>CAFUXE010000457.1:609985-647345 GCA_903364295.1 Serranus cabrilla
CTCCAGTTTCACTAACTAGGTGGGTGCAGTTTTTGTATGGGTTGCTTGTACATAGTGTGGTTGTGTGAGTGCACAGGATGTGTGTGTGTGGGTGTGTCAGCCTAACGTACCTGGCCAAGGACCTGCTGAAAGTTGGAGTCGCATTGATCTCAACACAAAGGATGTGTTATTAGGCAGTAGAATAGAGGGCGTGCAGGTGATGAAACGTATCCTCTGGCAGCCATATTGCAGGTCAAACTGCGTCCACTACATGTTTGTTCCAGGTTGTACTTGTCTGTTTCAGCGGAATTGACTCATTACTAAGTCCTGTCCCACAAATGCTGGTGGGCATAATACTGCATACAGCTCTAATGAAATCAAATCAGATTTTCTTTATCTTCAGGCTGTTTTTTTGGACTTCAAGCTAGTTAGACGTTGTGTCTGAGGCATATGAGTTGTCCAAGTCGTTCACCGCAGAGGTTGGAAGATATATGGGGAGATATGTTGCTGTAGAAGGTGTGGAGAGTGAAAGGGGCACGGGGTGGTGTGGGGTGTTGAGAGTGCTGTGAGTTCCTAGGCCTCCCTCCCCTTTTCACATGTTTAAAGGGCACACTCTTTTTACTTATAACTCTTAAGTTTGCGTTTTTGATTCTTTTCTTGATTCTTTCTTTGCACTATACTTTTTCACTGTCACTTTGATTTTGTAGTGCTGCTGCCCTATTAAAATGCTTTTATACTATTTCCTCAAAATTTCTTTTAAACTGTAGTAAAGGACTAGAGCCAATTCACTTTCTGCATTTGGTTTACGGAGTTTAACCTGAATTCACGAGCGGTTTGAGTGCAAACGTGTGACAACTCTCATTCAATTCAAATCACAAGTGGCTTTCTTGAGCTTTTTCTCTTTCATTTACAGTTTAATTTCTTTAATAAGTTGTCATGTAACAAGTGGGATAATGTATAACGAGTCTGTCATGATAGATAGCTATCACTTTCAGTCATATCATTACTAGTATAGAAGGGATCTAGTAAACATGTTACTGCTTTTTACATAGTATGCCTACCGACATTGGGGTGCTGTTTGCCACATTACTATATGGAAACAACTCAGAAAACATGAATATCATTTTGAAGGGACAGATTTTATGCACTATGGCAGGCTTTACCAGTTGGAAAGTACAGTGAGATTTACTATCTTCATATTCTGCTGTGTTCATGTGTAAAGCAATGAATTTAGCCTTTAGCTGTACTCATCATGGGATAATGTCTTTATTTCTCTAAAATGACAGGCTCAAATGAAGGAGTGCTTCATGTGACCACAGCCATTTACTTCAACATATCTCAGTGTCTTTACTTCCTCATGTCTCTCTTTTGTTCTGGTTTTAAACACCTGACTGTGTTCCAACCAACTTAATGCCAGTAAAGGAGACCTTGCCAAATATGTAACCAGGCACATATTTGTTGGCCTTCCTTATTCATCAAGAAAAACAGCTGCAGTTTAATAAAAGCACAAAACTGGTGTTAGTAGAGCTACACAATGTGTGCTTTTAGTGTTTTCAGAACAGTTTAAATGGTTGTTTCCATTTTTTTTCTCATGATTAATCATTTTGTAGTAGTTTGCTCTTCTCCTTTTATTAAGCACATTGACCCATTAATGCCAGTCATCAAGATACCTAATGCTGACTGTGCACTTAATTGGCTGTACCATCTACATAACTGGTCCAGCATTATTTAAAACTTGAACTGGTCATGGTGAAGGCTCAAAACAAGCTACAACACAAAAAAAAAATCATAGACAGGTGATTGTTCTTTGATGGATCATAACCTCAGGCAAAAACATTTTGTGGTCGAGTGAAAAGGAATCAAGCATTCTTTAGATTCTTTTTATACTTGTTGGCCTATTCACATTCCAACTGTTGTATAACTGAATCATCCCAGTGACTCACCACGATTAATCCGATCAGCAGAGATCTCACTCAATAAAGAAACACCCAAATGTTCTGTATTTCAAGCTAGATGAACAAAGGCTGTAAACAGGGTGTAGCACAACATTCTTACACAGACAGAGACGATCTCCTCCTGGCATCCACAGCTATTCATTCTAGTATGCTGTGGGCCTCCTCACATGAGAGCCCTGTGTGGGGAGCTTCCCTTCTACGATCTTGGCTGAAAGTATTGTATTTATTTATTTATTAAGTACAGGCCAGTTAAAAAGTTACTCAGAAGATAATATAGCAGGGTTATGTTGAATGAGAGATAATTATAATAATAAAGTTATTTTAAGTAGAATAACAGTTTTTTTTAAATAAATTAATTCATAAAAAGCATAATAATAAAAATAATAATAGTCCAGGGGATGCTGCCCCCAAGTAGGGTCAATTCCAGCAGGCCCTTCCTGAGTATTCTTTCCTTTTCATATGACTTTTGAACTTTTACCTGTTTTTAACTTTTTATTTTAATTGTTATATATGCAGTCATAGACTCAACAGTTGGTTCACACCTTAATTTTTTTCAGTACAAAGAATGCAGGGGGCATCACAGTGCTTGGAAACAACAGGCGCCGAACACTTTCCTGTAAAAAAAAAAAAAAAAAAATTCAATATCTATTATATGCTGAGTTTACATGTGTCCTCTTGTTTGTCTACGTCCAACCGCTATGGTGGATTCAGCATGTGATGCAGCCCACTCTGTCATCGCTAAACAGACCTAACACCACAGTGCCTTTAGGGGAATTTTCCCACTCACTTTTACCCCTTATGGCTCCAGTGGTACAAAAATGCTGCTACTCAGCAATGACCAAATGGAAAATCTTGTCATTGGTGCACTTATTTACTTTCTCTGTGTCAGTGGAAAGTCCCAAAAAGAGGTTGGAAGTCCTGACGCAGCTGTTGATGCTGATCATACTTTTGAGAGCGACATCATCAGCGTTGACCACCTCCTTTACTGAAGAGCTCTGCTTTAGAGAGTGCAACAGCCCTTAGCACCTGTTATAAAAATTATAATGACGTAACTCAAGTTAAACCAAAATGGGTTGTTAACAAAATGTGTGCACTGCAAATAGAAACTAAGCAACTGTCAACAAAACCAAATAAGCATGAACTATATAAACCTGAGGTGCGTGCAAGTTGTTTATTGACATTTAAATCAACTGAGTGGCAAGGGGGCCACCATCACAATGTGATGCTGGCAAAGCACAATGAAAAATCCCCTTTCTCACACATTTGATGACTATTTTAGAATTTAAAATGGATTCAAAAGTTACTCTGTGTTTAACTATTATACGATACCACCACGGTTTAAATCACTATCCAAAGCCTCAGTAGAAGGATTACCAGCGGACCCAGCAATGACCTTTTAAGATCTTTAAAAGAGGTTTTAAATTACATCGACTGACAGGTGCAGAAAATGTGTTTTGAGTGGCGTCAAGCTCGGATTCTTACGGGAAGAGCTGTGAAACCTGCAGAGCAAGTACTTGAGCTGTGATGCTGACTGTCGCCTGTGCTTCCTTTTGCTATGTGTCAGTGCCCCTGTGTGTGAACACCGACAGAGAGTCTGTTGCTGAGATTGACCAAACACAATAGGGGATCAGGTGGGGGTTGGGCGCCGATCAACATGCATATGATGCTGCTCTTTTACTGACTGTGCAGCCAATTACAGATAACAATCATCAGATGCTTAATGAACGCCTCCACTAAAACTGCATTTTTGCTTATGCTCAACACCATCGGGTAGGAATACCAGGGGTGATTCTAGGCCTCGTGCAGTAACATTGGGCACATTTTCCTGTGCAGGATCCTGTGCCTAAAACAATTTTCAACACTGTATTTATTTATTATTTCTACTGATATTAGTAGTAACAATACCAGCAATGACCATCTGGGCTGCTGATAGGAATGCATACATACATTTCTACAAGAGTGTAGTAGAAGACGGTGTCTACAGTAACTGGTGTCTACACAAACTGGTTCATGAGTTATGATGAGTGAAAATGAGAATTATAGGGGCCATGGCATAGTGTAATGAAAAGGGAAGTGTGCTGAGTGAAAAGGTTCTTCTTAAAAGTGTTCAGGACTGTTGCAGGCCTCATCAAGCATGAGAAATCTGTCAGTGATAAAAAGTGACAAAGGAATATCTTAAACCTCAATGAAAGCAACAAGGAGCTTTCATATTGCATCGATTTTGTCCCTGCAGACAAAAGTGGTTGTATTGAGCACCACCACCTCATGTCGTAATGATATAAATAGATTTGTTTTCATAGGGTAAAAAAAACTTTTTTAAACACTCTATTTCTCTATCTATTTGTGAGTATGTATGATCTATTTGTGAGTATTTATGATTAATAACCATAGCATGATGATGGTGAACAAAGTAAACTTTGTGAGACATGATTTCACATCAATATATGAATTTATGTTGGTGAAACTGCAACTCTTCGACTGGGAAAATTTTAATATATGTGTAAATTGGTTTGCAAGTATTATTAGTAGCTATATAGAATCTTTATTTCTGGTGGTCTCTTTTTCTTATGTAGGTCAAAACAAGGCATCAGTATTAAATTTAGATTGTTTCAGGCTGTTTTTGAAATACCTTGCAGCTGCAGAGAATGGAGGGAAATTTGAAACAAAACAAAGGCAAAGAAGGCAGCAATAAAATGAAAATAAATGTCAAATAAATGAGTGAGATCTAGGTTATCTAATCCTCAGACTGCAGCATGCTTCTCAGGACTGCAGAGCTTGTTTGCATTGTTGAGTTTTTGAAGGTGTGCTTTCTGCCTTTGGCTTTTGGCCTTTGGTGTGTTAAGAGTTTTGCTTCGGGGCATCTGGATGTTTGGGCTTGGCTTTGTGTTAGTCTCTGTCAGCGTAATATTTAATGTGTCATTATTTGTTGTTGTCTTGTAGTGATATACCTAAATCATTCCCCGACGACTAGAAAACAAATTGTACTTTTTGTAATGTAATCATGTACAGACTAAGTGTGTGAGGCTGCTACTTGCAGTGTAATTGTAGCTGCCACTGAGTCGCTGTCTTCCTGGTTCTTTGTGCTATCATATTATTTCAAACTGTTTAGGTTTCCATTGTCCAGGAATGCTTTTTCTTATGAATTGTTTACAGGATAAAAATCGCTTCGACAGAATCGCTGATAAAATCAGACAAGGAAACTGAGGGAATAATTAAACCTGTTGAACCACTGCCAGCAATGTGTCCCTTACTATATTTCAGGAAGTTATTCACACAGCGTGTTTCCCATAGTTCCACTTGCAGGTGAAAGCCTCAGCACTCTGCAGGCTTCTGTAGAGGAGTGTGTTTCCTAAACACAGAGTGGATAAATAGAGCATAAGAGAAAGGGCGGTAAGAAGCTATGGTGAGTAAGATGGCTTATTTACATGTCTGTAAAAATGTCTATTTGTTGGGACTTAAATGTTTTTTTCCTGAGTGTTGGTGTGTTTTTTTTTTTTTAGGAATGGTCTCACTGAACCTGAGCTGGTTGTTTACAGAGTGACCTCTTTTCTGATTATGTAGAAATCCTTTTCTATGATGCCTTTTAGCAAACCATGACTCGTTTATACTTGCAATGTGGGTAAAATGATTATAGTGAAATAGTTTTCCCTTATAGTCAGTTTGTTTATGTTTGCTCATCTGCATCTTTGTCGGCTTAGGCTTGTATTTGCTGTGTATTTTCTGTGATTGTTAATCTCTCAGCTAACTGTTGCTACCAATATTTTTATGGGTAGACAAAAGTGCCACTAATATACAAAACTATTCCTTGACACTGTAGAGGGCCTAAAGAAATAATATTTTTTCTGTCTTTGGGGATCAAAGTGTGTTTCTGAAAGCTCCAATATTGACCAATTATTATTCTAGCAGATATAAAGGTGCCATTTTTATAGTATTTACAGTTGAATTTTTACCATTTGTCTGACTTGTTAATCCCACAGGACAGTTTACTTAGTTCAAAAAGAAGTCAAGTAAAATGCCTGGAATACACTTTGAAAGTAATGACTTTTTATAGCATCACAATCTGCGATAAGATCAAATTTGATGATCAAAAACTTTCCTGATTCCCTGCAAAGAAACATTTTGGGTTAGTTGTTAATTAATTGAAGAGCTATTTTCATATTGTTTTTTGGATACAAATCTGTACAATTGTATATTGTAGCAGTTGATAAGATGTCGGTGTGCGAGTGTGTTAATTCTCAAAAGTGCTCTGTGCTTACATTTGTCAAAGTCACAGAATGTGTTTTGAAATTTGTTGCACTCAAATTATAAAGAAGGCAAAAAACTTCTGACAAGCTCGTCTTTTAGTCAGGATATTGTGGGGCGCCAATGTTCTTACATCTCAGTAGCCATGTTAACATAAATGAATTTCTACATGCATTCAATTCAATATTGAAAATATAATAAATCAAAATTTTCAGAAAACTTTTGAAAACTTGCATAAGCTTGTTTGAGGTGGCTTATGTCTTCTTAATGGGGAGATGGAAATGCTTTAGTGAACATTTAACACTCTGCTGACATGATGCGAGCTGCCTTGGCAGAGGATGAATGTGATTATGCAACTTTGTTTATTCTCTATTGTTTATTTCCAGTTGATGGAAATGTCCCTAAGTCACGGATTACCAATGTTCTGTACAGCTCAAGATTCAACTAAGTTGAATTGAAGTTGAACTTACTCATGATCAAGTTGTCTATTCAGTTGAGTCATTCACTATCACATAATGAGTCGTTAATGAGTGATCAAGTGAGTGATTTTTGGACACAGCCCTCTGTTGCAGTCTCGTTTACCTGAAAATGCACTAACCACACCAGTCTTTGTAGCTAAATACCCAACTAAAGTTAACATCAATCTACATCTAAACTGCAGCAGCAAACAGTAGTTTGTTTTGCTAATTAGGGGAATGTAATGGCTCGAAAAGATTTTTTTTAACAACAGAGAGAGGCTCATTGTTTCCAGACACATCAGACTTTAAATCATGTGATAACAGTTCCTTTGTTGCTTGCTGCAGCTGTCAGCCGAATGGTTTTCCCTCACACTAATGACTACGTCTCTGTCAACACATTATGTCTTTGTTCTGTGGTATACAATACTATGGCTCATCTTTAAGTGCATGCTTGGGCACTTCGTATGTTCACTGACTTCCAATTCTGAACAGGTCTGCTTTCTGACATCTTCAAAATGACAAATGAAGTCTTCAGCTGTGGTGCCATCCAGCAACACTGGTGTCTTGTTGACTCACAGCCAACACTATGTGGAAGCTTTGTCCAATGCAGTAAAAGTTAACGTGAAGAGGACAAACCATTAAAGGTGTGTATACTGAAAAACTATTTTTAAAATCGTTTTTTGCGTTTAGCATCTCAAGCCTGGTAGAGGGTCAAGCAACAGTGTCTCAGGGTGAAACTAAGACACTAATATATTGTTATTGAATGTTTGAAGTGTCACTTGTGATGTGTGATGAGAGTGGGCATTCCCCATGCAAGGCATTAACTGACATCTGAGAACAGACATTGCTAGGAGACGTGCTGTTCACTACCATGGCTGCAATATTGACTGGAGCACATTGAAGCGTGATGTTATAATTACAGTGAATGTTAACACAATCCCTTTTTATTTTTTCCTCATGCCCACATAGCTGTTAGCGACATAAGTGATTCGTCCCTTTACAAAATTCAGCATTGTGTTGATGAACTGATAACAATTGCTGAGTCATTATATAAAGGATAAGGGGTCTGGTTAGCATAGCCTGACTGTCATGGGTCCATTTGTGGTGGCAGCAAGAGACGGTCAGGCCTGGCAGTCACCAGCAGGTGGCTAGCAGCTAATGTTGCTAATGCCACCACAAACAGCAATTGCAGTGGCAACAGCGGCTACACATGTATTAAAATCAGAATGAGTTGCAGCAATTGAGAAACATTCATATGCAGCATATCCATGCTTCAGAATTGTTAGATTCAACATAAACTGTGGTTTGTAAAAATGTACAATGCCGACATTTATTCTGGTACTGGGTTACTCTGTGATTTGAATCTTGACAGAGTCAATAATGAACAGAGTCGTAGATTTAAGTGACACAACCCATATTCCAAAAAGTTAGACAGAATGTAATCATTTTTCTAATCGTTTGTGACATACAGTATATTCAATGGAACATGCATTCTGAATCCTCGATTTAATGGGTTCTGTTACACTTTCAAACGACTTTCAAAGTCCTCGGCGTAAAATGGCAACAAGCCCAGTACAGTGAATTTTAATGGCAAAGCTTGTACATAGATGAAAACATTGCTGCAATTTGATAATTATTAATTTATCAAACCCTCAAGTCAATAATTGCCTTGTCTTTTATTTATTAAGTAATTAGAATATAGAGTCATAACTAAAATGAGAGTTCCACATTACTGTGTCAAGCAAAAGGCTGTGAAACAATGCAGCAGTAAAAGCTGGATGAAATCACTCTATTGTTTTTGCTTCCTTCCCTCTCACCCTTTCTTTAAAGGAATGGCAATATATACAAATGGATGGACCGTCTTTGCCCTTCTCGTGACACTCGCTATTTTGGAAACAGTAAACTTCGTTGAATTTTCAAGTCAGGTTTTTCCGGTAGGTCCACTGTAATCGTGATACTAAACAGAAAATATGGGATCATAGGTTATGAATAATAACTAATCCTTGAGCCTGATATCTGTTGTCTCAGGTACACGATGAAGCCGAACAAATCCTACCTCACACCAGAGAGAAAAGAAATGGTAAGTGTGATGAATAAATATTATTAAATGTGATATGAAAAGTGGGATATACACTGAAAGGCTTTTATAACGTTAGATGACAAGATTGACCCTTATTTGTGTGTTAAATATGAAGTTACAGCAGCTGATCTGGGGTAAGCAAAGAAACTTAAAGATTAGCTTGGGGTTATCAGTCTTAAGACAATGGCTTAGTTATCACCAGGGCAGATCGCCATAGCAACGCATTCGAAAGCATCACACCCAACCTGCTCTGGAACAGGTTGTGTTTGAGATAAGAGTCCAAAACCTGTAAAAGCACTGCCTATTGAAATTAATAATATTATAGTTTTTTGTCGTTGTGCCAGTTTATTGAGCCGTAGGTTTTCAGCGCAACATGTGGAAATCACGAGACCGACTGAAGCACTAAAGCCTTGTACTCGTTATCCTCATAAGATATTAGATATAAGTTTCACAACTACACATGCAAGAATAAGGCTTAAATTAGACATACAGCAACATATTAACCTATGGAATGCATTCATTTAATTACAGCCAAAGATTCACTGCTTGAATAGACCTGCCATAGCCCAATTCTTCCTCCCCTTCTGCTAACTTTGCTGTATATTTTGCCAGGGCACCATGATGCATTCTGGGCTTGCATCACCAAAGACACTTGTAACTGGTTTAAAGTGGTTTAAAGTGCTCTGCGTTAAACAATAAAAATAATCAAGACTGACATTTACATATAATTTAAAAGTCAATACAGTGCTAAGAGAATCAAATAAGAACAAGCCAGAACAGAATCAAACAGGAATTCAATAACAGAAAAGTCTTCAACCTTGATTTAAAAGAACAACAGACCTGCAGTTTTCTGGGAGTTTGTTCCAGATATATGGTGCATTAAAACTGAACGCTGCTTCTCCATGTTAAGTTTCGACGCAGACATGTCCCAGATAACCCGATTGGTCTGGATGGTTTATATTGTAACCCTGCCACCCTAAACCATTCAGTGCTTCATAAACCAACAGTAGTATTTGAAAAGCAATCCTCTGGCAGTGTAAAGAGTTGGAGTGATGTGATCCACTGTCTTGGTCTGAGTGAGGACTCGAGTGGCAGTGTTGTGATTCTGCTGCAGCTGTCTGATGGATTTTTTAGGGTGACCTGTAAAGACAGCGTTACAGTAGTCGAGTCTACTGAAGATGGAAACGTTTTTATAAGTCCTGCAGAGACAGGAATCCTTGAACACGTGATATATTCTTTGTAACAGCTTTGGGGAAGTCTGTATGTTACTTTTGTCCGTCCAGACCAGATTCAACTGTGTCATTTTTAACCTTGATAATGTGTTTAACTTCTTAATTTGTTCATTTGTATTTTAGCTTTCCCTTCATTTGTGACCAAAGTAGACTTATCCATGTTTGTGATTGTCCATATGCTGCAAACACTCAGTCCCTTTATGTGAATACACTAGATTGAGGGACCCTGGGTTGACTAACAGAGTCTATAACCAGCTTAGTGTGGTTGTGGTTGGTAGGTTTAGTGATAATGAAAGGAGTCCTTGGTATGTTGAACTCTCTTCATAGGAAAGGGCGCAGTGGTTTGTTTGTGTTGCTGTTCTATTGTTGCTGTGAAGCAGCCAGCAATGTTTCCAGGAAATCGTTGTGCCCAGCCATGATATAAACCCTTTTTCACAAATGCTATACAACATGTCAATTAAAGAGCTTTAATGGTGCTGGTAGGAGGATTTTATTTTTAACATTTGGACAGCAAAGGTCTACCGGTTTCCCTCTGTTTCCAGTCTGTAGCCTATGCTAAGCTAAGTGGAACAAAATAGCTGATATATTCACCATGACATTACCCATTGTTTTGTGGACTGCTGCTTTGAAGCTTTAAGAATGACATTTTAGCCAACCCCATGTTAGTGTATGTATGTCCCTTATTGTTTTTTTTTTTGCAACCAATACTTGTGCAGAACGACTCTAGAGCCAGAATGATCATCAACATCTTCAGCTAGCTTGATTGGTTAGCAAGGATCTATCGTACTTCTAAATGAAAAGCAGACTACTTAGAGTGTAGTGTAGAGACAAAAACAGAGAAAAGGGGAGAAATGCAGTAAAGGGCCCTGAGCCAGATTCCAGCTCACAACAGGTTTCAAGAACCCAGTCTGTACCAGTGAGCCAACTTGAACAAGTCATTTTTAAGTGGGCCAAATTTTCCACTTAAGTTTGAAGACGTAAAATCACACGGTGAAAGGGTCAAAGTGCACTAGGTAGCGACTTGTCACTCATTGCGTAGCCACGCCCTTAATTATACCCTACTTTATTAGAAAAGATGCACTTTACAGTCAGGCACAGAAGTTGCTGCTTGGTGTCTTCTGAATGTAGCTTGAATAATTTCAAGAGTTCCTGAATGTTTATTGTACAGACATTTGGTGTCGATCCTCTCTTCAAACAGAAGAATATATAAGCAAATTGCCCAGAATAACAACATATTATTTTTTACATAATATATGCATGGTTGTTAAAATTCACACCATGTTGTCTAATGTCAATCTTTGCAGCACCTACAGGCCAATGGGATTACATTGTTGATGTTGTTCTGAGTCCCTCTGATGTAGCAACACTTGAGCAGATTCGGTTTGCCTTGAACGCTACTACTCTTCCCATACAGCTTGATAACAACACAGAGATTTCTGACATTAGTATCTCAACAGGTGAGCAGCAATCTTTTTTGAACAACTTGATGACAAACATATTATCAAGTTTTAAAATGTAATCTTTTCTTCTGACAGTGTGTTCCTCTACTGGCAATGGCTCCCAGTGTAGATGCGAGGAACATTATGCTTGGCCATACAGCACCTGTGTCACATACGGGGCCTGTGAGGACGTATCCAATGGCATCTGTAAATGCATCAATGCCATTCCAGCTGATGGCCAGTCCTGCCAGCCAATATCAGGTAATCAACCATTAGCCAAGTCACAACCGGACAAAATCCAAATACAAGGGCATTAATTTCAACGGTGTTGAAGGGGAGTTATACATAGCTTGGCTCAAATCAGTTTAATTCAGCGTAATTCACTGCATACCTTAATTAAATAAAATGTATTCATTCTCCACAGGTAAGTTATATCAACCACTGTGGATATTTAAATTAACAATGGATACCATGAGGATTTGTATTTGAAAGGAGTGAACTAACTGATATCTGTGGTGAACCAACTGACTTCACTTCACAGAGGAAGTCATTAAAAAAAAGACCTAAGCAGGGAATTTAATGTTTGACTGCATATGTCAATGTCAAGTTGATCAAATTTCAAATGTCTGTATTCTTTTGAAGGGTTTCTTATTCTGCTAAAATAAAACTCATTATACAGATGTCTTCATGCCTTCTGTATGTGAAACTCAGTTTGATCCTGAAACCTAAAGAGACCCGCAAATAAATCCTGTTGTTTTTTCTGACAGAGCTGCTCGTTCAGTTTGAGTATGAAGTGGATGTGGAGCTGAACATTACAAACATAGAGACAGTGGACAACCTTAGGATCCTCCTGGACAACGGTGGTTTTTCTTTGGCCTTGGGTCCCGCAGTGAATGTCACACACATAAACATCACAACAGGTAAGAATGGAGCTTCATCTGGTTTGAAAGTGCTAGTTTTGTGTATGAAGGCAAAGAGTGCCATTTGTTAGTGTTATGTGACCTTTTCCTACAGTTGTTATCTTTGCATCAGTGCACCTTAAAGTGTTACTTTGTAATTTCTCACCTATTAACTTGTGATATCTGGAGGAAGTGGTACAGCAGCTAAGATCAAATTGCAGCATTATTTGATTTAAGATATGACTTTTTAAACTATACTCACCTTTATCCTTACCAATGGGGACTTCCCCTTCTTACAAGCAGTGAGTGACAAAGAATGCGGAAATTCAGTCCTGTCCAAATACTTGTATGTATTTTGTTATTGCTCTTTTTGAACCTACTGAAGGCAATCCAAAACTGTGTACCATGATCCACACATATCTCAACATTTGTATTTGTTTTAAATCTGAAATGTATCTGAATTCAAATTGTGTTGGTAGATTTTATCAGTATAAATAGTTTAATCTCAACTATGTTTTGTTTGCACCTATTTAAAAAAGAAAGCTGAAAAACAAAGGATAAATTGCAACAGTTGGAACATGGGGGAGAATTGCCTAAAAACTAATGACCTGCTGATGAAGCCACATGAAGATGTTTCTTTATTTTCTGTGCTTGTGCTTTTGGTTGAAAGAAAAAGGCTCAAGTTAGGGTAATAGACTGTGCTTTCAGCCCTTTGTTGAACAGAAGCACCATCTAGTGGGCTCAGTAAGCTCCACAGGCTTAATAAGTGGCATCCTCTGGTCAGCATAAAGCAGGGAAGCATTAGTGACTTGAAATTGAATGAAGTAGTGAGTGAGAGTGTGAATGGTTGTCTGTCTCTCTGTGTGTCAGTCTGGACACCTGTCCAGGGTCAGCTGGGATCAGCTCCAGCCCCCTGGGACTGGAGTCCGGATAAGTGGTTAAGGATAATGAAAGAAAGAATGAATAAGTACACAATTGTATATTGTCTTCGGTGGGTTACAACTGTTGAAAGTCCATTAATAAGTTCAGCTTCATGGCCAGTGCACACATGCCCAAGTTAAAGCTGAACAGGGACTGCAGAGACCAAACAAAGCAGGCCTATCAATGATTAATCAACATGTTTCATTTTCCTCATAGTTCTCAACCAAGTGTGAAATTCACATCAAGTAAGCCATAGCTTAAAAACGTTGTTGCCGCTCCCAAATAATACATGAAATGCATGCATTATATTTAACTTTCAATACTTTCACTCTGAATAGCTCTCATTTAACACACTACTTGGCGAATCTATTAAAAGCACCCTCCTTAAAAGGAATGGCAGCTCTGTCATCAATGCTAGTGCTCTGAGGTAGAGTTAGCATTTCCAGACTGCATTTTTAGCTGTGTGGCCCTTAATCAGATGCTGGCTTCCAAAATTGGTACAAAACTTAAAGCGCCCTTGAAATAAGCTGTGGATGTATGAGCTCTTCTGAAACATATCTTTGAACACCTTTGACCGCTTGATCTATTTGGCTCTCCTGAATGTTTTGTCTTTGTTTAGTGTGTTACCCAAATGGAACCAACTTCCAGTGCAGATGTGAGGATCAGTATGTGTGGTCAAATGGGAGCTGTCATACATATGGAGCCTGTGATGAGATCATTGACGAAACATGTGGGTGTATCAACGGTATTCCGACCAATGGGGAATACTGCCAGCTAAAGGAAGGTGATAGAAACTTTAAATGGTTACTTTATGCTTATTTATTATACTGTAACAGTTCATCTGCTACTTGATGCTTTACTTTAATATGGAAAGCTCTCTATCTATATATAGTGGGATATGCTGTGCTTTACTCTAGGGCTAAATACATGTAGAAATCCAACGATGACAGGAGTCGTTTCACACCGTCCTCTCTCTCTTTTTTAACAGAACCTACAGTTTTTTATGAATACCTAGTTTTCATTGAGGTAAACACTACAGAAGCAGATCAACTGAGAAACACCCTGACAAATATACCGTTCCCTGTCCAAATAAGCACCCGGGTAAACATCTCCGATGCTCATATTACCACAGGTAAGAACACATGCACCTGAAGGTATCGTCTTTTATGATGTTTTTCTTAAACCTTTTGATAAAATTGCTGTTGAATTTTATTTAAGTCTGCAGCCAAAATGACACCGCTGTCCAGTGTCGCTGTGAGGACGACTACATTTGGCCTTGTGAGACATGTGCCACCTATGGGAAATGTGATGGTGATACAAACAACACATGTGGGTGCATCAATGCTATTCCCACAGATAGACAGTACTGTCAGTCAGTACACCTTCAAAGTGAGTGTTGCAGTCGCACGGTGATCACACTTTTAACGCCAACAATGATATTTTCCAATGGGGAGACAGAGCGGAAGGCCTCCGAGTGAGTGATTGTTAATATACTCACAAACCTATCTTTGTTTCTTTCTACAGACCTTACAGTGTGTCCTCTGACCACAACTTCCCCATCAACAGGTAAAGCTGAATCTTGCTAACCTATGATCCATTTGATTTCTAATATGCTTTTCTTTTCTCTCAAAAAGTTCAAACTAATTTAAGATTTTATCTTCTATCTCTGCAGCTTCTCCAGTTATTCATAAATACCTAATTTCTGTTGAGTTGAACATCTCGGATGTTACACTGATAAGTCAACTGAGGACCATTCTAAGAAATATCACTTATCCTGTCAACATAAACAACCAAATACAAATCTATGATGTCAACATTTCTACAGGTAGGAATAAAAATAACTTGTGTGTCCTATTATTTATTTTTAGGCTCTCTTAACATATCTGATATGTAATTTTTTGTTCCTCCCCTCGAATACGACCCAAAGGAGCGTTTCCAAAATTAATAAATTATCAATTATTCCGTAACGTAACTGTTTTGAACAGGTTTTTAACATTGTGAAACAATCACAGTTTTGGTTGGTTTAAGTGACAAAACTACTTCCCTTAGCTTAGGGAAGTAGTTTTTGTTGGGTACACCCTGGATGCAAAAAGTGCATGAAAAGGCATTATAAAAAAAACGTATAAAAAGTAAAATAAATGCACAGAAACAGCTAGAAGTGAAGTAGTTTACATAGATGACATGACCACTGGAAGTGAGGTAGTTAGATTAGTGGCGTACAGCTTGACACGCTGAAGTTAAGTAACATTTATTCAGTTACATACGTGCATTTTTCATTTATTCAGAAGCTGCAGTAACAACGGCGCATGGGGGCGTAATTTGGGGGAGAAAATTAGTTCAAGTATTTAATGCATAAGTAGAAAAATGGCAATTAATGCAAAATAATAAATTCCAAGCTGTAGCGTGCTGATTTAGGTGAGTAACAACTGGTGTGGAAATTTACAAAGGGGATTCTCTCACTCCAACATATCTGGATGAAAATGGATTTTATTGGGGACCCAATATTCATTGTTACAAGCTAGTTGTGATTAATCTCAGCAAATTGTGCAATTTATTAGGATTTTTTAAATTGGTTAACAGCCCAATGTCATTTATAATGCTCTGCAGTCCGCACTTTCTTTTACATTTTAGATCCAAAAAATGTCTTTGTTTGAACATTACATGATTCCTGTAAAAACCCTGACACATATCTGTATCCCCAGTTTGTGATCCCAGCAGTGGTAGTTACCAGTGCAGATGTGAGGATCAGTATCGCTGGTCATGTGACCAGTGTTTCCTGTACGGATCCTGTGACAACATCACTGATGACACATGTGGATGCATCAGTGGCATTCCTCCTGAAGGGCAATACTGCCAGCCTGCTGATCACTACAGTAAGTAGTTAATTCCCTGTTCACTGCAAATGTATTTCATTCAAATTAATCGTATCCTCACAGGAAAAGGTGAGGTCATATTATTATAATCATTCATTTTGTTGTTACACTCCTCAGTGGTGACATTTCCTTATTTGGAAGTGGCATTTAGCAAGTTCGACAGTAAGACTTAACTAGCACAAAAATATGTACTTATGCTCTGTGTCCCAAACAGACTTCACAGCTTGTCCACTAACAACATCCCCTCCATCACCAACAAGTAAGCCTGTTAAAATAATATATAAAAATGACTTACATACAGAATCCAAACTGACTAACATGACCTTTTATTCATTTTCTTTGATTTCCTTCCCTCCGGCTCCTGCAGTTGCTTATGAATACATCATATCTGTTGAGTTGAACATCTCAGATGCTGCAGAAGTGAACCAAGTGAAGACCATTCTGAGAAACACCAGCTACCCCATCAGCATCAATCAGCAAGTACAAGTCTCAGAAATCAGCGTTTCTACAGGTACAGTTCATAGCTTTAGTTCACTTCACATTCACAATCGGCTTTGATGGACCCAAGACATTTTACGCTGTCTTGTTGTTTTTGTTGCTTGATTTGAAGTTTTTCAAGTTCATGTGAAATTCAAGTTTATTCAAGTGCATTATAACTCAAGTGTTCTATTTTGAAGCTGTGATTTTGAGTCTAGTGTGGTTTGGGACTAAAGAAAAAGGGCATCTGCTTTTAAGTTCTTAAGTTTTACTTTTTAAGTTCTTGTCTGTTTTATTATTGAAGTTAACAGACAATTACTGGCATGTCACATTTAGAACTCATGAGATATTCAGCTCCAGTCACTTTATATCATTATGTGTTTTCTGTCTAGTTTGTGATCCCAGCAGTGGTAGTTACCAGTGCAGATGTGAGGATCAGTATCGCTGGTCATGTGATCAGTGTTTCCTGTACGGATCCTGTGACAACATCAGAAATGACACATGTGGATGCATCAGTGGCATTCCTCCTGAAGGGCAATACTGCCAGCCTGCTGATCAGTACAGTAAGTTGATTTGTAGTAATTTATGCATTCAAGCCATGAAATGATGTTTCTTATTGTAGAAACCCTTTTTTTTACACATGGTTATAGATTTAAGCAAAAATTAAGATGAAACACATAACAAAAACAATTTAATAAATGAAGGTAGACATTACCATACATAGCAGCACATTTAATACATGAATTGAAATTAAAAAATGTTTATGGAAATATAGTCATATTCTTTTTTTATTGGAGCTTGTTTTATTAAAATATAGTAGTTATGTTTTTTCCAAAGGTTTAAGCTTAAAAACATGCCCTCTCAAGATAAATGTGTTATCTGTCATGTCAAGGTCTTGTAGGTGGCAAAATCTGGGAACATGGAAAGTCTTTCTCTGCTGTTTAATACAAAACCTTTTGGCCTTCTCTTGAGTCACTTCTTTTAATTTAGGGAGACGGTGCCATCTGCTGTTGAGAATGTTTAATTACATTATGATGAATTTTCTTACTGTGTGTCTTGTGTATCTATTCAACCGCTACTTCTCTCTTTCTTTCAGACTTTACATCATGTCCTCTAACAACAACAACAAGTAAGACTGAGGAGAGAGCATTTAATTTATGAAAACAAATATATAAGCACAGTACTGATTGCAAAAGATACAGCAATTGTGTTTAATTTTATGCTATTGTCTTTTTAATTCTCTTCTTTCAGCTCCTCTAGCTCTTCATGAATACCTCATTTCTGTTGAGTTAAACATCTCAGATGTCACACTAATCAATCAACTGAGGACCATTCTGAGAAACATCAGTTTCCCCATCAGCATCAACAACGATATACAAATCTCTGATTTGAACATTTCTACAGGTGGGATTCTAAAATGTTTAAATAAATATAAGACTAGACTACATCTTTATTATACTGATACATGTCTATAAAAAAGGGCCCTATTTGGATGGTGTATAGTGCATGGTCTAAAGTTCATGGTGCAAGTCCACATAGGGCGTCCAATTCACTTCTGCTTCTCAACAATACAAAATGTATCAGCAAAATAAGGTGCAAAGGGTAAAGAGATTAGATTTAGCCTCTTAATTAGTCATAAGTGTGTGTTGAGTGTAACATGGATTCAGCCAATCAGGGTGTGTCATCTCCTATTCCCTTTATAAATACTGCTGAGCAGTGGACAGCAACATTATTTAACCAACCTAAAAACTACCCAACATAAATGAGTGTAATTTTCTTTTCCCCAACCCGTGGTGCCAATGGATATAAATGCAACTCTGTTACACCAGTGTGAAACATGCAGAGTGTACGCATGCTGTGAACCCTGTAGACCCTTTAAATTGTGGGAAAATGCTGCGGCACTGACTTAAGGCCAGGTTTTTGTTGGTCAATAGTTCAATTCCTTTCTGCTTTCTCAAGATAGGAATGTGCCAAACCACACCTCATTTTAGGTGTAGAATTGGTTTGCTACTTGACAGGATTTATTCAGTCATTGCTTTCTATAATTGTAGGTATACTTAAGGTTTTCAAGACAGCACTTTGTTTGTTTGTTTCCAGTTTGTGATCCCAGCAGTGGTAGTTACCAGTGCAGATGTGAGGATCAGTATCGCTGGTCATGTGACCAGTGTTTCCTGTACAGATCCTGTGACAACATCAGAAATGACACATGTGGATGCATCAATGGCATTCCTCCTGAAGGGCAATACTGCCAGCCTGCTGATCAGTACAGTAAGCAAGCCATATTGAAATAGGCCTGTGAAAAAAGCAGTTTTCTAAGAGTTATTGTCCATATTTGTTCATAAGTAGAAACTACTTCTCTCTCTCTACTTTACAGACTTCACAGCATGTCCTGTTACAACACCCTCTCCATCTCCAACAGGTAACACTAAAGACAGCCCTTTATAAGGACACGTAAAATACATGATTTTACTTGGTACTTCAACAAATTATTATTTTTTTCATCCCCTTTTTTTAAACTTACAGATACCACAACTGTTGCAACAACACTGAACACTACAACAGTCTTAACCCCAACCCCCACTGTCATAACCGGTAAGTATTGCCTCTGACTCTACTTCTTAATTAGATAGATTAACATCTTGCTTAATGCTGTCACTACATCGAACCCTAACTACCACAACAGTTAATGTGATTACTTCAATGACAAAAGGATTAACTTTATTTAAAAAAAAGTCAAAGATAATATCAGCGTATTTATGTCCATATTGTTTAGACCTGTCATGATAACTACCTTTGATTAACAGCATTGTTGTCTTTTCTACATCGCATGCCACTGATATAATGATCATTATATTACAAAGGTAGTGTGGAGCACACATTTAAAAATGCTTGCAGTAAGTGTTTCATGGTTCAGTAATTTAGTTTTGAATAACACAATTGTAAACTGTCCTTCCAGACACAACACCTGTTAATACAACAAACCTGAACACAACAACACCCACAACTGCAGAGAGCAGTAAGTATTTACAACTTACAAATTAGATATAAGTAACACTCCCCTGAAGAAAAATATATAAATTCACATCCCACACCTACTACAACAAAAGTATTATATTTTGAGTTAAATTCAAATTACACTTTAGACACACCACCTATAACTCTCCAAACTATAGCGAGACCTACAGGTGGCTTTCTGAAATCATTCAGTTGTAGTATTTATTTGTTTACTATATTGGCCTGGAAAACTTTTATTTTGGAAAGAATTATTGTCTTAGTCACAAAAGCCCCAGCCTGAGGCTTTCTGACTGCTCAATAATAAGACCCTATATGTCATAGAAGCACTCTAGTGGTAATTATGAAGTAGTAGTGATGCTATGGACTGTAAAAGTAAAGGGAAAAGAGAGAAAAAAGAGAATAAAGAACAATAAAGTGCTCCGAGGAAGGGTGGCACAACAAGCACAGTCATTTGAGATTTGAGAACCACTATGGCATTCAAAATGACCTCTATAATAAGAAACGTGACTGTATCTTTACAAAAGAAAATCACATTGTAGGTAAGCTGTATTTTAAAATTGTCTGGTGCAAAGTAAATGTAGATTGTAGTAAATAATCATATAGTGAAAATAAACTCTAATCTAAAGAGTGGTTGTCACTTTTCATTCTGCCTCATCAAGCTTCTAAAATACATGATTTCCCTTGGTATTTAAGCAAGTTTGGTTTTTAACTTCTTAAAAAAATCTTTTTTCTAATTACAGACGGCACAACTGTTCCAACAACGCAGAACACTACAGCAGTAACACCTACCCCCACTGTCATTACTGGTATGTTTTGACTTTGACTTTAGTTCTTTTCTTTTTTTTACTTAGCGATTAGGATCTTTCTAGATCGTGTCACTACAACAGCTAACACTTCTTTGACAAAAAGAATGTCTATACATATTAAACAGCTAAAACTACAGCAAATTAATAACAGTTTTACGTTAATATACGGACACAAAATTAATTTTGAATTCAGAAATATCTTTCCAAATTGTAGCAAGACCTACAGGTGGCTGTCTGAAAACATGAATCCGTAGTATTTATATTTTTTTCCATATTGGCCTGAACTTTTCATTCTGGTATAAATGACAATAAGGTCTCAGTCACTAAGCAATGCTGCTCCCAGCTGGAGGCTTTCTGCCTGCCAGGTGACTGACCCTATGTGTCTTAGCAGCGCCCTCTAGTGGCCGTAGCTGTATATCAACTGTAGTCACAACATATTGAAGATTAAGACATTTCAATCATTTGACTTTACATGAAAAGGTTCAACTAGTTAGTGGAACTGACTCTCAGCTGTAACATGTTGTTTTCAGATTCTACATCTATAGATGCAAACACTACAGTGATTACACCAGTTACAAGTAAGTGCTATGGAATAAAGCTATTCCATTGTATTATTTTAAATGTGCAAGACCTGTGCAATCAAATATTAAAATATTACAGGGAGTGCTTTTCACTGTAAATGAATGCATTGAATAATGCCATTGTTTAAAAAAAATAAATAAATAACAGTGTAATGGACTGAACACAGGATATTAAAAAAAAAATGACATTATTCTTTAAGATTCCACACCTGTTGTGACAGCAGAGCCAAATACCACTACTGCTGCAACAACACCACTGACAATTGTAACAAGTGAGTGCAGTTGTAACATCAAAATGCCCTTTTTTCAAGCCCTTCAAAAAAACTTGTTTCATCTGACCTGACACAGGTTTCTCCTTGCTAAATATGTGCCCTGTGGACGCCATGCTAGTCTGGATCCTGGTGGCTTTGGAGAGAAAGCTATATACTGCTTCCAACAAGAGCTTCAGCAAAGTGCATTTTAGCCACTTAAAAAATCAATATCAGTTTTAGTTCGAAGCTATATTTAGAATATTTACACTGTCTCCTTTTACATAAAGAGTAATTTTACCTAACAAAACACAGCAATTGCTGTTGTAGTGTTGTTATCGGATCCAAACTAATGTGGCGTCCACAAGGGAACATTGCTCAGTTTCTGTGCTGTGATTTCCAAAGTTTAATTATATTTAATGCAAAATGTTCTTTACAGACACAACACTCAATGTTACAGCAGAGCCAAACATCACTACAGCTGCAACAACACCAATGACAATTGTAACAAGTAAGTGCAATTGTAACAGTATTATCACTTTTTATAAGTGGACTGTTTGGGACGATTAAAGGGGGTCCCCTTAAAAAACGGGTCAAAGTATGGATATGTTTCTGGGTGATGTCATTGCTACATATATATCCTGTGGATGCCATGATAGTCTGCATCTGACAGTCATACAAACACACTAACAGATAGAGGCAGTGGTTGACCAACAATTCCTGTGTTCTGCAAGGTAAAATAACTGTTTTTGTCAAAGGAGTCTGGTGGCTTTGGAGAGAGTGATTTAAACTGCTTTGGACAAGACGCACTGCAAAATGTATTGTTGCCGCCTTAATAGAAAAAAAAATCAGTTTGAGTTATGAGCTATATTTTCACAGCCTCCTTTGAAAATATGACACATTTTTTCTCCCAAAACACAGCAGATGCTGTTGTAATGTAACCATCACTTTGTTCAGCTTGTTTGTTTGTGTTACCGTCTGACTTCTGATCCAAACTAATGTGGCGTCCACAGAGGAACATTGCTCAGCCTCTGTGCTGTGATTTCCAAAGTTAAATAATATTTACTGCAAAATGTTCTTTACAGACACAACACTCAATGTTACAGCAGAGCCAAACATCACTACAGCTGCAACAACACCAATGACTGTTGTAACAAGTAAGTGCAATTGTGATGTTTGGTTACGTTGTAACTGTGGTTCTCTGAGTGAAGAGACTATCTCTCCACTCCGTTACATATTTCATATGTATGGGAAATGACCCCCTGCCTGTCAGGGTACATGGATACTTCTTTAAGACACACCTGCTTGCCCGCCCATATAGATACCAATAAAGCACCTGTGCTGGCGTGTAATCACTGATAGTTTGATCGATCACATCTCCGAGCTGCCTAGAGCTACTAAATCATTACTGTGAATGAAATGGACTTGAATGATATTTACTGCAAAATGTTCTTTACAGACACAACACTCAATGTTACAGCAGAGCCAAACATCACTACAGCTGCAACGACACCAATGACTGTTGTAACAAGTAAGTGCAACTGTAACAGTATTATCACTTTTTATAAGTGGACTGTTTGGGACGATTAAAGGGGGTCCCCTTAAAAAAACGGGTCAAAGTATGGATATTTTTTAGTGTTGAAAAGTTAGATGAAAAGTTATGAGCTATATTTAGAATATTCTCACAGCCTCCTTTACAAAAAAGCATTTTTATCTCTTAAAACACAGCAGTTGCTGTTGTAATGTAACCATCACTTTGTTCAGCTTGTTTGTTTGTGTTTTGTCTGACTTTGGGATCCAAACTAATGTGGCGTCCACAGAAGAACATTGCTCAGCTTCTGTGCTGTGATTTCCAAACTTAGTTCAGCTAATGTTGACTCAGATAATGCGAGAGTTCACATTGTTCATAGCCTCATTAATGCTCTAACTTTGGTAACCAACGTCACTGCTTTCTGCTAATGGCTGAGTGGCTGTTACTGTTGATGGAGGACTAAAAAATACTAAATCATTACTGTGAATGAAATGGACTTGAATAATATTTACTGCAAAATGTTCTTTACAGACACAACACTCAATGTTACAGCAGAGCCAAACATCACTACAGCTGCAATAACACCAATGACTGTTGTAACAAGTAAGTGCAATTGTGACGTTTGGTTACGTTGTAACCGTGGTTCTCTGATTGAAGAGACTATCTCTCCACTCTGTTACATATTTCATATGTACGGGAAATGACCCCCTGCCTGTCAGGGATACTTCTTTAAGACACACCTGCTTGCCCGCCCATATAGATACCTATAAAGCACCTGTGCTGGCGTGTAATCACTGATAGTTTCATCGATCACATCATTATCTCTTTCACAAAAAAGAATAAAATGTATCTCTCAAAACACAGCAGATGCTGTTGTATTTTAACCGCCACCTCATTCGTCTTGTTTGTTTGTGTTATTTTCTGACAATCGGATCCAAACTAATGTGGCGTCCACAGAGGAATACTGCTCAGCCTCTGTGCTGTGATTTCCAAAGTTTAATTATATTTACTGCAAAATGTTCTTTACAGACACAACACTCAATGTTACAGCAGAGCCAGACATCACTACAGCTGCAACAACACCAATGACTGTTGTAACAAGTAAGTGCAATTGTAACAGTATTATCACTTTTTATAAGTGGACTGTTTGTGACTATTAAAGGGGGTCCCCTTAAAAACGGGTCAAAGTGTGGATATGTTTCAGCATCGAAATACAATTCTCCCAAGTGATGTTGTTGCTACATATTTATTCTGTGGAGGCCATGCTTGTCTGACAGTTGCTGTTGATGGAGGCCAGATTAAATGTGTAAAACATGTACAAGGAAAAAAAAATACTATTCCTATTAAAAACAATTTTGTGAAAAACATTTGTTAGAAAGGGCCAGTTGTGTTTACAATTATTTAAAAACAATTGTATTGAATATGTTATAATAGCACATACACTTAATACATTTATGCATTTAGTTCATACAGCACATTCATGTAGCAAACTTTCCAATAACTACTTTAACTTAACTGATCTTGGCTTGAATACATTTTGTGTCCATTGCCAGCAGTAACATATAATGGTCTTTGCTGATTCAATGCCAATGCACATGATTGCATGTATTGTAAATTTGAGTTTAAATGCAAAATTCTATTATAATTGTGATCTTTGCAGATGTCACTGCTATTGCTACAACACATCAAAACACTACAACACCCCCAATGTCATCGACGACTGGTAGGTTTATAGAAAAGGGTCCTGAGTCCTTTTACACTTAAATGATTTTACTTCACTCATTTTAAGTCAGTTTTTTATTATTATCATATGTGGGGATAGGGTATAACTCTCTTGGTTATCTTTGTTTGAAATCTCTCAGTGATTAATGTTAACTTAAATTGTAGCAAGCAGGATGGCTTTCTTATTATAATAATGTAGTTAGTGTCTAAATTAAAGACAATGTTTCACACAAAAATAAGGAGGCAATTTAGCTCTACAGAAGGTCTATAATCAATCATTTTGTTTTCTACAGCCCACTCTTATATACGATTTTAAAATGTTTTTATTTTCAGATTCAACACCTACTACAACACATGTGAATACTACAATATTCACAATGTCACCAACAAGTGAGTGCTTTAAAGTAATTCTTACGTCAATCAGACTTGTTATTACAAGGCAGCTATGGTCTTAAAAGACTATTTTTTATATGATTATGAATTTGTCTTTTCAGACTCAACAACAGGGGCTACAACAGGTGTGAACACAAATCCAAGAGTCCTTTTTTTAACAAATGAGTGCTTTATTACTCTGGACGTGAATGATGTATTAATATTATTTATTGGTAACATAACAATAAACATCTAACATATAATGATAAAAAAAAAACTGCAGATTCATACTCATCATCTTCACTTACAGGATTTCACTTTACGCATTTTTTTCCAGATTCAACACCTGTCACTACTACAGATATGAACACTACAACAGCTGTTACACCAACGAAAATTATAACATGTAAGTTCTTCAAAATAATTATGTTGCCCTGTGTCCTTTAACTGAGCAGTTACTGCTTAAATAAGAATTATGTGAAATATGTGTGTGATAAAAATGGAATCAAACTTTCAGATTCAACAACAGTTGCGACAACGGGTGTAAATACAACATCAGTTACCACTACACCAACAGCAGTAACAAGTAAGTGCTTAAAAACAATTGTAACATTTTTTTTTTTTTGTATGTCACATACTCTCTAAAGATACCGTACTCAAAATACTGAAAAAAATGAAGTTTGGCTCTGACCAAAGTTTAACTGACAGTCGGGGGCCGGGATTGGCTGCATATGGTTTTCCATCTTGCAGTACTGTAAGCTGTGATGTCACAGGGTTGGTTGGCTTAGCAGAGCTGATCAGAGTTCCTTTGTCTGCAACACAGTTAGAGATAATACCAAGAGACAACAGTGGAGACTGGAGAGCCAAAGGAGATAGGAAGACAAATGTGGGCACTACTGTCTGTCTCCTGGGTGTGAAAATTAGTTTTGGAAAGCTCTGGCTGAAGACAAAACAGCCAATTTTCACAAACTTTTGCTGACAATAGTACTGCTGAGCAGGCTGGACGGCACTGAGGAGGAAGAGCCCTCTGATGGGCTCTGACTCCAGGGTCTGTAGTGAACATTTTCTGGAGAAAGATTACACAGAGCAGAAAACGTGTGAGTTTGCCGAGCTAGTGACCTGTTAATATACATATACAAAAATATTTAATAAAAATAATGAATTTGGGGATTTAATAATTTTGTCTTTTGTTGTCTTGCCAGCAATAACACATTTTAACATTTTTTTTTTTGTCAGACTCAACGCCTATGGTTACAACAGCCACAACTTCACCAACAGATATCGTTACCAGTAAGTGTTTAAAAATAAATGATGGGCTATTCCTCCCCTGGTTGAGATGTGTAATTTATTTTAACTTGAAGGATATCACTTATCCTCTTTTCAGATTTTACAACAGTTGCCACAACAGTCGTGAATACAACAACACTTACCAGATCACCAACAATTGTAACAAGTACGTAAACAAAATAATTGTTACAGCATAGAAAAAATAGGAAAAAGAAATTCAGGCTTGTTTTTAATGTTCAATTTTTTATTTTTGCAGCTATTGTTACAACACCAACAACACCACCAAAAACTACTGTTACCAGTAGGTATTTATAAATAACTAATGGGGTAACCTTCCACTGGTTGGGATTTGTGAATTATTTTCAGCTTTAAGGATTACATTTTTCAACTAATTTGAATTTTTTCACAGCTGCACCAACAACTGCAACAAGTAAGATCCTAGGCATAATGTTATCATCATTAGTGTTCATTATTAGTAATATTATAAGTTATGTAACATATGTATGTAATAACAAAACCAACAGCTCCATCAACAGTTCTCACAACAGCACCTTCTACCAAGGCCACAACCACTACGACCACTATCTCCACCACAACCTCCACCACAGTTGCTGCTACTATCCCCACCACTACCAGCCCACCTGATAGTAGTACCCCTTCAACAACTAGGACAACTACAACTACATCTGCAATTCCAGAACCGAGTCCTACAACTGTTATAGGTATTCACAAAAGATGGGAAAAGGAGGCACAATGGGTACCTTTATGAACACAAAATGTATCTTATATTGTTGATGAACTTATACCAGATATTTTAAACACCACTGTTTCAATCATTCATTTATTCATCATAGCCTAGTATCGGTTACTTTAATAGAGACAGATGATACAATGTGTTTTGGACTGCCAAATTGTTTCTCCACATGGGAATTCACTGCTGATTTAAGATTTGATACTTCAAATCAAATTTCTTGCCCATGATTGGAGTCCAGACCTTACAGTACAGTACCAGAAGTCAAAAGTTTGAACACACCTTCTCAGTCAATGGCTTTTATTTTTAATATTAATAGACATCAAAACTATGAAGGAACACATAACTGAAAAACAAACCAGAATATGTTTTAGATTTTTCGAAGCAGCCACCTTTTGCGTGACGGTCTCAAACACATGAAGAAGGCAAGAAATTCCAAAAATTAACTTTTGACAAGGAGCACCATTCCAAAAACCATTCCAGGTGATCACCTCATGAAGCTGACTGAGAGAATGATAGAAGTGTGCAAAGCTGTAATCAAAGAAAAATGTGGCTACTTCAAAGAATCTAAAATATAAAACAATAAAATTACAGAGCCAGCAGACGCTGTATGTGTGAATCTGCTGTAAATGTTCAAGCGCATTCCTGAATGCACCACATTTTGGACACAGGAAACAAACAAAATTTGAAATATGTAATTCCCTGCATTATGCACTCTCAATTATGCACAGAAATAATGTCTAACTGATGTGTGAGTTTAATGGTCACAGACATGCATGGCCATGTAGATGCTTTTCTTTCGACAGCTTTGCTGTTTCAGGCTGTTCCTCTCTTTTAAATGAACAGGAGTCGAGGTGGAAATGTCAGTGGAATTAGACATGGAATTCACACCAGAATTAAATGATGGAACAAGCACTGAATACAAGACACTGGAAACAAGGATTAATTCAGTGGTAAGTGCATTGATAACACCATGTTCTCTATCGTCTAGAGACTATCTCTCCACTCCGTTACATATTTCATATGACAGGGAATGACTCCCCTGCTTGTCAGGGTACATGGATACTTCTCTATGTACACACCGGCTTGCTGGACAGCTCTGATGAACATGCATTCTATTGTTCAATGCACAGTCTCATCAGTAGACATAATGAATGTTTACAACAAGTTACAGCCCCTTTTTCTCGTAAATTCCTTTATCTCAGACTGTGATTTAAGGTTGTATTTTACCTGACATGTTTCAACGGTTACTTCCGCCTTCATCAGAGTGTCACCTCTGACACTCCGCAATGGTGTTGAGGTTTATAGGCTGCACTGTTTCCTCACGGAGTGTCTTAAAGAGTTACCCCGTGCATATGAAATATGTAACCGAGTGGAGAGAAAGCCTCGAGACAATAGATAATGTACGGTTACGTTGTAACCTTGGTTCTCTGAGTGAAGAGACTATCTCTCCAGCTCTAGGCCACTCGGAGATATGATCAATCAAACTATCAGTGATTACACGCCAGCACAGGTGCTTTATAGGTATCTATATGGCCATATGGTGTGTCTTAAAGAAGTAACAGAGTGGAGAGATAGTCTCTAGACGAGAGAGAACATGGTGTCACTCAGAGAACCAAGTTTACAACGTAACCATACGTTCCAAATGTAAGCTGTGTTTTCAGTTCTTCATGTTCCACTGTTGATATTATTGACTCTTTCTCTACCACAGTTAAAGGAGCAGTTTCAACAACTGACAGGGTTTATCGATGCTTTTGTGACTGGATTCAGGTATGGTCATTCTATCATTAAAAGCATCTCAAAGTAGGAATTTGTATACATTTTACATCACAACTTTGAATTTGTTTGATCTTACAGAGAAGGAAGCGTAATTGCAGACTTTATTGTTCAGATAACACAAGTTAATTCAAGTCAAGTGGCAGAAGTGAACAATAACCTCACCAACGCAATGGCGGCTATTGCCCCTGTCATTGATGTGTCTGCGTCTTACACTAGTGAGTTGAAACCCCCCCCCCAGCTAGTAGTCATTTACTTTCTGTTTAAATTCATTAAACTCGACACTGATCTCTTTCACTTTCTCCAAAGGTCCAACTTCACTAAGCTTCCCAGATCTTACTTACACTGGGGAACTCATGACACTGACATGTGAGCCTTCTGAGAACTTCAATGCGGGACAAATCTCTGGTTCTAAGTGGAAATTTGGAGAACGGGATATCATAGAGAGTAAAAGGATTTCAGTAACCACTTCGAGTGGGAAGTCTGAGCTTACGATTAAGAACGTCATCCTTGCTGATATTGGTGAGTCTAAGATGAATTCATTTGTTGCATTTGGTACATTGCAACATAAAAAGCCATTAACCACGAATTACTATAAAATTAGAAAAACTAGTGCAGTTCCTGTTGGAAGAATGTATTTGTATACTGATAGCATAAGTAGGTGTGTCAATTATGGTTAAAGGAGGTTGTGTTTGAAGGTTGCATTTACATAGCGGTGAACATGTGCTTGACTAGTGTAGTGTGTCAATAGGGATGTACATTGAGATATAAAGAGACATACAAATTTGTCTATTGTAAAGCTGATCATTCAACATGGTTGGATATACAGACACAGATGTAAAGCATGTCAGCAAACACAATGAACAGATAAGAAATACTACTTACGGATGAGACACTGAGAGCATCCAGACACACTACAAAGTAGCCTCTACCATTAACGTAAATTAAGGTGATTCTCGAAGATTGTGATATTCCGTTAAGATCCAGTTGAAATCAATGAAGGGGGATCTCGAAGTTTGTGATATTCTTCGCCAGTGACTTAGGGTTCCAACTATCTCAACTGCTCTGTAAATGGTTAACATATGAAGACCTCGAGGTATCCAGTCACATAGTAGGCTGAGCTGCTAGTGCTAACAGCGACTCCAAACTCTTTTGAGAAGCACTATATGTATAGGGGGAGGGACACAGTGCACCTGTAGCTCCCCCCTCGGTATTTCCACTTTCAATGAATGACGACTGGCTCGTTTTTGCAACAGACGTTTGATCATGTCCATTATAGTCACAGAAAAACATAGAACATTGGAAAGGACATGGTCAGACTCGCTGATGTAAAAAGAAGAGATCAGTGGTCAAACTGTTCACATCCATTAAGGCGCCTTCCTGCCTACATTACCCACAATGTCACGGCCAGAGGGCCACACGCTTTAAGACCCCCTCGGAAACAGTGCAATGCTGCAACACGTCCTACGTAAATAATCGTATTTTGATAAATATGGTAGTGTCTGTGCACTTCACCACCATCCGAGATTCAGACGTACACCCGGTAGCTAGATTAGGTCACTACTTCAGAAAGCTAATCGAAAGACAAGAATGAAACCTGAAAACCCCAGCACAGATTAGACAGAGAACACACTAATATTTTACATTTCACAACCACTATGCTGTGTCAGCTAATGCCAGTTAAACAAGCTAACAAACAACATAAACAAGGTTAAAGATGCTAACTACACTCACCATTCTGATAAATGTGCTACTCAATGATTTTAGGACTCAACAGACCCATCATCTGAGTCTGGACGCCCACCAATGTTTTGTCAAATGCAGTAAATAGACTACATGCCATTATTACCTGTGGAGTGCAGCGGTCAGCTCATATTGCTCTTTCTCGTGATATCATATCTGTATTACGAACGAGAGAAACTCACTCACTGTTACTGCATTCTACACTATTATTTATTTTTAATATGATGCCAATGCAATCATTAACTTTTTAAAATTCTCTTAATCACAGGACGCTACGAATGTACTCTGACTAGTGAGGTGAATTTCAGGCAAAAAGGAGATGTAACAAAAGTTAATATCAAACCAGCTCCTGTTGTACGACTAAAACGTAACATTAATGTTCACTGTGATGGGACGGCGGGACAGACAGAACCAATTCAGTGCTGTGTGCAGGCACCCTATAAGGTCAATTGGTTTCGTTCAGATGATTCATCTTTGGGTAAGTTTGAAGTGACATCGAATACTCTACAATTTGAACAAATTGAAAGAGCTGAACATGCCATTTGCAAGTTTGTCTTATTAACAGCATTGTTAAATGTTCACAGATTCCACTGTCACTACGAACAATGCAGAAACCTATTGCATTACGCATGTTGCTGAGCTAGGAAGCTGCAGCGAGTCACAACCACTACAGTTTAAATGTAAGGTAGAAAATCCAGAAGCTTTTGAAACAACAACAACAATTACCACTTTCAAAGAAGGTAAGAGCAACATCTGAAAAGTGACTATGCTGTTCCTTTGCTGTTTTTAATCACATTTTTGAGAAAGACTAACTGATTATTTAACTCAATCATAGATGTTAAATGTAATAGCGATCAGTATGGGACTGGAAAAGTCGGTGACAAATCAGAAATAGAATGTGATGAAGGTCAAGAGGGGAGCAAGACTGCAGTCTGTCAGGAAACAGGAGAGTGGAAATTGGAGAAGGACACCTGCATCATAACACAAATCAAGGAATTATTGATTGATTCAGAGGTAGGTGATTTGCTTGTATATTTGTACATTCTGAACCTGTCACGGCCGCAATCTGGGTCAGAAAATATATCTGTTAGCAATATGCAGTCTTGAAAACTTTTTTGTCTGTTTAAATTCCTTTGAAGTCATTCAGAATTGTTTGTGAGAGTAAGCAGTTTTGTTTCGTGCTATTTTGTTCAACTTTAACGATACAGAACAGCTTGGAAAAGAAACCGCTTATGAGCTAACGACCGGAGATTTCACTCAGCAGTACGTCAGTGTGCATGCACGCCCACTACCGAAACACAGCGGTAGCAATGGGGATAGGTGCGTTTGATTTAATGCATTGGGACATTTTCCACAAAGGAAATGCCGCCTGCGCCGGGACAGGATGAACGATAAATTACACCAACGAAATTCCACACATTCTTGTGGTTGGCTGAAACACTTTCAACATGATTTAAATATCTTGTTATTTTAAAAAGATGAAATGAGAGAGATGGAGGTTTTGGTAATAGTACCGGCAAGCATCTAAAAAGTACTTTCACCCCTGCCTGTGAGCTACATATATTGTCAATGCTAGACAATATGAGTGAGTTGTAGAAGAAGACAATGATGCTGGTTGTATGTGTTGCTCACGTGCTGCACGGACACATTAAAAATTTATGTTCAACATACCCACGTATCTTTCATGTTTTGAAGAAAAATATAACACATGGGTACCCGTAAGGACCGGGACCAACTTCGGCCACAGAGTCCCTTTCCATGCAGATGGGAGACACACCGTGGCTTTTTATTTTGGTGCCAAAAGTAGCACGTTTCGGTCGTTAATATTAGCAAACAAACATGCTACTCCGGGCACCAAAACAACACATATTTCCTTTTCACTCACCTTTTGGTCTTCTATTTAAAAAACAGCTTCTTCTTGTCCCCCCTGGAACACGCAAAAAATTGCCGATGGACATCTTCGGCCACTCTGTGTTTCTCCCAACTGCATGGAAAGAGACTGGTCCTTATGGTTACCCATAATTCTGAGTTTAATGTCAAATGTTTTCTCTTGTGCGGCCCTAATCCTCTTCTGTACATTTCCAATAAAGTCAAATCAAATTTTGAAGCAAAATGTTGAGATGCTGCATGAAAGAAAATGTTTAGATCCAATAAACAAAGCTGCATAAACTTGACAGGATAACTAAGGCCACCCATAAGAGAAAATAGAAGTCTTCAAGAATTGGATTAAATTGGGCAATTTATTGTTCCTTCATGTCATCCTGTTTAGGGCATTAACTGTTTTTCACAAAAGACAAAAACCACCTCAAGCGAGCATAAACACTTTTATGCGCATGTTTTATTGAATTTTGGTGTTCTCATCAAGCATTTTTCATGCAAATTTTCAAAAAGCTATAGATGTTACCATCAAAAGCCAGAATCTGGGATGGTGCAGGGTAAGCTGTAGGCTGGGTGGTGTGTAAACACCATTGTCCTTGCAATGCAACTACTGGGACATATCCATCTGTCTAGCTCTTCCTTCTGGGGGTGGCCAGACATGTCTTTTCAGCCATTATGAATAGTTTGCAATCTCTGACTAATAAAATGCCATATTTTTGTGTTTTCAACATTTCATAGGATCTGGTGAAGGTGAAAGTGCCAGCCTTTGTGGCAAATTTAAGTAAAACTGTCACAGAAGATCAAACAAAAATTGCAAATTCATCTGCAACCATATCAGCAATTGTTGACATCCTAAACAACATTGCAAATGTTTCCACTGATGCAGTCAGTGAAGCTGTCATACAGGTAGGTTAAACCTTCTCCTCTGTAGCTGCTAGTTGGGTTCTGTGTGGCTTATCAACAGATGTTTGTTTTAACTTTTTGATGAGGTTGTCCCCTCCCAATGACATCTTTCTTCATCTGCAGGATGTACTTGAAACAGTTGATGCCATTATTGGTGATGATTCAAGAGAGTCTTGGGAAATTCTGAACGCAAACGGAACACACAGTGCAAGCTCAGAATTACTGGCTTCACTGGAGAGCCTCTCTGATGGGTTGGTCGGAAAGATTGAGTTTGAGACTCAACGGATCCATCTCAACAGAATCCCATTTAACAACTCCTTTAGGGCAGATCTGAACAACAGCATTGTCATAGACATTCCAGACACCAACCTTATCAATGTCTTCATCACCACCATCACCTTCTCCACTCTTAACAATGTTTTGCCAGCTCGGAACTCAAGCTTTGAGACCAGCCTCTTCAACAGCACCATTAATGACACTATAACCGATAATGCCATTAACGCTGCAGTGGTACTCGTCAAAATAAATGCAACAATCCAAAATGTTACTCTGACCTATGACAAGCTAAACAAGTCCCTGTCCCTAAACCCACAGTGTGTATTTTGGAACTTCACACTGTTTGGTAATCTGGGTGCTTGGGATGATGAGGGTTGTTCATTTGTTTCTGACATAAATAACACGGTAAAATGCAACTGCAACCATCTCACCTCTTTCTCAATTCTGATGGCAACAAACATCCCTCCAGAACTGAGAAAAGTTTTGGATGTAATCACTTATGTTGGTGTTGGAATATCCCTTGCAAGCTTAGTTATCTGTCTCATTATTGAAGGATACGTTTGGAAAGCCATCACCAGAAATAGTACTGCCTTCATGCGTCATGTTTCCATTATTAACACTGCCCTGTCTCTGTTGATTGCTAACATCTGCTTCATCATTGCTGCCAGTATTGCTGATAACCCCCTTGAAAACCCAGGGGAGGACTATGAAGTTCCAATTGGACCATGTAGCACAGCAACATTTTTTATGCACTTTTTCTACCTTGCTCTGTTCTTTTGGATGCTTGTGTCAGGCCTTCTCCTCTTTTACCGGACAGTCATGGTCTTCTCCCATATGTCTAAGTCAACCATGTTGGCTATTGGCATCACATTAGGCTACGGTGGCCCTCTGATCATTGCCATTATTACTGTTGCTGTCACAGCACCGAGAAACGGATATATCAGGAAAGACTTTGCTTGTTGGCTCAACTGGTTTGAGACAAAGGCCCTGCTGGCAATGGTGATACCTGCCCTGACTATAGTTTTCATCAACATTTTAATCGTAATTGTGGTTTTGTTCAAAATGTTGAGGAGAGGTGTCGGAGACACTGCCCAAACAGATGAAAAGCATACGCTTGTGGTCATTTTAAGGTGTGTAGTCATTTTGACGCCTTTATTTGGACTGACCTGGTCTTTGGGAGTGGGAACCATGATATCTTCAACAAATCAAGGAATCCACATCGCCTTTGCATTCTTCAATTCACTACAGGTATTTGCATCCATTAAAATTCAAGGTAATACTTTTATCTTCACATTGTGAATGAGAACATTCTTGTTCTTCCCTTCCAATCACAAAGAAATGTCATCTGTCTTTCCCCAGGGTTTCTTCATTTTAGTGTTTGGGACACTATTCGATTCAAAGGTATGTAGACTTCAAAGGATGACAAGATTAATACAGCTTCAACAATATCTGAAAACATTTGCAAATCCTTTAAAGGCAGAATTAGTGAATACATTGAGCATTTTTATTTTTGTAAAAAAAAAAATAAAAAAAGGACAGACCCATACAAAAAATAATTTCTCTCAATCATCACTGATGCTGAGTGCTTTTTTAGTTTATATTTTTGTTTTTAAAGCAGAGCCATCCCTAAGACACACATTGCTAACTTAGGCTGTCACTTCTTCCCCAAAATCAAGTTTGATCAAATTTAAAGTGAAACAGGCAGTTTAAGTGTTGTTAACTGTCTGTCCAGTTATTGCTTAAGATCGCTTATGTTTCTGTAAAGTAGAGAGAACTCACCAGAAGGTTTATGTAAAGATGTTTTAGTAGAAACAAAAATACTGAAAATGGACAAAACATGTTTCCTTTTAGTAAACATAGCATAACAACAATGTAAAAACACTTATTGCAGCCATAATGGTCTGCATTCATACTTTTGAGATAGATAAAGATAAATAATTATTCTTAAATATAAAAAAATCTTGGTATCTTGGTAAAATATTGCAATGACATGTAATTGATTGTGCCTGTAGATCCGTTCTATCCTCTCAAGAAAATTACCAACATCAAGCACAGGCTCCAATACAACAAGAGTAAGTGTTTATTTTTATATATATATAACATTGCCAATCCCATACACAACATTGCATACACTATTTTTCAGTTTCTGCATGTTTTCTTTGTTCGTGTCTTTGGCTGAATCTACAGACCTGTTGAATGCAACAGCAATCTCTTAATTTTACTTTTTTCTATTATAGAGTACAGGTGGTGGCATTTCCTCTCTCAGTGGATTAAGCTGGATAAGTCGACTGCGTGGAAGAAGATGCAAGTTGTTTTAAATGTAGATTTGCTTTCAATTTACTTAAAATAAGCTGTAATATTAACCTTTTTGCTTGTCTTTCAGATGTCTATCATTTGTCAGATGTGGCAAACTCAAGCAGCACTGGTGCATCAGAGTCATTCTCCAACATCTGAATCAACGCAACATGGTGTACATAAGAACATTTATTTTATTACTGAAGACCTGTGTTATTGTAATATCTTTAGCACATCATCAGACATTTCCAACAGTAAAGTTCACTGGAATTACATTATTTAAGCTGATGAAATAAACACTGTTATCAAAAGAAAACTGTGTGGCACCAAACAATCTGCATTTCAAGATGTTTGCAAGGTAATTTTACTTTACATTTCTGTAATGAGAAGATGAAGGCGATGAAACTAATGTTAAGGAAAAAGCATTTGACCATTCACTTCAAATTCCTTACAGGCAAGTTTAAAGCTCTATACCTGCATTTAACATATAGATGCAGCATCTGAAGAAAGACAATAACTGAATGCAAACAGTACAGACTATCGGTACTGTATTTATTCTTAGACATTCACACAGCTGTTTAAGGAGCTTTCTCTGCACTGAATTGTACATGCATGTAAATCTATGACATGCAGAGGAAAAGAGATGCTAATCTTCAGTGTCAATCTACGGCATTAGTCATTTAGCAGCACTTTAACAAGTCAAAAGAGCTTAGAATTAGTCAAATCACCTTGAAATATTTTCCCAGAAATGATCATTCTGAAAGATGATCGAAACCAGCTGTAAAAGAAACCATAGACCAATGGATTGAGCATTGAATTTGACCATCCAATCCATTTAAATGTTTCAATCAATGAAGCTGGTATTGTGTAATTACTCAAAGGGTAAAAAGTGATACAAAGGAAAAAAGGAGTCCAACAGATGAGGAATACTCCCATAACAACAGCCAGAGTTTTGGTGGCCTTTCTCTCCATCTTACTGACAGCTGCTCCACACTTTTTGCTCCGACATGTTGTGTTCTGGATGGTGCGAGCCTGTCTCTGTGCTACGGTGAAAATCTTTAGGTAGATGGAGGACATTATGATAACTGGGAGGTAAAAAGCAAAAATGGTACCAATAACTGCTTTCTTTGTGTGTTGTAATATAACACACTTATTTGATTTCCCTTCATTCAATCCCTGTATTATGATGCCCATTCCAATTAGTGCAGAAACAGTCCAGCTCAACAGGATCATGACAACAGTAACAAGAACATTCATTTTAGTTCTGTAGCTCAGAGGCTGACACACTGCGTAATATCTGTCAACAGAGATGGAGCACAAGTTCAAAATAGATGATGAACACAGAAATATATCAAAGCCGCCGAGTATCTTACAGAGTAAATCTTCCAGATACCAACATGAAGTAACAGTCAGTAATATGCTGAAAGGTACAACTACAACCCCAACAAGCACGTCAGCCACAGCCAGAGACAGGATGAGGTAGTTTGTAGGAGTGTGAAGCTGTTTGAAGTAAATAATGGAGATTATTACAAGAAGATTTCCACACATTATAAGAACTGATAAAGAGACAACAAAAATACATAGTAAATATGAACTGATTACTGTTGTTTCACCAGATACA
>CAFUXE010000457.1:663527-673595 GCA_903364295.1 Serranus cabrilla
ATCAAAAATTCAATCAAATTACTTTCGGTGGAGGAAGTCAATGCACAAAAGTTCAAGGGGTGAGCTGGATATAATACTGCCCAGAGGTGCACTTTCAAGCATGGCTGGCTTCTTCTGCTTTATGCAGGGGCATTTCCTTGCCAGATTTAGGACCTTGGCCCATGTTGCTGTGTAGATGAGTGAAAGCAGTTTGCCTGTGGGTGGCTGGGAGGATCAGCTGCCTTTTACCTGTGGTCTTCCTTTGGAGTAGGCCATTTTTTATGTGAAACCTGTTCCACACCCTTAAGAGCCTCCTCGTGAATGTGTCAACTGTCTCTTTGTCGGAATTGATTGTTTTCCTTCAACTCCATCCTACAGAGGCCCCATGTAAGGTGACCCTTGGGATGCTAAGTTGATGGCTGCCACCCAGGCGATGTCTCTCTGCTGCTCTTCGTCTCCCTTCCCATAGAGCTTCTACGTCTTCTCCTGATAGCCCCTCAGAGTACTCTGTTATAAAGGGATCAATATCCAGGGGACAAAGGGATAAGGTATCAGCATCAATATTAGCTCTGCCTGGCCGATATCTGATGGAAAAAAATCGAAATCAGCAATCTGTCGCACCCAGCGGTGGCACACTGCATTGAGCTTTGCAGGATTTAGGATGTATGTCAGCGGGTTATTGTCAATAAAGTTTGTGAAGTGATAGGCGTAGAATAGGTAATCCCTAAATTTGTCACAGCCCACTTTAATGCCATCAAGTCAAGTTCCCACGCACTTTGCAGGTGATAGTTCTTATCCACCAGTGTTAAGGTGCATGAGCTATACCCGTAATTACTCTCATCTTCCCATCCTGGTCCTGATAAAGGACTGCACTGAGACCTTTTTGGGAGGCATCTGTATGCAGTGTGAAGTGAAGAAATCTGGGTACACCTGCACTGGTGGTTCAGCCAGCACGCCCTTCAGACGTTGAGGATCCGCTGGTGTTTCTCACTCCACTCTACAGGGGTTCAAGAAGACTGCTAGGAACATTTTATATTTCCCTGTAACTGTTCTGGTTTTGATAAGAGGAGAGAGGCAGAGAAACAGTAATTAAGTCTGGGTGGATCTTGTGGATTTTGTCTGTGAAGAAGTGTGGTAGGGAGTTGCAGGTGTTGGATGAGTAGAGGTGAGGGAGGCAGACAGTCTGGGGGGTGAAGAATTCTGTTGAGGAGTGAAAACAGATCAGACCAGAGTAGAAGTTGGATTTGGCTAGTGTGATTGAGTCCTTGAAGTGCAACAGGTGAGTTTTGTATGATTCTAAGTGAACAGTGAGACCAGTTTTTTATGGAGTCACTCAAGTTGGCGACATTTGGTTTTGATGAATCGAAGTTGGGGGGTGAACCAGGGGGCAGAATGATTGAAGGTGTCAGACCGTGTTTTCACTGGAGCAAGACAGTTGAGGATTTTGTTTAAACTTTTATTGTAGAGTGTAACCAGTTCATCAGGGGTGGATAGGTGGTCGGGGAGAAGAATATTGTGTGGATAGAGAAAGTGTATCCATATTAATCTCCTTAAGGTTCCAGAAAGAAATCAGATGGGGGGCTTGGTAGGGGAGAGAGAGAGTTACATCAAATTAGAGGAGGAAGTGGTCAGATATGTGGAGTTGATCAGCAGTGCAGTCACAGGGGGTGAGACCAGAGCAGCAGATTAAGTCCAGAGTATGACCTTTAGCATGAGTGGGAAAGTCAATTAACTGTAGAAAACCATAACTGTTAAGGCAGGATAAGAAGTCTCTGGTGAGAGGAAGGGCATTGTTGTCAATGTTGAAGTCTCCAAGTAGTATGGCATTAGGTGAGAGTGTTGATAAATAGGTGAGGAGAGCAGTAAAGTCAAAACTGCAGTGGTCAAACCAAACTGGTGTCCAGTGTTTCACCTTCACTGTTCGTGGCCGACTTTTAGATGATGGCTTAAGGTCCTACAAGGCTGTCAAGAAGCCCCTGATCAATGAGAGACAGAGGTTAGCCCGGCATCGTTGGGCCCAATCACACAAGAACTGGACAGTCAGGAATTGGAAGAAAATTCTGTGGTCAGATGAGTCCAATTTCCAGCTTTATATTCCTCCTGCTAATGTGAGGGTACACAGAAGGCCACACAAAGCATTATCTCCTGTACAGTACCTACTGTCAAGCATGGTGGAGGCAGTATCACGGTTTGGGGATGCATGAGTGCTGCTGGTGTTGGTCAACTCACTGTCTGTGATGGCACATTGAACTCTGCCCAGTATTGTGCCATTCTCGAAACCCACATGCTCCCTGCTGCACGTGCACTGTTCCGTCAAGGTCAAAACTGGATGTTTCAACAAGATAATGCCCCTTGCCACAGATCCAGGGCCAGTAGAACCTGGATGCAAGAGCACAGGATCCAGGTCTTAGAGTGTCCAGCTCAATCCCTGGACATGAGCCCCACGGAAAATCTGTGGTGCATTACCAAAAGGTCTGTTTCAAAGCGTAAAACCAAAAAATTAAGAAGAATTAAAAGCAGTCTTTCAAGAAGAATGGGACAAGAGTACCCAACAACAGTGAAGGCTAGTTGGGAACATGCCAGCCAGTATTAGAGCTCTGCTGCGTGCTAAAGGCAGGACTACTAAATATTAATATGATGATGTGATGGTTTATTTGTTTTCTGTTCAGTTCTGAACACATTCTCTGTTATTTTATTACTTTGATGCTGACAATGTTGAGAACTGGCATATTGAAACTGTCAAGAATTTAGTTTTGTTAGTTTTTCTTATATATTTTTTTCATATATATAATGTGTATTTGTTTGTCTGTCTAATGCAGGCACAGCTTTTGAAACACCAAAAAGTTTTTTCCACAAATATTTCATGATAATATTTGAGATTGTGTAAAATTTCAAGGGTGTCCGAAAACTTTTTTCCACCACTGTATTTCCTTTTTCTAACAGTGAGTGAATTTCCTCCTGTAGAATGTGAGCTGACTCTCCCAAACTGTGAATGTGTTATGCTTGAGAAGTGTAGGGGGAGACACGGGTAACTGCAGCCTGTTTCGCCCTGTGATATTGTTTGCCCTGGACCTAGATCATTGGTTTGTAGCATAAATTCAGTGTAACTGCAGCTTTTTTTACAACCGCGAACTGTACATGTATGTTTAAAGATATAGTGCATGCTATTTTTTACAATGCTCTGCTGATTCATGTATTTTCCACATATTACATGCCACCAGCACGTAATTCAGTGTTTTAAAAAGACATTGTCATTTCATGTAAATGTGTGAGATCAGGTTGAGCATAGCACATAGTGAGACATAAAAATGAAAATTGTGAAATAGAACCTATTTTATCCTTGCATTAATGGCATTGATTATATAATTAAGCATATACTTGTTTGTATAGTAAAATAGCATACTAAGAATCACTTCTTGCACTGTGGATAAAGTAAGTGGCCATTATCATCATATGTAAAAAAAAAAAAAAAGGACATTTTCTCTGTTTAATTCAAAATAGTCAAAGCAGAGACTGAATGAGAATATATAGCTTTTATTTCCTTGTATGATTAAGGATGTCAAATTCTCTAACCATGAATGCTTTCATCCATTCATATTTTCTTAACATGAATACATAAAGACAGAAGTAGCTAATTTGAAATTGTGAATCAAAGAGGTTCGCTTATTCAGTGTATTCTTCAGTATTGCATACAATGCAAATCTTGCTGCTAATATTACTGATTTAGATCAAACTAAAAATGCACCGATTAAATGCTTTGCAGTTGCTTTGATTAAATTACAGCCAAAACAAAATGATGAAGGTGCTGACTTTACTACTATGAAGTAGGAACACTGCAGCATTCATTAATTCCTACCAGGTCAGATAAAGCTTTGTGTGTTTTTATGGGCCTTTATTTTTATATTGTTATAGGATTAACATTGAGTTGTACACACAGATTCAAAAGAGCTTAGAATTAGTCAAATCACCTTGAAATATTTTCCCTGAGATGATCATTCTGAAAGATGATCGAAACCAGCTGTAAAAGAAACCATAGACCAATGGATTGAGCATTGAATTCGACCATCCAAGCCATTTAAATGTTTCAATCAAAGGAGCTGGTATTGTGTAATTACTCAAAGGGTAAAAAGTGACACAAAGGAAAAAAGGAGTCCAACAGATGAGGAATACTCCCACAACAACAGCCAGAGTTTTGGTGGCCTTTCTCTCCATCTTACTGACAGCTGCTCTAGACTTGTTGCTCCGACATGTTGTGTTCTGGATGGTGCGAGCCTGTCTCTGTGCTACGGTGAAAATCTTTAGGTAGATGGAGGACATTATGATAACTGGGAGGTAAAAAGCAAAAATGGTTCCAATAACTGCTTTCTTTGTGTGTTGAAATATAACACACTCATTTGACTGACCTATTATGATGCCCATTCCAATTAGTGCAGAAACAGTCCAGCTCAACAGGATCATGACAACAGTAACACGAACATTCATTTTAGTTCTGTAACTCAGAGGCTGACACACTGCGTAATATCTGTCAACAGAGATGGAGCACAAGTTCAAAATAGATGATACGCTCAGAAATATATCAAAGCCGCCTCGTATCTTACAGAGTAAATCTTCCAGATACCAACATGAAATAACAGTCAGTAATATGCTGAAAGGTATAATCACAACCCCAACAAGCAGGTCAGCCACAGCCAGAGACAGGATGAGGTAGTTAGTAGGAGTGTGAAGCTGTTTGAAGTAGATGATGGAGATTATTACAAGAAGATTTCCACACATTATAAGAACTGATAAAGAGACAACAAAAGTACATATTAAGTATGAACTGATTACTGTTGTTTCACCAGATACATTTGTTGATTCATTACAGAGAACATCAGAATGGTTGAAAGAGAATTCAGGTTCCATGCATAAATTATCCTGGATAATCGAAATAATGAAAGAAAGAAAATAACACAGCAGTAACAGTTTCTATATAGATTTTCAATTTCTTTAAGTACTCTGTATGTTTCACTACATACCTACCAGTCACTGTTCATGCACCTGCACAGAAAGAGATACTTGGTCTTTATGCAGCTGAACATTATTTTGACAGATGATTTGTTGCTCTGAACTCATTAACATGCCAGACTCAAGGGATTGGCATTTAAAGTAGGCAAAAAAAAATGTACTGATACAGGGTCTGAAGGAGGACGACTTAAGCTTAAAATTGACACATTTCTGTGAAAATTACTGTTTTCTTCAAGGTTCAAGGTAATTCTTCAGATCCTGTTAAAAGCATTTTTGTGCACCTTACTGACACTGTGAAGCCTTGATTGAAACTGCTGAGATGAATGTTCACTGAAAATCTGACAAAACATGGTTTTTTGGGTAGCAGACAAGAAAAGATAGTGAACGCATGCTTTGGAAAGGGTTAAAATTTAGAAGAAGAAAAACATGAAGTGCACTGTGGGAGTGAACAGACGGTAGGTAATGTGAACTATTGTTAATTTTAAACTAAATGGAGCAACGTTTTTTTTTAAATCATCATGTTTTATTTAGACAAGAATTAAACTGGAATTAAGAAGTACAGTCATTTTAACATTGGCTTGGAAACAGACTGGCTTCTTCTTCTATCGGCACGAAAATAATGCAGTATTCCAGTGAGCAGGCCCTGTTGCTCATGAGGCTGAGATAAATCTATTAGGTGGCAGACAGAAAAGTCATGGAATCATCTGTTGCTCGGATTGTAGATAAGTTGTTGTTGTTTTTTTCCAAAGCTGCCACCTGTTCTCGTACTGTGCCCAGGTAGATGGTGCCCTAGCATTCAAGACAGTTCTGCGGACAGTGTCTTTACACTTGTTCAGAAGTGGGTTGGGCCCTGTAGAGGCCAGACCCACAGCCGCACACGGCAAGGGTCCGGGTGCCAGACCTTGTCCTTCAGCTGGGAAAGGAGGTCCTTCCTGTTGGGGAGACGCCATGGTGTGCCGCGACAGAGGCTGTGCAGCAGGGGGAACCATGTCCTTTCCAGCCAAAAAGGAGCCACCAGAAGCAGTGTGTGGCCCTGTTGGACCCCCTGAAGCACTGGCGCAGTTAGAGGGACTGGTGGGAAGGCACAGATGAGGCCTACTGGCCACTCGTGTGCGAGGGCGTCCTGCTCTAGTGGGCTGGTCTCTTCCAGCCAGGAGAACCAGAGAGGACAATGGGTGGTCTCCTCCGAGGCTAAAAGATCCACCTCTGCCCTGCCGAAGAGGTCCTTAATGCAGAGAACCACCTCCGGATGAAGCGGATGAGTCCACTGTCTGTGAGGCTGGCCAGGCGGGGGGCCCAAGTAAAGAGGTCCCTGGTCACTTGCAGTAACCATGCTGACCTGGTGCTCCCCTGGTGGTTTTTGGGGGAAACGGTCGAGATGTTGTCTGACGGAATGAGTACATGTCTTCCTTCCAGGCACAGAAGAAAGTACCTGAGCACCAGATGTACAGCACAAAGCCCCATGCCCCATGGTCTGCCTGGGTCTGAGCAGACCATTGCCCCTGCGCCATTCTTTTTCGCCGACCACCCCACATCCTGAGAGGGATGCATCGGTTGTTACTGTCTCCCAGTGAGACGGAGCTGGACCTATCGGTACACCCTGCGACATGAACGTCTCTCTTCTCCATGGGGACAGGGCAAGTAGGCACTGTTGAGACACCTGGAGCCTTCTGTGCCTGTGCCGCTTGGCATCCAGTCAAAAGCTGTTCAGCCACCTCTGGAGGGGCGCAATGCCAGCAAGCCTAAGGTAACGACTGTTGCAGCAGCAGTTAGTTTGCCCAGGGGGCGCGGAATATGGAGGAAGGGCAGCCGCTTGCCTACCCGGGAAAGAGGGAGGCGTTGAGATATGTCTGGCCGACATATCTCAACGTGATGCTCTGAGAGGGGACCAGGCAGCTCTACCTGATTTTCATGATGAGACCCAGTTGGGCAACGTGAGCCAGAAGAGCCGCAGTATCTTGAACAGCCTGTGAATGGCATGGCACACACACCAGCCAGTCGTCCAGGTATGGGAGCACTGTCATGCCCTGCAATTGCAGGGGCGAAAGGGTTGCAGCCACACACCGGGTGAAGCACCATGGGGATAGTGAGAGGCAGAGGGGAAGCACCCGGAATTGGAAATCAAGGCCCTGAAAGGCAAAACGAAGAAAGGCGTCCAGGGACCCGAAAGTCCTGAGCCGTGTACTGAGTAACCTCTGGTGGCCACCAAGGAGAACCCTAAGGCTGGGCACGGCACTGCAAGGTAGCCAGAGATCCCCTTCCTCTGGCCGGGGGGTTCATGCCCCTGTGTAGTCCAGACAGTTGGTGTCTGGTCTGTCTGGCTTGGACAGTCTGCTCCAGAGCCTCCAGAGCAGGTGACCCAAACAGCTCTCCTGGTTCCACCAGGACACTTCAGAGGGATCTCCTACAAGCCTCTGAGAGGGGTGACTGGGCTAACCAGACTTGGCGGTGCGTCTGAAGTAGTGTGGACATCAGCCGCCCTAGCTCTCTGTACATGAGGGCGAAAGCTTGCAGGGACGCATCACTAAAATTCTAAGTGGAAGTGTCAACCACAGGCTCCTGTAGAGATGTCGAGAGGGCAAACATAAGGTGAGACATGGAGTTACCTATCTGACCCATGCGAGCCGCAGCATCGTAGGCCTTAGGCTGAAGAACGGCCATGCAGGCAGAGCAAAAGTGAGTGGTTATCATTGGGAATGTTTGCTCTGAACACCACCAGTAAACAGCATATGCTGGGAGCGGGGACGAGGACACTGCCTTCACCAACAAAGAAAGAGTCGCCGACAGAGTCGTCTACCATAACGTAAAATTTAGTAAATTAACATATATACTGTTTTTCTCTTCTAACAAAAAAACAAGCTAAATCCCATGCTGGGAGAGGGAGCGAAAACTCCGCCATCACCAACAGGTGAATGAAACAGCTTACAGCTTTCCACTAGGTAAACAATAACATATGCAGACACGCTGATGTTAGCCGTGGAAAACTATCACGCAATAGTGTTATACTGGGAGAGGGAGTGGAAACACTCCCGTCACCAAGATACTTACCCAGTCGAGAGGCCAACCTTTGAATGATGCTATGATGCTCCAAATGGAGGTTCCACGTGTTGCCGGCTTGGGAGCAGCTGCACGTTGTGTCCCAGAGGACGGCTTGCCGCAGCCTTTGGAGGGCGAGCTCTTCGTGGCTCCGACCAAAGTGCGTGGTCACAAAGCTACTGGCGGCAAAACGCTGACAATCTAGCTTCCGCTACGGCGGCGCTAGCTGGGCATTTAGCATATGCTTCTACTACGACCGTAGTCTACCTATGAGAAGAACAAAGGAACAGATCCTCTGATGACACCAGAATATATAACCTTCCAGGGTCATCAGGGGGTCACAGGTGACTTTGTTGGTATAACTACTTGACCTATGCATGGATGAAATAGAACTACAAATGAACTTTCTTCTGTCAATTCTTATACCTACTGTGTATGCTATGGATGTATACATAGCATTAATATCAAAGGACACCAAATCTAGTTCCTCACTGTTTGAGAGAGGGTCAATTGATTGTAATATTTAAAATGTATGAGTATGTATGTATGTAACAGAGGGAAGGATCTTGGCCTATGGCTTGACAAAGAAATCCACAAAAGACAAATTAGAGGTCAGAGTCGATGCTGGCCAAAATAGCAGCACGTGGAATGATGTAACAGACTTATTAAAAGACTGAATTGGTTACCCAGACACTGTAAAAAGAATCATCAGAAAGTTGTCTTAGACATTCACCATCATAGTAAAGTTTATTCATGACCACACAAATATGTAATATGTTTTTTCCTCCAATAATAATATTTTAAGGTTTACAATCAGATGTAGTGGTTGGATTTAAAATAGCTCTGTTCATGCAATCTAAAATATCCTGTGATAAATAGGCTATCCGGCTCTTTAGTAACTAAATACTCCGCTGTGTTCACCAGCTAGTCTTGAACAATATATGTCTGCTGTTCAGTGTTGAGCAGTAGTGTTTGGCTTTAGGTAATCTTTAAAGAAACACCTCCAGAATGCACCGGGACACATCTTCTGTGATGGGTGTTTCGGGTCTCGCAACATCAGACACCCGGCTTGTGTCCTAGCAACCCAAAGGTCTGCCCTTTTCAGCCAAAGCCACCTCATGGCTTTGTCTGCAGCTTCACTTGCGGATTGGATAACCAAATAAACACAGACAGAAACTAAAGAAAAATACTGAACAGCTAATGTTGGGTCGTGCCTTCTTGACGGTCAGAAACCAATTGAAACAAAAATGACAGTTAGTCACAGGACAGTCATTCCCTTATCCTTAATTTGCCTTTTACATCTAGTTTGAAGAAGTTGGTCTGAGGAGCAACAGTCTTGAATCGTGAAATTTTGAGTTGTTATCTTATCCACATTTGCACAGATTGATATGAAGATCAACACCAAATTCTCATTTCATACTTTGCCTCAATGTTTCTATAAAAGTTTAGTATCTCTTAGCTGACATACATTTAAGCCAAATTTTTTTTTTTTTAAAGAAAATGCTTATAAGCTTGAAATGATTAGGCTGTCATTCTATATATTTTGTCCATTCAGACCCAAGCATGTTTGTTGTTGATATATCCATACTGAACCTGGAATTTATCACTGGCATACCATGTAGCAATACATGGTAGTGAAACTGCCTTTTTCTTTGCACAGTATTTTGATGCTTAAGAATCTATATTTCAGGGGCAATATAACTACACTACTGTTTCACAACAAAAAGCATGTATATATGTAGCAATAGTTTTGTTTCAACCTTGATCATTAGTGTAAATAAAATGGTATTTGAACGAGTCAAAGGAGTTTTGAGTTAGCATAATCACCGTGAAATATTTTTCCAGAAATGATCATTCTAAAAGCTGATCTGAACCAGCTGTAAAAGAAAGCATAAATGAATGGATTGAGCATTGAATTTGACAGTGTAAGCCAGTTCAGTGTTTCAATCACAGAGATTGGTGTAACATCATATGTTAAGGGCTGAAAAATGATACAAAGAAAGTAAGGAGTCCAACATAACAGAAACACTCCCAGAACAACAGCCAGAG
>CAFUXE010000457.1:710973-744323 GCA_903364295.1 Serranus cabrilla
GTGTGAAGATGTTTTAGTCATAACTCTGTAATAGAAATAAACTAAATATTCAATTAATTAAAATAATTTCATTGTATCAGAGTTGAGAACATTATGATATAACTTCATGAGGTCCATTTCCATGCTCTTTTATGTCCGGTCAGTTGTTGCAGCAATTTTTGGTTTGATTAAGGATTAAGATGATTCAGATTAAGAATGGGATAAAAGGTGAGAAAAAAACATCTGGATTTTGACATAAATACACAAAGACCTTGGGGACATCATTGAAAAGTCCATGCTGTGATTTGTTGATTTGTTTCATAAACTTTGGAGATATATGTATTTTTTTAGCAATTGGATGGTGAAAACTTCTGGAACTGCTGAGAAATCTCCATATTGTCAGTATATCTCTGACAGCCATACATCCTCTGAAGGGAAGGCAATACACTAGGTCCATATATTTTAACCATTTTAAATTTGAATTGAATTCTCCCAGAGTGTTTTAAATCTGCCATTGTTGAAGAAGCCTGGACTAGATGTTGACACACTGCTAAATTAAAGACCTGTTTCAAACCTTGCGTTTTTATCGAAGGTATTTGAAAAAGTAGTCTCCAATCAACTTGTTAAGTATTTAACAGCTAATGATCTCTTCGAGCCTCTTCAGTCTGCCTTTAGGAAAAATCATTCCACTGAGACTGCATTGACAAAGGTTGTGAACGATATGTTGCAAAATGTTGACTCTGGTCATGCTTCTGTTCTTTTGTTGCTGGACCTCAGCACTGCGTTTGATACAGTTGATCACCATATTCTCCTAGATCGACTGCAAAAACACTTCTGCATCTCGGGCAAGGTGCTGATGTGGTTGAAGACCTTCTTGGCAAACAGATCTCAGCGTGTATTGTTTAATAATGTTCTGTCTGAGCCTTGTGCAGTCAAGCATGGGGTTCCTCAAGGCTCTGTTTTGGGTCCACTGCTTTTCTCACTTTATCTCGCACCACTTGGTCAACTATTACGCTCTTTTGGTTTTGGTTTTCATTGCTATGCAGATGATTTACAACTATATATGCCTGTTAATTGTGAAAATGGGTCAAACTTGCCATAAAACTTGCCTTGTCCAAACTTGAGCTCTGTCTTTCAGCTGTTAAGAGTTGGCTATCTTACAATTTTTTGTGTCTTAACTCTGTTAAGACAGAAATGATGATAATTGCACCTCAGAAGTTACATGACTTATTTCAAAATGTTACTCTTTCTCTGGATGACTGTGTGGTTCACTGCATTTAAAAAATGAAAAATCTTGGGGTTATATTCGACCAAACGCTTGTGTTTGACAAACATATTAAGGAGGTGTCAAAGGTGTCTTTCTTCCATCTGAGAAGGATTGCTAAAATTAGACCAATCCTGTCTGACAGGGATGCAGAAACCCTCATACATGCTTTTGTGACATCACGCCTGGACTACTGCAATGTGCTTCTGTCAGGACTCCCGAAGAAAAGCTTTTGTGGCTTGCAGATGGTTCAAAATGCTGCTCGTATCCTGAAATGAGCAGGGAAATACGAGCACATTACCCCAGTACTGGCTTCTCTCCACTGGCTTCCTTGTCAGTTTCGAGCTGATTTTAAAGTACTCTTACTTACTTTCAAAATTGTAAATGGACTTGCATCTTCTTATCTGAATGATCTTATCACCACTTATTCACCATCCCGTAACCTTCGCTCTCAGGGAACTGGCCTTTTGGCTGTTCCAAAGGTCAAGAAAAAGACTGTTGGTGAGAGAGCCTTTTCCGTCCGGGCACCGAAGCTGTGGAACGATCTTTCTGTGGACATCAGATTGGCGAGCTCTGTGGATGTCTTTAAAGCAAAGCTTAAGACCCACTTGTTTACTCTTTGTTACATTTCTTGACTTATTTATTTTACTGTCTGTGTTATGTATTTTACTGTCTGTGCTTGTTTTTACTGCCTGTACAGCACTTTGACTGAAAGCGCTTTAGAAATAGAATTTATTATTATTATTATATTATTATTATTATTATTTATAGAGCACAATTCATACACAGGGTCACACAGTGGTTAGTGGTTAGCACCCTTGCTTCACAGCAAGAGGGTTGCTGGTTCGATCCCGGTCTGTGGCCCTTCTGTGTGGAGTTTGCATGTTCTCCCCGTGTGTGCGTGGGTTCTCTCCGGGTACTCCGGCTTCCTCCCACAGTCCAAAAACATGCAGCTTAGGTTTATTGGTGACTCTAAATTGCCCGTAGGTGTGAGTGAGTTGGTGAATGGTTGTCTGTCTCTATGTGTCGGCCCTGTGATAGACTGGCGTCCTGTCCAGGGTGTACCCCGCCTCTCACCCAATGCAGCTGGGATCGGCTCCAGCCCCCCCGCGACCCGGGTTGACCCGGATAAGAGGTTACAGAATATGAATGAATTCATACACAAGGCAAGTCAAAGTGCATTACAGTGACCGAGAAATTACAAAAAGGCAGATTAAAATCACTCCATAAGAACAGATAATCATTAATAATCACTGAATAATTAAGTTTAAAGTAAGGACAACAGATACTTTCAGTTGTGGTATGCACAGCTGAAAAGAACGGTTTTCAGCCTGGATTTGAACATTGTCAGAGTTTAGGCCTGTCTCACATCTTCTGAATGCTCCAGCTCTCTAGTTTGTGGTTGTGAAGTTTTATGAGGCTGAGTCATTTTCTACAGCAAGGTCAAGTTCAAAGGCATTTCAATTTCAGGTCATTCATATTTAACCCACGTTATCTTGAGCAGTGAGCCAGGACATGCAACACAGCCTCAAATGAGGAATTTGGGTTGCGTAGAATAAAGAGGGATACAAAGTCTGCATAGAGAGGAGATCTGGATGGATCATCCACTTTGGTGGATGTGTCACATCCATCCTTTGACCCAGGGGACCAATATTTGTGTCCTGTTGTGTAAGTTGTGTCCTTGTGTACCATATTTTTCGGATTTTTCGGGTCTAATTTCATACATAAGGCACACCGGATTTTAAGGCGGATTGAGATCAGGCAGCTCAGTGGCTGAATGTGAGTGAGTGTGCGCGGCCGAGGTACGCGCCCTTCTGAATGAGCCCGCAGAGCGGCATTCTTGATGACACTTCATCTTGTTTTCTCAATCGAAGGACACCTTAGAGGGCATTTAGCATATATCCTCCTTTTAAAACACCCCCAATGGCGCATTTTCACATTGTATTAACTGTATGGCATCCTCAAGGGTACTTTGTATGTGTTCTCCAGTTCAGAGCAAGCTACATGGCACTTATCATGTTTGCTTATCAAGGCACAATAGAGAACATGGTTTATGGTTTTCTTCATTGAAGGGCACTACATCACATTTTCTTATTGGAAGGGCAGGGGCCGCACTTTGACCTGGCATGAACTCAGCTTCTGTACATGGGGTGCCATACATGACTTCAGGGCATATCTTTGGTTCTGAGCAGGGAAAGTCTTCACACGACTGTCATTCTCATTACCAGCTCATCCAATATGGACATTTACAGAAGCCACTGGATGTCAGAAACACTGGCTTAAAAGCTGTGTTAATGCTGTTAAACTGTTATTAGGTTTTGGCACCAAAACCACTATGGTAAGTTTGGGAAAGAAGAATCTGGTTTGGTTTAACACACACTACTTCCAGAAGAAATGGCCAATAACAGGAAACAAAGTCCATCATGCCCTCATAACACCATTGTTGTTGACCTATGTGGCTTTTAACCACACATGCGATAAGGCAAGCTTTTCATAGTGATGTGGTGTAAGACTGGAACACAATTGCAATTTTATTGCTTATAGCACAACATTCATTCATTCATTCATTCATTCATTATCCTTAACCGCTTATCTGAACCAGGTTCGAGGGGGGCTGGAGCCAATCCCAGCTGCATTGGGCGAGAGGCAGAGTACACCCTGGACAGGACACGCGTCTATCACAGGGCAGACACATAGAGACAGACAATTAAATTAAACCTAAGCTACATGTTTTTGGACTGTGGGAGGAAGCCGGAGTACCCGGAGAGAACACACACAGGGAGAACATGCAAACTCCACACAGAAGAGGACCGGCGACCCTCTTGCTGTGAGGCAGGAGTGCTAACCACTACACCACATTTCAAATAAACATGGAAATTTACCTAATGATGCCAAATATTCCTGACCCACCTGGTTTTAAAGAAACCTAATTGCATTCATGGTTCCTTCTGCAGTGTTGCACCAAATTTTAAGTACCAAACTGTTATAGTCAGGATTGAAAATTGCCATCAATACATTGTGCTATAATGAATGCAATTCTAGGTACAATGTGTAGTGCAGTTATATGACACAGTATGAAGATAATCATCTTTATTGTGCCAACCATGATCAAGTCAAGACAGTCTTGAATTACTATAATCCCCTCGAAATATTTTTCCAGAAATGATCATTCTGAAAGCCGATCTGAACCAGCTGTAAAAGAAAGCATAAATGAATGGATTGAGCATTGAATTTGACAGTGCAAGCCAGTTTAGTGTTTCAATCACAGGAAGTGTCACTGGATCACTGCTGTAAGGCAGAAAGGTATTACAAAGAAAGAAAGGAGTCCAACACAAAAGAAACACTCCTAAAACGATAGCCAAAGTCTTGGTGGCCTTTCTCTCCATCTTGCTGACAGCTGCTCCAGACTTTTTGCCCTGACAGGTTGTGTTTTGGATGCTGCGAGCCTGTCTCTGTGCAACAAGGAAGATCTTTAGGTAGATACACAGCATTATGAAGACTGGGAGGTAAAATGAGAAAATAGGTCCAATGATGTGTTCTATCAGAACATCAGTTAAACACCTTTCCTCACATTTTTCATTATCTAATCCTCCAATAATAACATTAATTCCAATTAGAGCAGACACCCCCCAGCTCACCAGGATCATGACAACAACAACACGAGTGTTAATTTTACTTCTATAGGTCAAAGGTTGGCACACAGCATGATATCTGTCAATAGAAATACAACATAGATTCAGAATGGAAGCCTCGCTCAGTGATATATCAAAACTGCTTCGTACTTTGCAAAATAAGCCCTCATGATACAGACATGAGCTCAGTGAGAATGCCATGCTGAAAGGAAACACTATGATCCCAACAAGCAGGTCAGCCACAGCCAGAGAGAGAATAAGGTAGTTAGTAGGAGTGTGGAGCTGTTGGAAATACAAAACAGAGATTATAACCAGAAGGTTTCCACATATGGTGATAACAGACAATAACATTAGAAAAAAATATATTAATACACATATAATGGAAGGGCTCTTTGTCAATATGAAATTGAAGTTATCTATTTCATAGCAGGGATGTATGGCAGTCACAGTGGAAGTCCTATTGAAAGTGACTTCTGGCTCCATGTTTTAGGGTCCCTACAATAAATACAATTCATAGTATTAGCAATAGGTAATGTTTTAGGAATCCAAATATTCAAATATTACCTGTTAAATCCTCAGGATTTTCGTCATGCATGAATGCCAATGATCGTTCATGTACAAGAGTGCAGAATCTTTATACATATCACATCGATCTCATTAACATAATTATTTTCTAATCAGGAAATGGGACATGTGTGTTTGTGTGTGTGTGTGTGTGTGTGTGTGTATGCACCTATGTATGTACTTCTACTTTTTTTTGGAATGCCTAAATACAGTTTTGTACGTCCATTTTTTTTATTTGATTCTCACCCCTTTGTCCAATTTTGGTGTTGCCAGACTCCAGATATTGAATCAGTACAACAATCCTGCAAACATAAATAACTAAATTACGCCAGGAGCAGACATCCACCTGCAAGCTACTGTTTTAACCCCTGTTGGGGGTGCAGTGAATTTTTGGGTGAGATAGCAGTGAGAAAGCAGGGAACCTTAAAATTAATTTAAGATCAGGTCAGTTAATTAAATCTGTAGGTGTAGCTGGATTTGGAACAATATGTTATGGGTGCCATGCTCAATTATGTCCCATCAGTTGTTACAGTAATTTTTGGGTTGATACCATTTCTTTAGGCAGATTTTGTGCTGAGTTTTTCAGTCTTTTTAAAATCAAGAATGGAAAAAAAGGTGACAAAGTCCATACAAATGATCACATCTATACATTTGAGGGCATCATTGAAAAGTCCATGTTTTTGAATTCAGGTTACATAACATAAAGACAGACAAAGTTTGCATAGGGAGGAGGCCTGTGTGGATCATCCACTGTGTCACATCCATCCTTTGACCCAGCCTCTGACACAGGAGACCAATGCTTAAACAGGTGCTAGGGCTTTTTCAGGCCCAGTGATTTTTTTGTGTTACTGGACATTTGTAGGATAATGCAAAAAAAATGATAGTCTGTGGTGGAACAGTCATGTTACACCCAATGTTGGCAAGAAAAAGAAGCAAAGCTATCAGTTGGATGACCAGCCTCTAGGGGCAGGGCCCAGTTTTAAAGCATATCAAGGGTGAAACGCATAACACGTAAGCAACAAGATCTCCCAACCAAATGACAGAATGAACTTTTGTCAAGAACACCCACTAAAAATAGCATATACATAAATGTAGGGTTTGCAGTTGTAAAAAGGGCTGCAGTTTCAGTGACCTAGGTTTAGGGCAAAAAAATGTTCTGGTTAGGGGTTTATAAAAGAAATGCTGGAACTGAAGTAGTTTCAAGGGTAACATGAGCCACTGAAGTTTTAAATAAGGTAAATTATGTAACAATATGTGATCCACACCTTTATCTTGCTAGTAAGCAAATAGCAAAGGATCATGTTTTTTGAAGTCATATTAAAATTGTTCACCACAAGTGACGTAAGTGCAGCCGGTCTGAACTCATTTAGTTCTTTGGATGTTTTAGGTTTGGGGATAATGGTATGATGGTTGACGCCAGGGCTGGACTGGCCATCTGGCATACAGGGCAAATGCCCTGTGTGTGGTCAGGTCTTTTGGGCCGAACGACTTAAAAAAATGGTTGACTGATTGCCCAATGGTCAATAAAACAGGTAGAGGGAGGGCCGAGAGCCAAGGCCCGCGTATCCATCCTGACTTCCTGTGTTTTGATTGACACTCTTGGATGAGGGCTGTCTTATGTACATGTAGTGTGGAGATGTGGAGGGATATGTTTAGTATATCTACTTGCTCAGGAAAGCGCTAAGATAGCTGGTGTGTAATCACTTGTGGTGGGCAGGTTGAAGCAAAAGTGCCAGAGCCGTTTTTTTGTCCCAGTCCAACCCTGGTTGACGTCTTCCAGATCGTAGGTATCTGGCCATGGTCAGCACACATCTGGAGGAGTCCGGTGAAAACGTAGCTGAGCTGGTCGGCACAGTTAGCACCAGGACTAGTAGCTTTCCTTATCTTTACCCTCTTAGTGCCATCTTGTGACACATTCCTGAGGTATGCCAATTCCATTTAAAGGAGGGTTAGGGTTAGGTAGCTAGGTACTGCCTACTTTGACATTTTTTAATATATTTTTTTCCACACAATTAATTTTTTCCCCATGAATTTGAGATGTCTTTAAGTACACATTAACATGAATCCAACATATTGTAGTAAATGGATAAATGGAAGCAGAAGAAGTTATGTTTCAGTCAGAAATGCACACATTCAGCGACATGAATGACATTTAGTATTAGTATTGAAAGCACAGTAAAAAGTTATGTTTATACAGGGTACTAGGCTCATTTTATTATAAAACCCAATTTTACACAACAGATGTAGTAGAGGTAACTGCTCAATCTCGCCATCAGTTTGTTGGTCCTCGGCCTGAAAAACGTCTAAGACCCCTGACTTATATAATAACTTTTCATTCTATTCTTGTTCATTTCATTTGATTTAACTTTATTTATTTAAATCAAAAGTTCAATATGTTGATTCAAATGTTCACTTTTGTGTTTCCATAATTATTTCTCCAGTTAGATGATGTGATGCAACAGCCTTTCATCAGCCAATTAGAGGTGTGAATGTATAAAGTGGTCACCTGGGCCACCTGAGCACACACACACACACACACACTTTTTTTCCTGCCTGCATCATCTCACCTCTTCAACCTGGGGCCGTATTGTTTTGGAGCAACATCAAAACTAATAAAGCAAAACAAATGTATGGCCTCTTAATGATCTGAATAATGACATAATACATCCACAGAGTCCAATTTAATGAGGAACAAGAAACAAACACGTTTCTCTAATTACATCATCATGTTATCTGACTGAGCACAAACCCTGGCAACAGAAAAACAAACAATTTCCCAATGGCTATAGTGTTGAAAAGTAAACTACAATTAAACTTATTCAAACTGATCACTTGAGGCACCATCATGCAGCGATCAGTGTACAGAGAGGGCTGCAGATGTATTATAGCAAAAACAATAACCCTGGTTCCAACTTTAGAATCTATATGGCATGTAAAATACATTTTCATTTTAGTACAGACTGACATGAAAAAATTATTTTGTTAATTTATGGAGTACAAGTTGTGCAAACCCCATCAAGATTATACACTGTAGATCTGACTAAAGTATATTCTCCAGTTAAGCTCAATACACCAACAGATAACAGGCATTATGTATAATCATGTATATTCACTAATAATTGTAAAACAACTCAGGAGCAAGAACAACATGCAAGTTCGAGCTGAGCATGAGAGTGACTATCCTTAAATAACTGTAAAAGACAAATTACAGAGTTCTGATCTTAATCATATGTCACAACCAAAACTTTTGCAGATAGAGGCCCCTCCATCAGTGATATCAAATGTGGATCTAAGATGTAATTAGGGGGAAAATTAGGGGTCACTCCCGTGAGGAAAAATTAAAACCACTGTTTTAAATGATAATAACTTCTAAAACAGATTTGGATATTTAAGTACAATTTCTGATCCACCACTTCTATGGTAAACATTGCTTTAAAGACAGAAATTTTAAAAGTTTGGTGAAGGCAGGGAAAGATTGGCTTCATGTTTTGAATTATTAGTCATGTTCAAAGTTTGATCATTTTAACATTTCCATAAAATTGGCAAAAGAAAATGCAAATTGGTTGCATGTTAGCTCCCATGATGGCACCTTGCTGTGTGCAGTGTACTCATATGAAGAGGTTCATATGATTTCCTGCTAAAACCCTGCAGTGTGATTCATATAATGAAATGCGACATGTGGCATGCATTGTTTTCAACACATGACCAAAAGTCATTGTTGACACTATTGCATCCTTTTTCACAATGGCTAATTTAAACATCACAATCACTGAAAAGAGGTAAATTTTTGGCAACAAGACCACTTCCTTAAGATTAGACACCAAAACCATTATCCTAAGGTTAGAGGACTTACTGTAACTTTCATCAGTTGGGTTTGACCTTAGACTGTGTAAAGAATGGACAATCGTCTTCACTTCCTCCCACAATACAACAATAAACATAAAATAGACGACGTAGGCCATAACACCAGCAGGCCGTACAGGCTTCAGAGCCGACCACCACATTGTGGATTGTCATCCTGTTGAACCAAACAGATCAGAAGATGACACAGTGACACTGGCCCTCCTGCACTGGTACTTTTTCTTCCTGGCTGAATGAGGAGAAGGGGGAGGAAATGATCCTCTTATTCTAATATAACATTCTCAGACTGTTAACATTGAAGAAGCCTAATAACAAAAGTGAGTTGAACTTGTTATTTACTATCATCTGCTTGCAGATGTTTTATGTGTATTTTCCTTTTTAACTGCCAAAAAGGGCCATGTTGTTTCTTGAAAGGACATTATTTACAAGACCACAAGAGGGTGCTGGTGGATCTTAAAACAAATCACTAATGCTGCCCATTTATGATAAAACAGTTTTCTATAGACATATTGTTACATGAGGTAACATCTTGATGTGTAGTTGTGCAGTGTATAATTTTTCTAGCAGCAGTGCTGAGTTTAATTCTGAACTACTGGGTCCTATTACGGAAACAGCTTGCGTCACAGTGCAGGATGATCTGACAGACAATGCACCTTTACTGTTCCTCAGTGATCACCGCTCACACAACTGGCAACTGCCTCCAGACAAAAAAGAAATGATTTGAACCCTGACACTCTTCTGTTTCTAGTATGGAAGTACAGAAAGAGATTAGAAAGGCTAAACAAAAGTATAAGGAAAAAAAATGAAGCGCAAAATAGCAGTGGCGACCTTAAAGCAGCCTGGCAAGGACTCAAGAATATGGATATGTGAATTAACCAATAAAATAATGAGACACTTTTAACTCTGTCATTCCCTGCTCCAAACGGCCTGATTTCTCAGAAAATGTCCCTATACGTAAACATCTCCTTAAAATGGAATTGTGATATCTCAGGAGTGTGTCACCTCAGGGTTGTGTACCCTGACCGATGCAGAACTTCAGGAGACCAAGTTTCCGGGGAAGTTCTCTGAGGACACTGTCCTCTTATCCCTTCGAGGTTCAGAGTTTGTTCATGGTTAAGGGTTAACATGAGATTGTGAAATGGTGTGATCATTGTTCTGGCCTTATTGTATCAAAATCTAAGGAAATTATTATGGAAGTATCTGGGAACAGTCTTTGATTCTATGCTTAAGTTTGATCAAGTCTATTGTCAAACGAGAACAACAGAGGATCTATTTGATGAGGAAGCTAAATTCTTTAAATGTGTGTGAGAGAATTTAAGTTATTTTTACTGTTCTTTTGTTAAAAGGCTTTCAAAATTTTTTGATCCTGTGGGTTCAACGGATTATCCATTAAGCATAAAAACAGCCTGTTTGGCATTGTGAAGTTCCAAAAGAGACATTTGTTATCCCTGGTGAGAAGTTTTCCCTGTACAGGAAAGCCCATTAGGCCATAAGAGGCTGATTGATGCTTAATGCTCAAGTGCTGAATGAATGAAGAGAAGAGAAAAGCGCCCTCTCTGTGCTCCAGAGCCTCATGATTTATAATTAAGCACTTCATAGAACACATGAAAACTATCAAACTTCCACGATAATGTCTAAGCAATGTTGTTATTTATTTTTGTTGGGTCATTCTATTCAAATCTTGTCGAAACTAAAATGCGTGGTTTTGTTTCTTCACTCAGCTGAGTACAAACAGTCAGGCCAACTTAATTATGGCCTAAGTAGGGCTGTGGTTTACCGTTGAAGAATTTAGATATAAAAGCAACTGCTGATTATTAATACCTCCCTGAAATCTGGCAGCTATACAAAGGTTGTGAAAACTGCCATGCGTCAGCGACTTAATTTCTAAATGTTTTAGACTTACCATTATGTAAGAAGAACAAAACAAGCAAGAACAAGAAAGAGCAGCTTACAACAGGTATCATTTCCTGTACCACTCAGAAGAAGTTTTGAGTTTTGGTTGTGTGCTCGATCTGATCATTTTAAGGCCTGCTGGGAAAAGTCCAGTGTAATTGAAGATCAGGTCCTATTACGGAAACAGCTTGCGTCAGAATGCAGGATGATCTGACAGACAATGCACCTTTACTGTTCCTCAGTGATCACCGCTCACACAACTGGCAGCTGCCTCCGGACAAATAAGAAATGATTTGGACCCTGACACTGTTAACATTCATATAACACAGAAAGAGGTATACATCAGTTTTTGACCAAGGTTCAGATTTTGCATGCAGATTCTTTTTCCCGCAAACATAATTATGACAAAAAGGGGATTCAAAATGTCCCAAACTGCATCACAACCACGTGACAGCCAGTTTTGGACGCCCTGATACACATATTAGTAGACACAAAAGATAATTATCACATCTCAGTGTTCTTTTGTCCAATCCATCAGCATAACTAGACTTATGCCAAGGGTTACTTCCCTTGACTTGACAGACAGGTTTGTGACTCATCTATACCAGGAAGAAAGCATTGTATCTTAGGCGTGCAGTAAAATGAGACAGGAGCCCGTCTTGGAAGCTAGAAGACAATGAGAGGTAAACAAAATCAATTACCATTTCAAAACTACTTATTTTTTACATAGTTTGGATAGTTTGTACTCATGTGAATGAACTATAACATCAAAACAATTTTACATTTAACTAATCTTTCTGAATTTAGCAATTAGTTTGGTGTCAAGCTCTATCAGGAGCTGTAGTTTCTAAATGTTTTATCTTTGTTTCAATGTTAAGGCGCTCTCAGATTCTTCTTATGGTTTATATTTCCATTGAAGGTAGAAAATGAATGAAAACTAGTAGTGTCATTGTTTTAGCTTCTTTGGAAGGCCAATAGAAAACGTAGTCATGGAAATACAGGTTAGCTGACTTTGAATGGACATTTGAATTCACATTTGCATTCAAACTCACGTAGATGCTTCATATTCAGGATGTCGAGTGTTTATTCACAGAAATAAAAGTTTAGTTATACAGCCATTTTCGATAAAAGGAAGACTTGTAATAGTATTAAAATAAACACAAAGTCTAAAAAAATTGCTAACCGTAAAAAAAAAAAAAACATTATAACAGTGAAATGACTCTCTGCTCTGAAATGTTGGGGACATGTCCGCTCGAGGCGTTTAAACCTGATATCTGATATCCGACTTCTCCGGTGACTTTTTGCATGATGTCACACTGGCTCTCTGTCTCTCTCAAATTGTTCATGGCAAACAAATTACAGAGAAAAAATCTTGTGTTTCTGTTTAAGTGCTCTGCAGTGCAGAGATCTGCTCTCATGTCGGGTCTCTGTGCCACTGTTGGCAGCCAGACCTGCTGTCTTCAGCAGCGAGATCCTCTTGACCCCCAGAACACAATAACAGTTTATCTTTATGCGCACACAATGCTCCAGGATATGCGTGAATGTGAAATTTTACTTTAGATATTTAACTCCTCCGTTGTTTGACTGATGTCACAAGTTTAGCTTGAGCAAACATTATAAGTAAATGTATCAACATTAGCCACTGTTGGTAAAGCTACTCATATAGTGTTGGGGGCAAGTTATGACAGAGAAACTCCAGTGTGTCATTGAAACGTGATTTTAGACATGTCCAAAAATTCCTGAACACAGTATTGGGGAATAAAACAGTTTTATGGTCTAACTCAAAATTCCGTCTTATAGTTAGATGTTTGTTTTCATACAAATCTCTTTTTTTACTTTACCTGGGCAATTCCAGAGAGTGCTGTACATTTCTTCAACAGGAAGTAAAACAAATCAGGTTTACGGTGCGTTGGGTAGTGACATTACCCACTTAAAAACAAAGGCAAGTTACTGTAATATTAAAACATATTTGTATATGTGTTGAGGAGCCAATTTTGTTGTGATAGCACATGAATGACTGGGCCAAAAAACTTTGAAACTAATCCCAACCCAAATTGATTATCTGAAAATTCTAAATCTCTGTTTAGACTTGTTTTAAAATGTCAGATCACAAATTGATAGATGAGACACATCACTATTTACACACTATGCACCTCCAGCTGGCTACTTGTGTTCGGATTTCTACGTACGCCAATTCTACTAGAAGGTGAAATTGCCTTCATTTAAAAATAATAACAATAATAATTGCATGGAATAACAACAACAACTCAAGTAGCTCGATGCTATCTTGCTAGCATACCCTCGATAACAGCCATGTGACAATATGAGACATCACGTTTTCTTTGGACTGATCTTTTGCTCAGATCAAGATAAGACATCTGGTTTCACTTGGCCATACCACAAACATTTTTTCTGGTAATCTCTTCCTGTTGAATGTTCCCCTGTATCAAACCAGGAAGAGAGCAGGATTACTCTGAGTTAAAAGAAAGCATGACAAAGCATGACAAAGCATGGTTTTGTGATGTGACTGAGTCGTATAAGAAGCGTACACCTTTACCATGTGTCATTACGTGGCTACATAGGGAAAACAAATATATGTGAACTGTTTCGATTATTAGCATTAGAACAGTGATAAAAGTAAGTTTATTGAAGTGTGGGGATTTCTCTTGAGCAAAATTTGTAGGCATGAAAACTAAAGAAAAGGACTGGTAGACCTCTGTTCAGGACCTGTTGTTTGGAGGTAGTGTTATTGTGTCTCACTGTTTGGAAGTCTGGAATGTCTGGAATCAGTGTTTTCAAGCCAAACCCTGTAATTTTAACACAAACATGCTGCTCGGCTCCAACCTTTGTCATAGTGGTTTCAAAGTATTTAAATTAGTTTATTATTAGTCACTGTCACACGTTCAAGTAACTCCAAAGTAAACCCATCCATGACAAGTGACACTCAGAGCAACTTCAACAGAAGTCAGGTGATGAGGTATAAAGACTGACAAAGTCTGCGTTGGAAGGAGGATAATGTGGATTAATGGTATAAACTACCAAACCTTGCTGGAAACCTGGATTGTACAGGTTTGTACTGACCTTAATCCCTTGAGGTCAATGGCTAACCTCAACCATCTGTGCATATATTGTAGAAAAAATTGGGTTTTCAGCAAATATCAGGCAGCAACAGATGGGTCAAACTAACAATTACTTTGAAGGCCTTGTTAATGTTCTGTATGATACCCAAAGTCAACGAGGGCTGGACAGAATATTTGACTTTTTTTGTTATTTAATTTCGGGGATTGAGATATTCCATCTTCTTTTTTTTCAATATTGTAAAATAACAACAACAATAACAAAATACTTAAGTGCCTTTAATTTAACTGACAGACTTCATGTTGCCCAGTTTTTCCATTTCAGCTCAGTATGAGCGTCTGTGTTTCTCTCTTTTCTTTTTCAATGCACAAATGCTTTCATATATGTAGCTACTTTATTTTTCGACAATGTTAGGCTGAAAAACAGGCTAAAATGTAACCACGGTCGGATTAAACAATGAGTAGAGGAGAGGTCTGATAGCTGCAAGGTAACTCCAGGTCACAAGTTGGGACTGACAAGCTTACCTGATTCAAGGAAAGTGTTTTTTTATCATCCCAGTCATCAAAAGAAATGTTGGCAATGGGTATTGTTTCTGCATACCACAGGTAACCTTACTGTAAATACATTTTTTTACCCAAGAGTATCTTGAATATGAACTTTCCGAACTGCTGCAAGCTGTTTTTATTGTGACATGTGAGTGCTGCTGCTTAAAATATACTCCAAACAAATGACCATCATAACACTTTGTAAAAAAAATCTGTGATGATCATGGCAGACAAAAAAATACTACGACAGGGCACAAAAACATGAATTATGGAACAATCTTCTCTTGTTTTAAATTCCAGAGTTTGTTGGTCACATCCGCCTCCTGCCAACCATAGGAGGCTATGAACATGGGACATGCTGATTAATGTATCTATAGTTTCCAGTTATACACAAAGCTTGCATTTTCTGCTGGCAAAAACATTGCAGATTAACATCTCTGTGGTTTGCAGAAACATAAAAACATTTTGGCTGGCGTTTGGGCTGTTTTGTTGTTGGCATCCTGTTACACAGAAATTATGCAAAGTAGATTGCAGCAAATTCTTAAACTTGACAAACAACTACATGTGTGAGTTCTCAGGAAGGCACTGCACTTTTTAAATAATTGGCTTCCTGGTAGCATTTTGAAGAAAGTTCATGTACCAGCACAAACTGGTGTGTACATAATACATTTTCTGTAATAATCAGTTTCAGTGTTAGGCATATAACGCGTTACAGTTATCTGGCATAACATTATAATGTGTTACGACCTGAGATTGATTAGACATTAGAATAAAAATATAATCACAACAAATGCATGTGTCATGCACCCACATCCTCCTCTTTCTTTGCTGTCAGACTGAGTAGTGACAAGCTCATCCATAAAGAGTATGAGGACAAGTTGTTGCAGGTATAAAAAAAAAGTCAGTCCTAAAAAAGAGTAATGCAGATAAATCGCCCTACTAGTGCTTTTCTGCCAGAATCATAAAACAATCCATGGATGCATGTTATGAACTGAATGAAACTTCCTCTGTGCTGTGATTACCCACTATGAAAAAACATTACATTCATGTTATTTCCATTTTATGACGCCTAGTCGTTTTTCAGCTGATATTTTGGTCGAAGTTTCAAATACATTACATTTTGAAAGTAATTGTCCAGTATTTCACCACAGTTTCTACTCCAATGAATACATATATGCATGTCGTCTGGTTGATATAGTAACGATAAATCATTGTGTTGCTTGTATTCTCTCTGTAGTTGGGATGGCATTATCAAAGGCAGTAGGATGCATGGTTGTTCTTCTCATTATATGCTACAGTCTGGAGAAACAGGGGTACAGAGAGTCTCTGAATCTGTTTACTGAGGTAAGAATGAGAATTCCTAAGGAAAAACACTCAAGTTTGTAGAGCTATAACATAAGATTTTGCAACTGGTGTGACAGTTGTTTTAAGCACAAATACATTATGGCTTTTTAAACACAACTACAATTAAACTAATATGATGGAATTTGTTTTTTCTAGGAGTTGTTTGGTACAAACGCATCGCACACTCTTGCCATAGAAAAAAGACTGGGTGAGTCACATTTTAGTATCAACAAAGTTCATCACTCCTTTTCTCATCGTTGTCATGTATCTGATTATTTGTTTCATGTCTTCACAGTTTCCATAAATTCCACTTATTATGAACTAAATGCCGTAATCAGAATCTCTGACATGGATAATCTCCAAACGTTTCTAAACAAGCTCAGTCAACAATCTTTCCTGATCGACAGCACCTCTGTAATTACCCGCATTAACGCCACAACAGGTACAACATATTTTCATTGTGACGCACCATTGTTACCAGTTAAGTCATTAGAGCTTCATTCTGAGTGCTGCTGTTTTTCTTCACAGTGTGTACACCAAATATGGGCCGATATCAGTGCAGATGTGAGGAGAACTATGCTTGGTCATTTAATAACTGCATTAGCCACGGCACCTGTGATGCTATCATTGGGGACACATGTGGATGCATTAATGCTCTTCCAACTGATGACCAGTACTGTCTGCCTAACACCAATCCAACAGGTAGGCCTGAGTCATGTTCACAGCACAACACCAAAGAGGCAGCTGCTCACTTGGTATATCTTGTCACCACACACTGAGATGTGTATCATTAAAAAGAAAAAAAGAAAAAGTGGATTCTGCACTATTTTAAGTTTTAAGATGTTTTTTTCTGTTACCTTATCTCGACATCACAAGTCCATTATGTTGCTATCTTGAGAAAAAAAGTTTTGTCACATAACAAGATATTGAACTTGTTTTAATGATAAAAAACAAAAGGTTGTTTCCTCCTCTCTACCTACTTATAATGTAAATAGACAGGAACAGTACATTTAAACCACTCAGTGACAGACTAGGTAAAGATACAGTGTGACTTGGTCTGATTTTTCAGATAACATGATAGCAAGTGTGTATACAAATGCATGTATGGAAATAATGTCACATGGATTATACTGGACAAAAGGTTAGATTCTTCATAATGACACCTCTAACTACATACAGACACAACATCAAGCCTAATTTATCTTGTGTACCTTAAAATAGCTTGGCTACCTTTCTGAGTATTTGTGGTGTCTTCAACTCCAATGTATCATTTATCATAATTCATGACATATTTTTTTCATTTGAATAATAATTCTACTATTTTAGTGTGTCCCAAAAATGAAAGCAAAAAGACCTCACAATTTTGTCAAACTTCTTGTTATTTATGGGGGGACCATGTGATCCCAGCTCTGTAGCACCTTTTAATTGGACAGACTGTTTGAGACAGAATCAATGTGAACTTTTATGGCAAGAAAAAAAAAAGTGACATCACGTGTTACATCTAAAGACAAACACGTGGATAAGTAGAAAGGAAGTGGACCGTATCATCACAAAGATTGGAGATTGAAGAAGCATGTTGCATCCAACTGGAAAGGCTGGAAAGGTTTTTCAACTTGTTATGGTACAGGTGGAGGAGGAGGTCAACCACCACATAACATTGAATGATGGGCTGACCCTTGAAAGATTAGCCAAAAAGCTGCAGGTCCACATGTACCCTGCAGCTGCATCTGTGTCCTCCGTCTCCTAAACTCTGCCAGTGTGGACAACAGTGACACCAGCTGTTCAGACACGGATTCTGGTAGCTGCTTGCTTTCTTCTTTCCTCTTCCTTTTATGCATCGACTGGATCATGAAACAAACTATAAAAAGACTGGCATCTTGAGGACCTCAACTTTGCTGATGACAATGCATTACTCTCACACACTCACCAGCAGATGGAAGCCAAGTCCCAACTGCTAGAAACAACAGCAGCTAAGTTTGGACTCAAATAAATTAACCAAAAATAGAAATCATGCTGCTCAATAGCAGAAGCTTAAATAATATAAATGTCAGGGAGCAGCCACTGGAAGAGGTCAACAAATTCACCTAGTATCGTGATAGCTTTGGAACAACGGAAGATTTAAACGCAAGCATTGGTAAAACAAGAACATTTTCAGCAAGGTGTAGAAATCCAAAAGCATCTCACTAAATACCAAGCTCAAAATCTTCAACTCCAACTCCAAAACTGTACTGTTCTATGGAGCAGAAACCTGAAAGAAGTATCCTTGGGATCTACTGGCCAAATTCAATGAACAACACCAACCTGTGGGAACGCACAAACAAGAAATGTTAAAAGTACAGCACAAAAAGCACAAGTACAGCTGGATTGGTAAAAAAAAAAGAGCAATAACCAAGCAAGCTCTTACATGAACCCAAAAGGCAAACGGGGGAGAGGAAGACCCAGAAACAGCTGAAAAAGAAAGGGCTGAAGTTGCAACAGCTGGAGAAGATGGCCCAAAACAGACACAAGGGTGGATACGGTTTGACAACGGCCTATGTAAGCAACAACTAAAATAAAGATTGTGGGCAACTCTGACAACTGCACATAGTAAAAAAAAAAAAATTATTTCAAAGATAAACTGTTCCCCCTACAGAATAATTTTAAATAATGTACTTCTACTAAAAGCGCTGCTGTTTTTGCTTTTCATTTTTACAGAAACACCAACAACCCCATCACCTACACCAACAAATGGTATGACACATGTTATGTAGAGAATAAGGATTTCTGTGTGTTTAAAACGGGCACTGACACCTTTAAATCAAGACACTTTTCTGTATAAAGTATTTGCAAGCATGGCCGTTCCAGTTACCCGAGCATTACTATTTTATCATACATTATTTTCCTGCCCCTCAAACGTTATACTCCACAACATTTCACTCTACAGTGAGAGACTTGCACATTCTGATTTTATGTTCAAAACATAGAATATGATATATTTTACATGCTGATCTTTAATTGTATGCAGCAAATAATCAACCTAAATGCTCTGTTGGTGGATTTATGGTATTAGGAAAATGCATTATTGCTCTTTTGTTTATTTGAAAATGTTTGACACGTCAGTCGTTGTTGGGGTTTTTTGTATTCCTCAAACTTAAACAAAGAACCAACTGTGAAAAGTAAGTTGTGGCATGTAGACTGATAAAACCTCTAACAGGTTTCCTTGTTGATAAAAAAAAGTTTGGATTGAAAAGATTTCAGTTCCAAATAATTTCAAGCCATCTTTTTGTATGAAAATCACCCATCTAACTTCACTTACTTATCAATTTTGGTGTAAAATATAAACATAAAAGACACTTTATCGAAACACCACGTTAGGGTCAACTTGTTAAATGATGAAATGATTATTGGCTGTAGAAAAGCAACATCTTATGATGACCATGTTTCATAGACACTTAAGCTCCCAATTTTGAGACAAGAGACAACTAAAATAAAGATTGTGGGCAACTCTGACAACTGCACATAGTAAAAAAAAAATTGACTTCAAAGATTTCAAAGAACTGTTCCCCTACAGAGTCATTTTAACATACAACAGAACTATTTTAATACTACTACTAAAAGTGCTGCTGTTTTTGCTTTCATTTTTACAGAGACAACACCAACAACCCCATCACCTACACCAACAACTGGTATGACACTTGAAATGTGGGGAATATGGATTTCAGTGTGTTTATTAAAACAGGCACTGACACTTTTATCCCTCTTGGGGTTTCTGTTGCAGCTACATAAAACATGTCTGTCTCTAGGCTCATACAACTTACATCAATTATGTAAAGGCTCAATACAAGCAGAAATCTTTCCTTAAAACCATTAAAAGTGCTCGTGACCAACACTTAGATCAACATAATCCATGCCTTGATGACTGCACATTGGGAAAAGTGTGTGAATATTGTTGTTTATGATGGTGATCGACGTGTGATGGATCTTCTTCTTCTCCTTAACAGAATCAGTAGACATCGATGTTGTCCTGAACCTGAAAGTCCCAGTCTCCAGTGTGCCGTCAGATTTCATTAATCGATTCAGGGATACTCTGACAAATTTAGCACTTCCCTACACCATCAGGGATTCTTTAAAAGTAATAGATGTAAATTTCACCACAGGTAAGAACTCTGATGCTTGTTTTTTTTTGTTTTACATAATTTGTAGGGCTGGTTTTATGCTGTATTATCAAATAGTGTCTGACTTGTATACTATAATTTTCCTTTATTTCTTTAAAAGGTTGTTTTCAAAACTCCACTGGAGGACTGCAGTGTGAGTGTGAGGATCAGTTTGCTTGGTCATGTGACAAGTGTCTTACGTATGGTCCATGCAGTGATGCCACCAGTCAAACTTGTGGATGCATAAATGGACTTCCTTCTGATGGCGACTTCTGTGAGCCAATAACAAGTAAGCATTGTTATCATGTGGCTTTTTCAATAACTGTTATACGATTTGCAAAAAAGGAAAATAAAAGATATTATCTGTATCTGCATGAAAGTCCTTTCACATGGCAGGCCGTTTAATCACTTAAGTCACTTTCAGTCATTTCAGCGAATGAGAAAGGAGGAGATTTTGATCAGGTGATAGGGGTATGAAGCAGCTGCCAGCCACTTGAACGTGCACAAATTTTGCTCTACCTCATAGCGTTCACAGTGCTGAACTTCTGGCTGTGGCCAGTCAAATAGAAGGGGGAGAGCATCACAGAATTGGCAATGAGAGTCATGTGGAGGCAATCATTGCTCAGATTCTTTACTCAACACAGTTGCATCCGATCTCGTCACATACCCACATATTACCATAACTCTTGACATCTGATATTGATGCAACCTTGGCATCCAGATGCACACAAAGTCCTTTTTGTTGTTTCATGTGAGACACAAACACCAGTCTCCTGAGGCTAAGTTAGGGTTTTTTTTTACTCATCCATCTCCCGTTAGTTAGAGTTAGAGTTAATGGAAAGCCTGGTTCGCTAGAAAATTACGTCTATCAGTGGTTTGTGGACTCAAGAATCTTTGAGTTCAGATTTTTGACCATGGCCATCTTGGTTTGGAAAAAAGGAGTGGAATTTCTACTTTCAGAATCAGGGGAAACTTAAAGAGCTCCTCCCAATTTGCTAGTCTATTGTTTCTTGGAACATTTGTCTCAAAACCATGGATACATATCTCAAGGCGGTAACATAGACTGTTTAAGGATACTGGCCATATTCACCATGTTGTCATCCAATGGTATTTTTTTTTTTGTATTTGGACTCCGGCACAGAACAGATTAGAAGCTGGAATGACACTGGCAACGGAAATTGATATTCAAAATGACCAACTAATTTTGTGTGTTTTTCTAGTTCAACTAGCACTAAACAAGATGGGACAGAATGTAACAATGAACCTTGATGAACTAAAAACAGTGGAGGGTTAAAAAACACCAGTGCACCATGATAGCAACCAGCAAATGATGAGGTAGCCCCACGCTAAGCATGCTAAGCTTTATCGTCTATTTTACTCCAAATAGGACCAAGCTAGCTACCAAGCTAGCCTGTACTGCCACAAGAATGCCTTTATGATATTCACTGCAGCACCTGCCTGTTTTTGCAGCCTCTTTGCGCTGCGTTTTGAAAGCAGCTTGCCTTTTCTACTTGGGTTGATATAAACATAGATTGTTTTGTGTTTAACTATTATGATTGATGATTAGATGTTTTTTAGCATAAAAATATGGTGTAATAATTGAATCTCCAATATTTCTCCACAGATGTCCTTCAGTGTCCAACCCCGAGTCCTGGTACGGCAACATATTTTACTTTGTTTTGCATGTATAAAGTTCAACAATATCCTGTGGTCGTTCACTCCTTACCATTCTGCCAAATTGTCAACGGAATTGGGAGTGGAGGGCAGAGGATAGAGTCCATTGTTAGTCAGATATCTTGAGGTCAGAGGTCAAGAGGCTGCTTCAAAAATCTCAATATAATTTTTTTACAGCATTTTTCACCCCCTTCCCCCACAAAATATCATTGACATGGTTGGTACCAACAGATTCCTAAGATCCTTTAGTTTCATATGATATTAATACCTTTGAGTTTGCTACATCCTCTGAAAGAAAAGACATTGGAATAAAAAGTCCCAAAGGGGTTGAAGAAACTTGTTGGAAATAACAAATAATATATATTGATATATAAGAGCCATTATTTTTGTATCTTTTACAGGTATGAATACAACAACACCAGGAATGAACACAACAGCAATAACAGAGGGTATGACACATGCTTTTGTTGTAATTCCAGATGTATATTTCTTGGGATAAAAGTGTCTGTGAAATGAAACTGCAACACCGTACCAAATTGAAGAGAATTAAGTTTTGTGTGTGCGCACTGCCACTGTTAAATCAAGAAACATGGATTCCAATGGATTCCATAGATCTTTTAGTTTCAAATGGTATCTATACCTTCTAGTCTTAAAATTGAGTTTGCTACAGCCTCTGAAAGAAAGATATCAGCTGAAAGGGGTTAAAGAAGAGTGTTGGAAAATAAAAGTAAAAAGATCTAAAATAGCCATTTTTTATGTGGATAATGTTTGATTTCTCTTTTACAGGTATGAATACAACAACACCAGTGATGAGCACAACAACAGAGGGTATGAGATATAAAATATAAACAATGAAAACCTGTCTATTTTGCAAGAATATTGCATCTCTCATGGGAAATGTTCAGTTATACTACTGAGTATTATTAAAATAGAGAACAATAAAAATAAACCAAGTATGACCACAGTGGAGTTCCTGTTGCAGCTATAATGTTTGGGAACACATTCGTTGGCCTCTGAATGATAAATGGTCTGTCTTTGTTTCGCACTTTGCTAGTTATAACAACCACTCAAAGCACTTTGGGACTGATAAAGTCTTGTTGTGTTGCAGCTGATAACTGACTAAGCGTCTGTCTAGATCCCTAGATGTTGCTGTGGTTCACTTTAACATAGTGATCTGTCGCTTTGGTTTCTTTCTTTATCTTTTTACTAGGTTACTCAGTCAGTTTGACATCCTGAATCCAGGCATGCAGTTAGTGGCAGCGTGGACTTCATGCTAGCTCCAATAGCTTGACTGACTTGTGAATTGTGACAGGCCTAGCAGAGGTTGAACACACTAGTTGGAAAATATTAAAGCACTTATTGATGAAGATGTTGTTGCAGATATCGTTTTTTTTTCTTCACAGAGATGACAACAACACCAATGCTGACAACAACACCAGTGACAACAACAACAATGACAACACCAGTGTCAACAACAAGACCAATGTTAACAACAACACCAATGTTGACAACAACACCAATGTTGACAACAACCCCAATGTTGACAACAACACCAGTGACAACAACAGAGGGTATGACCCATTAAATGTAGAGAATCAAATTGAAAAAAATTGTTTCTTTGTGATAACACTTGTTTTGTTTTTTTGTAGTGGAGACCTTCTCGATTTCCATGGACAGGACTTTTGAGGAATCATTCAACAACAAAGACAGCCAAGTTTACCAAGACTTCTCTGATTCGGTTAGTCTTAATGTGTCATTTAGTTTTGTCACAGTGATAATGCAAAGAATGTATGTGCTATAGGATCCTGATTTAATTGGATAACTGATAACAAGCCAGCTCTTTCACTGTGTCAAACAGATTGCAATTGAGAGTAAGAAGCACTTCTCAAACTTTATAGAAGTAGAGTCAATTTCGTTCCGGTAAGTGTGATTTTATTCTTCTAATTTTATCCTAAATCAGTCATATGTCTAGTTTCGGTTTTGGTGTTTGTTTGTTTTTTGTAGCATAGGCAAACTAATTCAGCATAGTCCCATGGAATTTGTATTTAATATTTGCTTTAAAGAATGGTAGCAAATAGCTCCTGACACCCCAATACAATGTTATAACCCCTTAAATTCTGCCCCATTTTATAGAGAATTAGGGTGGGTTTACTTGGGAGACAGTAGATTTTTAGGTGGTGATAGCAGGTGGACTGTAAATAACACAGAAGTAGTGTACACCATCTCCTGGGAACCTGAAGGTAAATTTAAGGTGCAGCTTAGCACTGTGGGTCAAGATGTTCTAGTCAGCGTTTGCACACACCGGGAGGATGTCGGCAGACCGCTGACCCGGCTCAACTCCTCCTGCCATACTGTGGATTATATTGGCATGCATAATAGTTATCCATCTCTGTGTACTAAGCCCATGGCTACCTGCTAACACTGAGGTCCCAGTCCCCCCGCCCAGCATCATGCTCAAATATTCAACTTTGCAGCTATTGGAATTTCCATCCCATCATGGGTTTAGTCATCTACCAACTCCGACTCATTTATCGTCCCTGAGACATTCAAAGTTCTCATCATTGATATGTTTTCTCCCAGCATGGACACTACATACAATCCATCTGCACCTGCTTGTTATTATTTTTGTTCTGTTTTTTTGTTTTGTTTTTCTAACTGGGGTCCAATTCTGCATTACAGGAGCGGAAGCACCATCTGTGATTTTAGAATAAGAGCAACTTCTTTTTTAGATGAGGAAAAAAGAGCTCTGAAAATAGGACTATTTGAAGAACTGGCAAAAAAAGAATACCCAATGATATTTGATGGTAAGACAATGTTACACATGGAAGGATTTTAAGAGACACAAAGTGCTGGGGGGGTTTCTTTTTTCTTTCTTTTTTTGCTGTAACATTGACATTGTTTTTCATATCAAGAATATCTGATCATTTGTATAGACGGATGTATAATAATGGTCTGACCTGTGTCTGTTATCTTACAGGCCAAGAGCATTTAGTGTTTGACGGAAGTCAACTATTTTTGGGAGACGAAGTAACTGTGAAATGCGGCCCACCACCGGAGGATCTCAATTTTGGTTCTGAATGGACTGCAGAGTGGAGACGTGACAATGAGTTAGTTCGCCAAGATGGACTACACCAGATTTCAATAAACGATGGAACAGCAATACTTACTGTGTCAAGATTTTTTGGCACTGACAATGGTAAGATTTAAGTCCAGTATGGCATAGTCACTGTATGATTTTTATTTTGTCTTAGGCATACAAATGTACAAAGCAAGTGCTGTCTTAGACTTTTCTTCTTGGGCTCAGCATAATTGTAGATCTCTGATTTGTTTGAGAATCCATTATTTTATCCGGACCTGTACAAGTAATTTGACCAAACCTTTTTTTTTTTCAAAGTGTAGATTTGCTAAAGCTGAAATGGTTTTATACAGTATATCTTAATTACTATCTATAATTTGATTAAAATGGTTTTATACAGTATATCTTAATTACTATCTATAATTTGATAAACTTACTTAATACACTCAACTTAGAACTGCAGATTAAGTGTAAGAAAAGAGAAAGAAAAAAATATTTTGCTCCTATTCCTATTTTTCATCAGTAAAATTGTTGATTGATTGTCGGTGTATCTTCCAGTTAATCAGCGGAGGTGGCAGTAAGCTAAGCAGTTCCACTGGCTAAGCATGGTGGCTATCTGCCAATGATGATATTAATTTGCCTCAAACTGGGCAAATTCTGCTTTAAAAAAAACAAAAACAAAAAACAAAACAGCAAAACAGTTTTACGTACCTTACCTTTTTTTTTTTAAAGTGGCCTTTTTGATGCTCCCATGGAAAAATAGTGCTCTCTGGGGTGCCATTTCAAGTGAGGAAAACATGATCAAGTGCCCACTAGCCACTAGCCTGAGAAGACATGATGCAGTGCCATGTGGACTGGCCTACATGCTAGAAAATGTTCTGCTTCCCCCCCCAGGACAGCTGGTGCCCTTTAAAATATTTTGACCCCTGCCCCTCAGACAGCCTGAGTCCACTGCTGCGTAGGGCTACCTAGTATGTTAAAAAGTAATACCAAGGGCTCCTGACCAAGAGTCTGTGTGTCACAATTTATGCATGAAAACGGTTGGACTCATTGCTTTTTCCAAATTGTACATTTAAAGTTTCCCAAAGAAGAGCACAATACATCTTACTTATAGTGCTTTTAATTTCAGTTTAACTTTAAAGGTATCCATGGCACCCATTCATTGGCCAAAGCCTAGAAAACAAAATATTTGGAAAGTGTAGGTTGCTTCCACTATATTTAAATCTCTATAACTAAACATTAATGCTGATTTAGGTTGTTGTCCCTCCTGTAACCTGATGGTGGTGTCATGCCAAATGTTTTGTTTGTTAACACTGGCTTTACATTGGTTTGATGTTCATCACCTTTAATTTCAGGAACATATGAATGCAGGCTGAAAAAAAGTGATAATACAGCTTTCAGACGGACATCCAACGGACGATTAAGCCACAAAGTCACACCCATTATCAGAGTGACACCAGTCAGAAAAAAAGTTGAATGTAAGGTGGGAAACGAAGAGCTACTGAAGTGCTCTGTAAACAGCCCCTATGAGGTTCAGTTTAAAGATACTGATTCAGGTAAACATGAAACACGCAAATCAGATATTTGGAGTTCTTTTACTGCAGCAGAACTATGCATTAATGTATAAACATATGTATTACTGCCTGTTAATACACATTAGTTGTCTTTTCCAATTGGGGTGTTGTTTTTTGTATTTTTAGACACAGATGATGACATTGAACATCGGTTTACAATCACGGACTGTGAAGGAGTGACGTTTACTTGTCAGGAGAAAAACTTCAAAAAATTTTCTAAAACTATAACCCTCGAATTTGTCGAAGGTAAGTTTGAATCCAAATGTTACAGAGCACTGAATGACATTCAGGTCTATTTTTTTTCTTTCTGTACTTGGAATTACTGAGGTCAAAACCATTTTTTTCTTTCTAGGTTCACTTGATTGTAATCATACTGTGTTTGGTGCTGGGAGGAAAGGTGACACGGCTGAAACACCCTGCGATGAAGACGAGGTGGGAGAAAGGATAGCAGTTTGTTCGTCTGATGGTACATGGGACATACGGAAACCAGATAACTGCGTCTTAAAACCTCTTCAGGAGCTGCTCGAGCAATCTCAGGTGACCTACATCTCCAAGTGTTTCTGACATCAAATCATGGCATGGAGACTCCGTTACGCCTATTACTCTCTTTCTTTAATTAGAGTTTTTGACTCTTTGTCAGTGGTCAAATAAGTACTCCACTCACATAACCCCAAATTGCTGCGTTCATCTGTGTATGAATGAATTCCTGGTGGTGGCAGGTGGCACTTTTTAGGGTACCTAAACTGTATGAATGCATGTGTGAATGAGCGCTGTCGTGTAATGTGAAGTGTAAATCGATTTGAGTTGTCGCAAAGGCTAGAAAAGTGCTGAATAGGTGCAGTCCATTTACCATTACCATTTAGGTTAAGAATATCATTGCCAGCCCATTCTACAACACCTCACCCAGACCTATGTTTACATTTGTAGGGTTGGAGGGGTGATGGATCATACAAACCAGGACTTTTATAGGCTTTTTACAAGAATTTACAGCTATTGGCAGAAATCATGTTATGTTTTCAAGTTCAGATGATAGAGCCAGGGGCGCACACACAAACATCTCTTATGCTTTAAGAAAATAAATGGTGATTACTGAAATGACTTGCAGGTGAGTGTGATAGCTGAAACTAGGTACAGGTGAGTGTGGAACAGACAATGGCCAGAAGTAAAACAGAAAACAATACACAGATACCAAACATTTCAAAATAAAACAAGAAGAGGCATATACTTTCTAAAAATATATTCCCATAGCTCCTGAGGTAAATGTTTTCCCGTTTAATCATTGTCTGACAGATAAAAAGGACTGTTGAATTTTCTTCAAACAAAATCTCTTGTTGACACAGTAATTTTGAAGATGCTATAAGTGAATAGAAGTCTAACAACTTCAATTCAATCCTTGACAAATCTGTAATTTTAACACTTTTTTTCTTTTAAATCTCACAGACAGTGACGAACAATTCACTGCCAGCCTTCTTGAAACAACTCCGCAATGTCACCAACTCGCTCACTGACAAAGTAGTTGAGTCTCCTGCAAACCTTAATGCCACTGTTGAAATACTCAGCAATTTAGCCAACCTGAGTTTCACATTAACAGAACCTTTAATGACGGTAGGTGAACTAGTCTGCTGAGGTTTACACATCTTTACAATATACAACATGCTCCTAATGATCTAATATTTTCTTTCCTGTCAATTAGGATATCCTTTTTACTGCAGGTGTCCTCACCAGGAATGAAACAAAGGATCAATGGAACCTTCTGAACAAAAATGACAATGAAACAGTCAAAGGAACAAGAAGTAACAGCTCCATAGCTACAAGTGTCAGCTCACTATTTTTGGAGTCGCTTGAGAGTTTCTCAGGCAGTCTTAATAACGACTCTTTTGACATTATCTCGCCTTCAATTCTCCTGAACAAAACTACCTTCACAGACACTTTCAATGCTGACATTGAATTTGGTAATTCTACAGTAGTGACAGACATACCAGAATCTGATGGAGAAAATAAATCCATCACTGTGATAACATTTGCCTCTATGGATAATGTACTCCCTGCAAGAGATAAAGACAAATCAGAAGACCTCAGCATCAATGGGAGAGTTGTACTTGTTCGGTCCAGTGGCACCATCAATAATATTTCATTCACATTTGATATTCTAAACAACAGTCTGCTAGACCCTCAGTGTGTTTTCTGGAACTTCAGCCTCTTTGAGGGTATCGGGGGATGGGACACCAATGGCTGCGAGTCGGTACACATAAACCAAACCGTCACCTGCAACTGCAACCACCTGACCTCATTCTCTATCCTCATGTCACCCTACGGTACAGATAACGCTGTGGCCAGGTATATAACCTACATTGGAGTTGCCATATCCATGGCTTCCTTGGTCATATGCCTTATAATTGAAGCTGTCATATGGAGAAAAATAAGGAAGAACAACACATCTTACTTGCGTCATGTTTCCATTGTTAACATCGCTGTGTCTCTTCTGTTTGCAAACATTTGGTTTATTATCGGAGCGGCAATTTCTAATGGGAAAAATAACTACAATGCGTGCAGTACGGCTACGTTTTTCATCCATTTGTTCTACCTTGCCCTGTTCTTCTGGATGTTCGCCTCAGCTCTGCTGTTGCTCTACCGCACAGTCAGTGTCTTCGACGGGGGATTGTCTAAAACATCTATGTTGGCCATTGGATTCATTCTAGGCTACGGGGCACCTGTGATCATCGCAGTCATAACTATAGCTGTGACTGCACCCAGTCGACAGTACATCCAAGACAACAACGTCTGCTGGCTCAGATGGGAGAAATCATTGTCTCTCCTGGCCTTTGTGATCCCTGCACTTGTAATTGTGGCAATAAACCTTGTGATCCTGTTGGTGGTGATATACAAAATGTTGAGGAGAAGGGCAGTAGGAAACGCTGCACAAGCTGCGGAGAGGCACGTTCTGGTGGTTATTGTCAGAAGTTTGGCTGTCCTCACACCTATCTTTGGATTAACTTGGCTTCTGGGAGTCGGAATCATGGTGAAGCCATTCAATACAGGACTACATATTTCATTCGCATTCTTCAATTCACTGCAGGTACAACTAGAGAAGTTAATAATACTGATCAGTATATTACTGTATACAATTATTCTATATCTATTATAGTGAGTTTGCCTGTTGTCACAAAAGTTCTCTTAGTTGATGGTTCTTTGTGTGCCTTTCTTTAAAGGGGTTCTTTATATTGGTGTTTGGAGTGCTGTTAGACAAAAAGGTACGCATGTCTCAGTATTCAAATGTTTAAACTACAGCTTATAGCTCACTTATTTAAGGTGCAAATCCTCTGACAGTTACGCTACAAAAACGCATTCTCATTCAACTCATCAGATACCATTCGAGATCTTTTAAAGATGCACAAGGCACCATTTTGCACCTTTTTTTAACATCTTAGGTACACACAAGCTAGTAAATAATGAAACACATTGTAGTTAATTGTTAAAACATGATTTCCCTGAGATAATGTCATTTAATATCTAATTTTACAAGTCACTTGTTTGAGTATTATAGCAGTGTGCTAATTTTTGAGAGTTAACTTTTCAGGTGCGGTCTGAAATGGCAGTAATATCGAATTCTGGAAATAGGACAAGGGTAAGAACAGTTTGCTTAATCATGCTGGGGGTTTTGTTTCCAGCAGAATCAAACATTGTGGTGATTTTTGTTTTTTGCTTTCATTCTTGTTTTAGAGCACCAGCGCTGGAAACTCATCATCAAGTGGATTGGGCTTTTTCCGGAACTGGAGAAGAGGAAGAGGTATGTCAACAAGCTTGTTTTCTTCCATGATCTTCCCCTAGATTATGGGACGTGGAAATGTATGCGAGAAACACTTTCTCTATCATTAATCATCATTTCATTTCAGTCTCACATGAGGCTTAACGTTGCTGAGTGTCGGGTTTGATATCAGTTGCTTTATTTCAGTTTTCCCTGAGGCTATTATACAAATAAATACTTTCCATTTGTCAAAGGGCATCAAAACCATCTTCTGGATAATAAATAATGCGTTCATAATCAGGATATATACAGAGGCAAATAACAAATACATATAATAAACACATTCTATCGGTAGAAACAGTTCCTGTACGTCTGAGTGGCTCGCAGTTTACGGTATAAATACAAAATGCAGGTTGTTGCTTATATGCAGGTGTTTGTTAAAAGCGTAACTAATAACTGTTTGCATACTTTGTTTTTATTAGTACAGTGCACATGTGAGTTGCCACCATTTTTTGAAGCAGACATCAGGATGCATCCTACCTTGTTCATAGCGGTCAGGTTTTGCCTGCCCATGATGACATCATGTCACAATGCCAGACAAATCAAAGTCTGGACCCAGGCAGGATTAGCACAACGGTGAAAACAAGAAAATGTAATTTTTTGATTTGGGGGTGAAGTGTCCCTTTAACACTAATACAACCGAAACAATTCATTTCTTGTCTTTATCTGGTATAATGCGTTAACAAACAGTTAAGAACCTAATTGAGTCTATTTATGTAGTGTGCTTGCTAAGCTGGCAGTGGAGGGATCCGTCTTGGAGTGATAATGACGGCATTTTTTTTTTTTCCAATTCTGTCGACACTGCATGAATGCAACAAAAATGTCATTGTGGTAACGTTTTGAGCATGTTAGTAGGCTAATCTTACCATTAATGACTTTTGTTTTGTTGCTGTTTGCAGATGGTTACAATGTGTCATCTAGTGCAGCCGGTGAATCTCAGTCCTTCAACAACACTTGATGATCCTTGCAGAATGATGAGCAAGCAAGCCAGCTGTTTCACAAAAGTTTATTTTCTTTCATCATTATAACATATGAAGACGAAATTATTTATTAGTATTACAATATGTATGTTGAATGTACAGTATTATTGAATTGTTGTACGTAAGAGTTACTGGTACAAAGAGCACATGGAGAGTATAGATTTAATATCAGGTATGTTGAAACACAAAATGTAGTTGCTGTGTGTGTGTGTGTGTGTGTGTGTGTGTGTGTTTAAATTTAAGCAAAAAAATGCTTTGTTTTGACCTTTAAAGGTATTCATCACATCCTTTTCAGACAGCAAGACATCCACAAATTAGATGCAAAGTCGGTTTACTTTGCCAATCAAATTAGTCACTCAAGTCAAGTCTGTCTTATACAGATCAGTGAACTCGTTTACTTAAGGTGTGGCATCACAATGACAAATTGACTTTGGCAGGATCATCAGTCAAATTAAATTCCAAGCAGGTAAAATGACTGCCTGGAATTACACAGAGAAAATATAAAAAAAAGCTCTTCATAAAAGAAAAAAGGCGAGTGTCCGCTGATATTGTAGCACAACATTTCTCCCAGATCTCAACGTAGTTCTGTTACACTGCATGTAAAGTGCTTGTTGCAGCACATGACCTTGTAGAGCCCCAAAACATTGTCATGCCATTGTCCTGATGTCCCGTCGGTCTGATGGCCTGCTCGTTCAAAGCAGTGATCCTGTACATGCGTCAGACCAATGGGATGCCAGAACAATGATACTTGATACAGAGCTGAATTCTTAAAGGTTCCATTGTAGCCATAGTTTATGTCCACCACTATACAGTGCTTTTATATGATAGGACAGCATACATTAGACATTAAAGGGGGGTCAGGGAGAGGGGATTACATGTAGCAAAAGGCCACAGGTCAGAATCGAACCTGTGTCTGCTACAGAAAGAACTCAGCCTATGCACATGAAAGCTACCAATGACCAATACTGGCCTTTCTGCTGCAATCAAGGGCAACCTCCGGGCCTGGACCCAATGTAAAAGTGCCTTAAAATTGTATTCTTTTTGAAGCAGGGAGAAGCTCCACTAGTTGCAAAAAAAGTTGGTTTTTGCAAAAAATCATTGCTACATTACCTCACTAAACATTCGTACAATTAGTTTATGGTCTCCATCGTTAGTTTCGTTAGTATCATTTTCATTTTGTAAGTTATGGTCCCATTTAGAATAAAATAGACAGCAAAGTAGGGCATGCTTTAGGGCGTGTGCGTTTTCTCTCATGTTCAGTGCTCAGTTGGACTCAAAGACTTAGCTTTTTTATCTAGAACAATTGTTCCCAAACTAGCTAGCTAGCGAGCACTAGCATTAGCTGAAGACGTAGTGCCATGTACCAGTTGCAATATTACAAAGTGGCAACAGCTAAAATGCTGAAGAAACCACACTAAAGGTGAAGTCATGGGGACTATGTCCAATATTATTATACAGTCGATGGTAATAAAGGATATTTGTCCGTAAAAGGAAGACTTGTGGTAACAATAGGACCCATTTCCATTCAGATATCTTCGGTTCAGAGATCATGGCATCTATTAGCCCCCCTGCAGCCTTATTTTGTGTTGATTGAGTACATTTCTTCCAATGGCTGAACTATTTCAAATTAATCACAAGAAGTATTGTGTTTATTTAAACAGCACTAGAAATAAGTAATCCATGTTTCAGCAGCATGGTCACCTGATTTGATTGGTTAGATTGACCAGTATTTTTTGCAAGCAATTATCAAACAATATCAAAACAAACTTGAATACATTTACCCTTAATCCTGTGTATAGTCTGAATTGTTTTAATTCTTTAGGTCTCACTACTGACTTGGACTCTGGACAGGTCTTTTAGTATTTACATACACAGGACTGGACAATAATATTGTATCGCTTTATAGGTTTTTTAACTTCTGTTGTTCAAGTTAATGATTTCAAGACAA
>CAFUXE010000457.1:744375-776760 GCA_903364295.1 Serranus cabrilla
ATTGATGTAAACATACAATGCCCATCCCAAACAGCATCCATTTGTTTTGTAAAACGTCTGTAGATACCTTGTTAATGTCTTTTGTCGAGCAAAGGTACTCAGCTATATAGTTTAAAAGGTTGGGGTGAAAAACAAAGCAGCACATTGAAAGTAGCAAAAAAGATAATTGGCATTCAGTAAACCTATGCAAAACAGCTCTTCTACAAGCCTCTGGTATACTTGAAACTCCTTTCACTCCTTTTGCCACCACAGGCTACAATAAACGTCAAACAGACTGAAGTTGTTGATTGCCTGAGACAAAATTAAACCAAAAAAAAGTTTTATATATTTGTTTTCTGCACTTTAGTAGTGGTAGTTTGTGATCATTTGTGTCATCATTTTGATATACTGTTAAGTTTGTAACAATAATGCAGGTTGCAGCTAAAATACTTTGCAAAATATGTGTAATGATGTATTTATAAAAACAACACATGATGTGTTTGTAATGATTGAAAACGTATGAGTGATTAAAGCTTAACCCTTGATTAAAGCTTAACCCTTTCAAAAACCAACCTTGTATGTCACTTCCTGCTTCACTGTCAATCTGGCATATTCTTTTGTGTTCAAAAAAAGTTTTGACAACGTGTAACAGGTGGACTATGCCTTTTAATCACGGCGTTGATGTGTTTGGAATCTTTATGACGTCACATTAATAAGTACCTGTAGGTGTATAGGTCATGTAATGTACAATACAAGATATCATGTAACAGTGGACAATGGCAAGTAAAAACATTAATATTAAACATTATCCAGGAGGTTAAGTTCTGCACAGCTTGATACTTAAAGAAATATTCCTGTATATAAATATACATTTAGTTTTTTTTCCTACTCTCTCAAAGAGAGCACTGTTGAGCAGACTGCATCAGTAACAACACACTGTAGGACTGTAGCTGTCCTACGTGGTTATTTTTGTATTGTTTGTTTGTTGAGTGATTTGCATAGCCTGATACTGTACTCCCTACCAACTGTGCCACAGGGTAAACAATGGGAACATTATTTCCAGCTGCACTGGCCACAAAATGTTGACCGAGATGAATACTTGTGTCAAGCTTCTGTTATGTTCCCTACACCCACAGTCTGCGTCTCCATGTGGCCTGATACCTTAAGATATCTTCTTTCATATATTGTTCAAGTGATGCCATGTGTAACCAGCTTTTTAGCTTAGTTTACAAGAAAAAAAAGAATAGTACAGGATTACCTACAGACAGAGCTGCTTGCATCAGAGCTCGAGACTACAAGGATCAGTTTTTGTTATGCAAATACCCAACTTGTGCTATTTTGCCATGTACAGAATGGATCATATCCATAGAGACAGTTGAGTGCTCTGTTTGGTATCAGCTCAGGTCATAGTCAGGACATGTTTGGAAGGCAGTAAAACTAATTTGTAGGCATGACACAACTTGCCACATTTGAATAAGCAAGAAACCTATGAGAAAATGTAAAGGCAGAGTTTTGTCTCCCCTCTGGTTTGGTTTGTTTCTAGCCCCTTTGGGATGATCAAGGATGATCAGCATGAGGTCTTCTAAGGCTGGCTGACTTAGCTAGACTTAGCTGGTAGAAACTCAACTGGTTTCATGAGACAGGCAGCTGCTCTGTGACCTCCTGAAGGAGAACACTTGATTTGGTAGACAAATATCCATGGAAAGCTGAAAGGCTTTGTGTGTATGCTGACAAACCCAGCTGGCATGGACACATGCCATCAATGCAAATAGTCCACAACACAATGTCATGGCACAAGTGTGAACCACAAACAGACACACACCCTGCCCATCAAAAGCCAGAATATTTGATAGATGTGCTCACTTACTTTGACTCAAGTTGTGATGTGATAGATTCGGAGGACAGTCGGATTTCTGTTTGCTTATTGCAGCAAAGTAGACAGCAACAATCTGCTTTCTGTACAATGCTAAATGAAAGGCCAAGGTAAGAGGTTTTTATTATATTTTTGTATTCTTTGCAAAGAGATGAGATCTTTAAAGAGTCTATATCTGCCTACAAAGCACTGAGAAAGTATTCTTTCTCATATGAAGGTATTAAAGTAAAGCATATATATATATATATATATATATATATATTGAATTGATATGTTAAACTTAGACTTTGTGGAGGACTCTTTAGGTATAAGAGCTCTCTTTACTATTGCAATATTCAAAGCTGAAATGAAAAATGTCACTGCGCCTGTTATACTATTATACATTATTATACATTATAGCATTAGATTATTGTTACATATGCAGTCATGTAAAGGATTTTACTGTTGTATTTGGAGGTGGTGGTGTTGATTTTGAACTATTAATTAACAACTTACGTTATTTTCTAATTTGCTGATGATTTTTCTAATTAATTGATTGTGTTGCTTTAAAGACGGTGAAAAGGCAAATCTTCACATTTTTGTAGCTGGACCCCTGAAATGTTTTAAATTAAAAAAAAGATGACTTGTCATTAAAATTGTTGAAAAATATTGTTTAATCCACTAATCAGCTATCCCTGTATATACCGTGAGGTAGTTTGATGTATAACAACATTCATATTTTATAAACCTTTCATGTTTTGCATGAAAAAAAGAAAATGTGTAAAGATAAATGTAGTGAAGTTAAAAGTACATTTTTGCCACTGATAAGTAATACAATTATCAGGATAAATCAGGATAAAATGAAGTTAGTGTATATTAAACAGCCAATGAGAAATGATAAAACACAGCAACACATTAAAATTAATATCTGCTTTATAAAAGAGCATTTTAAAAAGGAATGATTTTGGTTAAGATGTGGTGTGTGTTATTTCTCGTTCTGGGGGTTTGAACATAAAAGGCAGCTTCACATCCACTACTCTCAGGCACAATGGGGGTTTAATTCATCCTCAATATTATTTGGAGCGAGGTCATTTAATGCTTTAAAGTTATCAATAATGTTTCTAAATCAATATGGAACTTAACAGGCATCCACTTTAAGGTGCCATTCTTTCCTATAGCCAGCGATAAGATTGTTCCAATTGTTGCAAAAAGAAGTTTGTTTGTATGTAAGTCAATAGAAAAATGACCAGTTGTGGAAAGTATTTAGATCCCTTATTTAGTACTTATAGTACCCTTTATTAGTACTTTAAGTACTAATATTACACTTTAGAATTACTAGACTCCTTTTCACTACACTATTTTAACTACCTAATATATTGTTATGCGCTTTATTTTATACAAATGCATCACCATTTAAATTGGTAATGTTTTTCAAGTTAAATTTTGACCTGAAAAGTAACTAAAGCTGTCAGCTAAATGTAGAGCAGTAAAAAGTGCAAAACTTGCTTACCGACTTAATCACTAGTTTCAAGTCTTTAATAACAGCATCATGTTCATTTTGCAAATAATGATCCCATTTAGAGGATATGCTTCAGGGCATTGACCAGTTGCTTCTACGGAGCACTATGTTTTCATCTTGGAACTTTAACAAAGTTAAAGTCAAAGGTCAAAAAGTCTAAATTAAGTGGATAATTTCGGTCATTTAAAAATGTCTTGTTAAGTGTTCAGACCCTGTGAGGAGTCGGCTGTTAGTGAATAACAAAGCATCATTTCAATTCCCGTTTGGTTTTGGTTCTGCACATGTACCGTTTGCAACAAAACAATATGGCAACGACCTTGAACTAAGATGGCAACGGCAAGAATGCTCCATAAACCAATGGGTGACGTCATGGTATCTACATTAACTATTCTTATACAGCCGATGATAAAGAATACCTAAAATATGCATGTCAGTACCTGAGTAAATATACTGGCTTACGCTCCACCACTGATGGGAACTGGTCCAACCTGTATTTTTTAGCAGTGCACACTTTCATAGGGCCAGACGACATAGAACTAATACTTATTTTGATATCCTCAAAGTGAGTACAGGTTGGTGTCTTACCCTATCTATGTTCAGTATGGGGTGTGAAAAAAAGATTATTTTTTTCCTGGAAAAGTCCTTAATGAATGGTAGCAGATTCAGTGTTTTTCTTCAGACATCATATGCAAAATAATTAATGTAATTTTAGTCAATGCACAATTCAAAATAAGAAAATCTCACAAAACAACATATCAACACAATGACCTCAAGCTTTAAAAATATTAATTTGCTTTATTATCATGGTATGTTCCTGTTAATATATTATTTTATTATTTTTTCTTGAAGGTCAGTCAATGTATGCATTTATCTCTATGTAGGTGTGGTTATTATATGCATGCATATGTCAGCGTGAAAGAGTATTTATATGGTTCAGTGTAATTTAACAAAAAGAAACAAAAAGTTTTTTTTTTTCCCAAGCCAACAAGCAAATGATGTGGGTATGACCTGTGCCACACCAAGAGGCCTCTGGGTAAAACACTACCACTGATGTGGCCGGTGAAAACCAGCAGCTTGTTGTTATGTTGTATGTAAAAAGTTAAATTCAAAGTGATGCAAATAGTCTGGCAGGCTGAAATATGAGCTTCTCATACTTTGGAAGGAAAAACAAATAGTTACTGATAAGAGTGCCACGAGACAGACATGTTTCTAAAATTTAGTGGCACCACTGTCAGACTCATAGTCAAATATAAATTGGCAGATTAAACAGGTAACACAGTAAAGTATTCAAATTATATAACATAAAGATTACTCAAATGGAACACAGTGTGAAGAGATATGAATAGCTTGCATTGCAAAGTTGATCAAGTTAGGTTGATAGCTATAATTGATCTTTGCAGCTGACTGAATGCTCCATTAGAATTTTTTTTTACCTTAACACAGAACTCTGACTTACAAGTTATGTGTATGTTGTAATTAACAACATCTATCTTTTAGATCACAGTAGCCATGTATTCCAGGGTGATTATCCTTCTGATTGGAGCTGCGTTCATCTACTATCAGGTAAAGATTCTTCTCAGTCTAATGTGTTATATATTATTTAACAATATTAGGTGAATCATATTTAAATGCCCTTCTCATTTTTTAGTTAAAGCTCAATTTCAAGTCACCTAACTTTGTTTTATGTATAGAAACCTTTAATTCACTGATTAACAAGACTAGGTCAAAACCAAGGATATGGCTGTCCCCAGTGAATGTTGTAATGACCCCAAAAATGTATAGTGAACTTTCTAAGTCATCCCAGCAGAGATTACTCACTCAGTGGAGCTGCAAAGAACAACATGGAAGAGAGCAGACATAGGTAGATGCCTGCAGAGTCATGTTTGGGGTCCACACAGTTTACACTGCAGCCTATAGCTCCAAGCTAAGTCGGGGATGTTGTCATGTCGGTTTATGGGAGTCCACTGTTAGCATGGTTGGATCCCAGCTTGCCTTCTTCGCTTCTACTTCCTTCATCCTCTTCCTCCATCTCCACCAACATACATCTCATAAAGACAAAAATAGAAGAAAACCATGTTGTGTGTGGGACTTTGTCATAGTTTTAGACTGGACCAGCCTGGACACTCCAGTGGCTCACTACCAGGAACAGGCTGGAGCTAGCTAGTTAGCATGCTTATCTGACTAGATATCTCACTATACTGTACATCATCATGTTTGAAGTAATGTAAAAACCGTCACTACTTCACGCTTAGTCAGTGTTAGTTAATTTTTTTAAATTTTAGAGTAAAAATGCAGCCATACTTACACAATGCACCCTTAAATAGATTTTTTTAAAAAAATGCATTAATCCATCTTTATCTGACAAAAGCTAAAATTCACATATTTCAATACAAAAAAAATAAGGCTGTATTACACCCATGAAAAAAGACTAATGCTATTGTTTTCCTGTTCTTGCTCTTCAGGTCCTGGCAACAAGTGAGTCGCTGCATTACATCATCAACACACTCAATTTTGTCTGCATCCATGTGAAGGGTTAATGTATTCTGCCTCATAGGATAGTGATTGTAAATAAAGGTGCCTTTAAATTGGCAGCCGTTTTAATAAAATAATATAATGTAATGTGCAATGTACGTAACATTATTGTATATTCAGTTTATCATGATTCTCTCCACTTTCATCAAGGTACTATTATATGCATAGTATTCCTTCTCAACTCAACCACATTGTTTAAAAACATGAAAATATCTCATGCAGGTGCTCAAGATGTCTACAATGCTGAGTTGGTGGTGGAAAGTAATGTCACACTGAATGCCCAGACTATCATAGACATTTTGAATGCTACAAAAAACGTTCAAGTGAACGATATCAATGGAACCTACGATGTGACTCTCTTACACTTGGAACTAGTAGCAGGTATTGTGCTGAAGCATTTTTCTTCTTTCTTTAGTTATTATTCCAAACAGTTCTTTAAAATGGTGAGTGGAAAATGGATGAAGATCGGGGCTAGCAACACCATCAGCATGTACTATTATGTTAATGTGAAAACAAAAATCCACATTTTAGCAATAAAAGATTAACTGACTACACAGTATCTTGGATTTTTGAAAAGTCAGTATTCTAAGCAAGTTAAGGTTGATTGATGAATCAAATATGCTTTTGTAAATGTCATGGAGCTATTGTGCAAACATTAAAAATCCAACAAGATCAGTCATTTTGCTGCTGAACAAAGGGTCCATTTGCTCTCCTCTTGGCAGTTTTTAAATCTGCTTCCTTCTATTGAGACATGCTGTAGCCTTAAGATAGAAATTAGATGTGGGCTTGGGCCAACAACAAACAGGAACGGAAGACCAAGACAACCAAAGCTCCAAGAGTAAAAGTACAAAGATGGTTGATGAATTCCCTTTGCAATATTCGATTCAGTTTACATGGAGGGACATCAGCAGCGCAAATAAGCAGTTTGGGATATTTTGGATTCAGTTTTACTACAGAGGGAGAAATTGGAGACGATTCATCCATTCTTTGTCTAGTACGCTTTACCGGGTGGGGTTTAGTTAAATGCAATCTCACATATTAAATGTGATGAAGCAACACTCCCACAGTCTGTATAAGGCAGATTCAAGTTTATGAGTGTGCTTATGTTCTTTTTGCTATTTATTATATATCTAATCCTGTTGTTAAATATGAAAAATGTGTTCGACACTTTAAGGATCTGACGACTATGTTTCTTCCTAGAGTGTCTGATGGCTGGAGATGAAACCACTTGCGACTGCTCTACTGGGTACATTTGGAGCAATGAAATATGCTACAACTACAACTGCTGTCGTGAAACTACGTGCAGACAAAATATGTCCCACATTATGCCACTATGCATTGCCAAAGTCCAAGGTGATAGTTCTGATATTTTTACAAATGTCCCTCTTTTCTGCAGTATCAGATATCAGTACTGAAATTAATGATAATGTTTGTGATCTCACAGTTCAAATGAATGGAACAGTTAAAATAGGTTTGGAATCCTGGGAGGAGGCTGAAACTACCAAGGTACACATGCTGTCATCACAAATGTACACTTATACTTATACATCCTTGCAGATGTTCGACCCTGTAATGAAAAAGTCAGATATAAATGATTTAATGTTCTTTCTTTTCATAGCTTAAAGAACAATTTGAGAGTCTGAATGGCTTGGAGTACCTGAATGTCACTGGTCAGAGGTATTGTACTTTGCACATTACTTTTATGTCCATGCCATGGCCCCTTTATGTATTTGTGACCATAATAACTGAATAGGGCAGTAGTGATGTGGCATGAAGCCACACAACTATTGGCAGACAGTGACCAAAAGTTTAGTGACCTCTAATTTTTCTTGTCAAATCCTAATGTAGAATGTGGAAGTGCTCTAAACTTCACTATTTTTAATGGCCAGCAGGGGGCAACTCCAATGGTTGCAAAAACAACTCGGATTGTACAGATGTCTATGAGAAAATTATAAATTTTTTCCCCCTTGATTTATTTAACGCAATGTAGGTCACTACCACAACCACAACCACTGTGCTCTGTTTTCGTCCTATAATGCTGACTCTTTCACTTAGTTTTCAGTTCAGTGAGGTTAATTCTCCCATTCGTGCCCCCTAAAAAGCATCACAGTCTTATAGTACAACCAAAGGCTGTTCATTTCTTTTTACCTCACTAACCAACCTAACCATGCAACTGTAGCTGGCAAATTAGCATCAACCACCCAAACTACACCCTCTCATTGATTTATGGTCTTCAACGGTTCCAAAAAACCAAGATGGCGAAGCCAAGTATGTGAAACTCAACACTTCAAAACTGTCATCCATTTCCTATCTACAGACTATGCTCCACACAGATGGGTCAGTGCATACTTTGCCTACACGCTGCTAAAGCTAACATTGCTACAGGTGGCAGTTAAATTTGTGTGAATAAAATAAGGTGATAATTTGCCTGCCATTCTGGGAGAAGACACCTTAAAATAAGCATAGGCTAATACAAATAATTAAACATACAGTATAATCACAAAGCTATGGTTTGACAGCGATCACACTTTAGCAAGCATCTCAGTTGCAAATCTTGAATTACTTATCTCAAACAGATATTTTCTATTTCACTAACGGATCATCTCTCATTGATGTTTTTCAAATCTTACAGGGAGGAAAACACATTGGTGGACTTTGTGGCAGCTGTCAGCGTCAAATTTGAAACTTCCAGACTTGAAAACATAGTGACGAAACTGGAAACTGATCTTGGTTTTAAAATTTTGGTCGACACTGTAGGTCAGTATTAAAGTGTTGCTGTTTATTATTATTCATTTACATCACATTTACTCTAACTATTTTCTAGTTAGTGCAGGGCACACTTTTTATGCTTCTGCACTAGTGATATCCATCCATCCATTATTGAGTCAGGTTGTCTTTTATTTATTAATTTATTGTAGTGACTTAATAGCTGAACTCATGAGTTTATACGTTCAGCCCTGTTAGCTACGTAGCTCAGCAGCTAGCGATAGCATTTCTCTGTGCTGCTCAAAGTGTTTATCTACTTCTCAGCTTCCTTCACTGATAATGGCACATGTTTTAAGACTAGCACAGTAGTTGTGCTGGAGGTGAAGCTTGCTGAACTGGAAGTGCGGCTCCCTATAGCTGTGTGGCTGTCCGAAGGAAGTGTAGTCGCAAGTCAAACAGCCTCCAGGGAGAATCGTTCCATCTATTCCTACAGATGTGGACGGGACTACAAACCTAACGTTAATGAACAAAATGAACAAAAATGGCCATAACATAGTAACAGCTAACTAATAAGAAGAAAAAGGTAAAGTGTTGCGTTACTCTTTGCAACAAAAAAGTAATCTGAGTACTCTAATGCGTTAGCCCCAACACTGTGGTAGGCTAGATTAAACCACAAGGCATTTGTGACATCTTTGAAAGACAAACTGTAGACACATACAAATCAATGGACTGACGCTGAAATGTTAACCTGATCATAATTAATACATTACTGTGTATTCATATTTACTTCCTTACACAGGAATGGCCACCATAGAGTCTCCAGAGTCTACAGTGTGCTACGAGTCTGAGCCAAAACTGAAATGCACATTTGAAGAGGAAACAGAGAGTTCTACCTGGTTCATCAACAAGCAGTATGAGCGCTTTCAGCTCAACGATGGCAGTGTGGTGAAACTGAACAGCAAGTGTGCCACAGAGGAATACAGCTCTTGTACTGAAGTTAAACTTGAGAAGGTGACAGGCGTCTGGTCAGGCAAGTACAAAGTTGACCCTTGCTCAAATTAGGTTCAAACTGAAATTGACATGATCTGGTTGTTGTTCATTTATGGTCTGTTGTGTAGTAACAGTTTTAATGCAATGTCCATGTCTATACAATATGTAACAGGTATGAATATAAATGTTTTGAACACATCACTTCCTGTTTCTTTTTCAAAATAAAAGCCACATATGCAGTAAGCGGTGGATATTGCAGCTCATGGATGTATGGATGTATAATATAACATCTATATTGCTATCAGGGAGCTGCTCGGACTGAAGGCTTCCTCTTCTTTGCTGAATTCACCAACATGGCTTTAGGGTTGGGGTTACATTGCTGCCTGTTGGTTTTATCATGTTCGCAGTGCTTTTTCCTGAAGTTTTTCTAAAAAAAAGTCTCAGTCACATGGGATATTTTTTGCAGAACTGTTAGTTGCAATTGTTTAATAAGAGTCGTGTGTGACAGAAAAGTCATATTAAACCCAATCAGCTGTAGTGTGAATGTGCTTATATGTTCCTTGCAGGCTCATATGAGTGTGGATTCACGAGTGGCTCAGTCAGACACACAGCAAGGGCAGATCTGAATGTGGCACTTCTGCCTGATGTGGTCACCCTCACAATCAAGCCTCTTACTGCAGACTGTTCAGAAAAGACGGACACTGAAACGGTTTCAGTTGAAGTCAATGCCACCATAAAAAACAGCACAGAGAGCTTTGAAGTTTGGTGGACCTACGGGGAAGACAGTACAAAGAATCCTCTATCGAACAAATGTAAGACAAACCTACAATACCTTTCAAATGTATCTGTCCTCTTTCCTCCTTTCTGTTCACTGTAATATAGTCTACTTCAATTGATAACATAAACAGACATTTCAGTTCATATTTCTTCAAATGCATGAACCACAAATCTAACCTAGTCTTTCTTCTTCTTCTTCTTCTTCTTCTTCTTCTTCTTCTTCTTCTTCTTCTTCTTCTTTTTCTTCTTCTTTTGCAGCTGTTGGAGATAACCTGGTCTATACTTTTGACGTTCCTATCAGTTGTGTGAAAACCCAAAAGCCACATAATGTTGACGTCACTTTCAAGAACATGAAGCTCCAAAACCAAAGCAGTGAAGTGGTTATCCCAGTCATTTACGGTAACTATTTATTTTCTAATTGTGAATTATTTTTATTATTTTTCTTCTCATTATTTTCAGCTTCATCTCTGCCAGGGGTGTCAAACTCATTTCAGTTCAGGGTCCACATACAGTCCAATTGATCCCAAGTGGGCTGGACCAGAAAACCATTGAATGAATAACAACACCTTCAAATGATTCCTTTTCTTTTATAAACAAAGGCAGCAATGTCAATATAGAATTAAGTGCAATTTTAACAATAAGTCTCAGTTTTTCAACTTTCAGTCAGTCCACAATGCATTACAATTCAAAGATCACAATGTTACATGTATTAAGGAACTGAACAACAAAACAGTATTTTTATGAATTTTTTTATTATAATTTTTCCATATATTTCCACATTCCCACAGCACAACTCCTGATGTGGAAGTTATTGAGAAAGCAGGTTACAAACTATATACAAATCAAAATTTTGTGAACATGCACGTCATTGAAAAAAAGAAGATTGCAGACTCTCTGCAATTTTCACACTTTATAAGTCATCCAGCAGGCTGGAGTGGACCTTTTAGGCCAGCATTATGTTTGACACCACTGATCTATCCTATAAAATCATATATTCTTATATTATGTCAGCATCGCTTTGTTTATAGTTACATTTGTTTGCAATGTTTCATGCATCAACTGATTTTCCATATTTTTCTCCAAGCGGGTGTAAAAACTTGCAGTGAGGAAATGGTAAATGAAGACCTGTGGCCAAAAACCCCAGATGAAGACACAGTGATTATTAGAAAATGTGCACAAGGCAGAGTCGGCTATAAGTCACGCACTTGTAAGGGTGGTAACTGGCAGCAGGTGTTCTCTGCCTGCGTCAACGAAGAGTTGCAAAAAGTTGCAGATGCTGCAGATGTGAGTGTGCCGTTACATCTCTATCTTAAGAATTATAAAGTTCTATCTGACTTTTTAAGTTTATTTGAATTTGCATATATGCAATGGCCCTAAAACGTTGACTAAAGAAAAGTCTTCAAAGTCATTCTGCAAAAACTCTATATTTCAAGTCTTGTAATGTGTCTTGTGCATGTTTGAGATTAGAAAGACCCGTTTTCAAAATCGGTAAAAATTCATATAGTCTAAGCCTAGCTTACATAGCTCTGCATGTTATAACTGCCTTCAGTAATGAACACGTTAATTTTTTGTACAGAAGCAGATATAATGAAACTCAAAAACAAACCAAAATCTTTGCTTGGTGTTCATTCCTAGCAGATAGACCTTTTTTATCCAATCGTAGAATGAGTCCTCAGAATTAAAAGCTTCCTTTTGTTCACTTTATCTTGTAACCCTGTCTCTAGAACTTCCTGAAGGGACTAGGGGCTAGCCAGGAGGTGGCCTTGGATATATTTGAAGGACTTCTGAACAGCTCTTCAGTAAATTCTGATTCCAATGACACTATTGCCGACATTGGCGCTTCAGTCAATGTTCTTCAAACGATGGCCAGTGCATCAGAAAACTTCAACTTGCAGGAGGATGTCATTCCTGTAAGCCCTAGTCCATTATTGTTATTTTTTTTACCGTAATACATGTCGAGTTTTGAGTTAAGAGGTTCATACCTTAGAAACAGGACAGGATACTTTCCAGAGACCTTTAAACACATTCTGTAGCTTCATCTGCATGTACAACTGCTCAGTTGTCATTCAGATGGTTTAGTTGTGATTTTATTTTGGTAATCACATGTGTCACATGGGGTTTACACACAGAAAAACCGGTCCACATGTCCTAGAACATTTTCATTTCCTGGACAAATATTATCTGTTTACTAAGCTAGAAAACATTTCATAGCTTTATAAAGAATGGCATTTTCAAGGCGTGTAGATTTCTAAATCTTTGTATTGAAAAGTAGGCTACTTTGCTTATATCATATTTTAAATAAAATCGTATAATAGACTTGTATTCCATATTACGTTTTAAATATGTAAATATGGTATTCTGAACATGACAGGAAACGCTGTAAGGTTTAATTGATGCCAACAGCACAGGTTGCTCATGTAGGCAACTTTGCAATTTGGAGAATGGGTCAATGCCAAATGGCAGTTCAGATGGTTGACATTCAGGCAAAGTGGTGTAGGATGGTACACCAGACTGCACCAGCAAAACCAGAAATTGAGTGATTTTCAGTTATTTTAGGTTCAGTCTACTTAAATGTTTAGTGCTAGGTAGTATGAGCAAATCTCTTTAAACTATTATTAAAATGCATTGGCATTATACTGATCCTTAAGATGGGTCCAGGATAACCTGTACTATAATATGATTATATGACTATAATTTTTTACTGTTTTTCTGTTTCAGGATTTTGTCAAGTCAGCAAGCAATATGTTGAACAAAACCTGGAAAGGGGCCAACGATTCTGTTGTGCATCAAATGTCATCCACCTACCTCGAGTCTGTGGAGGGGCTGGTGAGGAACGTAAAGGTCAACGCAAGCAATCCAGTCAGAAATGATATATTCACTCCAAATTTAGACCTTAAATTCTGCTCAGGTTCTAATTGTACTGTGTCTGTATTTAACATCAATGTGAATCTAAGCAATAATGGATTGATGAAAACTGTTGCTGTGAAAAATTTAATGGATAAATTAAGAAACAACTTTGATGGAACAGAGTTTAGCAGCCTCTTAGTATCAGCCACATTGGAGGACAACAATACTCAGTCTTTAGAAATTAGCCTGGAGTTCCCCCCTGAGGAGCTGGAGGGCAATGTACCTTTGTGCGTCTTCTGGAACACCACAGAGGACTTATGGTCAAAATCGGGATGCACTGCCATAAACAAAGGAAACGGCACAATCTGCAAATGCAATCACCTGACTTCATTTTCTGTCCTCATGGCCAAGGGGGATATATCTACCGATGTTCTGGATATGATTACCACTGTGGGCCTGGGTGTGTCCATCTGCTCCCTGCTCATCTTCCTCCTTGTTGAGTCTCTAGTGTGGTCCGCTGTGGTCAAGACCAACCTTTCACATTTCCGTCACACAGCCATAGTTAACATTGCAACGTTCCTCTTGCTCGGTGACTGCAGTTTCTTGGCTTCTGCCGAAGCTGAGAGACTCAGCGACACCTGGTGCCTAGTCCTAACACTGTGCAAACACCTGTTTTTTTTGGCCATGTTCAGCTGGATGCTGTGCATGAGTGTCATGCTCGTCCACCAGCTCATCTTCGTCTTCAGTCCTCTTAGGAAAAGAGTCTTCATGTTCTTCTCCGGCATTGTAGGCTATCTTTGCCCAATCTTGATAGTGGGATCCAGCTATGTGTATTGCAAGTACACCAAGAAGCCCTACTATGACAGAAAGAAAGGATGCTGGCTAGTTTATGAAAGACTCTTGGAGGGTTCCATACATGCTTTCCTCCTCCCTGTGGGAACTGTTATTTTGACAAATCTCTTTTCCATGGTGGTTGTCATTCTTACTCTTGTGAAGTCTAATACCCCTGAGGGCAGCAAGGCAGATGACAAAGAGACAGCCAAAAGCATCCTTAAAGTGGTGGTCTTCCTCACGCCTGTTTTTGGAGTAACATGGATTATTGGCTTCGCTCTGCTTCTATTGGACGACAAAAACCCCATGTTCAGTGTTGCTAACTACGCCTTTACCATCCTCAATTCCTTCCAGGTAATTTCAATGCAAGCCATGCACCAAACAATATTTGACATGTATTAATGAAACTTCTTCTCTTCCTTAGTTAAAGTACAGACACTGACACCTAACCTGATACTAATGCTCTCTTTTCCCCAAATTTGAGGGGAATTCAGTTATTGTTTTGTTTTTTTCAAGTGTCTGCATAAAAAATAAACCTGTTGTACATAATGTCTTCTCTTCCAGGGTCTTTTCCTTTTGATAACAGGGTGTTTTGCTGAGCAGAAGGTAGGTGTGTCTTTTTAGAAACAGCAAGATACATTCATGCTCTATCAATGTCAATATGATTTATTGAAAATCCTTAAAATGTCAATAAGAAGGGAATTTCAGGCCTGTGACCAAAAATATTGCTAGTATTTATGTCTTTTTTTATTTACTATCTGCACAGTTTGTAAAGCTATTTGTGTTGTTATTATCAGGTTCGAGAGGAAGTGCTGAGGCTCATAATGGTAAGTTTACCAATGAGGTTTAAAAAATGACACCATATAATAATTGATAAATATTCACTCAATTTATTCCACCCTCAGGCAAAATCAAAAGGAAACAGCGACAGTACCAAGAATTTGACCACATACACAAAAGACAAATGAAAACCAAGGTCAGTCTTATATTGCAGTCTCCTATTCACTTGTGACCATGCATTTCCTTGAGAAAGCATTGCATTTTGGGCCTATAGATGCAACCTGATCTCACAAATTTACGTGAAATTGCCAAGGTTGTTTTAAACCGAACTACATGCTAGTTGCACGTAATGTGGTGTTGTGTCCCGACTGGTTTCCACACTAACTGGTCACCAGTTCCAGGTCTCATCTCCTATCTACTGTGGAGGATATTGTTGTATAAGTGAACACTACATTGTAGTGCCTGTTAAAAAAAAATATGAAAATAGAATGTTTTCAAGATCAGTTAGAGCTGGACTCGAACTCACAACAGCAAAATTAAATGGCTCATTGAATGTCACTTGTACACAGTAAGCCATTCATCCTCATCAGATTAGTCTGCGCCAAGTAATATATTGAGTCTACTTCAGTGTCAAGGTAACATTTTGTTTTGGTCTGATAACTAAAACAGCTGGTTACCTTGAGCTGAACATGGAAAATTCCTGAACATATTCATCAAGTTTCTCTCTCTCTCTCTCACTGACTCTCTCGACCGAGGCTACTGTCATATTCACCACCTAATTAGCCTAATATGAAACACATTGTGACAAATAAATACTTTTTAACAGTGACGATCTTACTCAGACAATACTGTCAGCGTTACCACTCTCGCCTCGGGAGTATTTCGTGAAAATACCTGAACATTGATATTTCAACAAATATAAATGTGCTGGGGTTACAATAACAGGTGCATCCGTAACTGACATTATTGAGTTACTTCTCTTCAGTGCACTGTTAGATTTCGCCAAACAAAATAAAGAGTTGTTAAGGTTTGAAATCTTGAAAATCGACAGTGTTGCCCTAACCTGCCACATAAGTAGAAAGCCACTGTGGGATCACCAAAGTAAAAGTCTTCAAAGAGACAGACAGAAGGATAACCATACCAGTGTGAGCAAATTTTGAAGACAGTGGTCCCATACTCCAGCTGTGTCTGGTCCTCACATGTCCATTGTTTCTGTATTGCTGTTTCACATACTATCAATTAGCTTACATAACAGGTGTATTTTACTTTTATTTTTTTAAGTTCTACTTCCTGAATCAGCAGGAATACTGATGCAAACCTCCAGTTGGTGCCATAGTATAATGGTTGTCAGTGGTGTGCACAGACTTTTTGAAGGGCAGGGGCGAAAAGAAAAGAAGGGCACATACAGCGCCTTCTCGCCACTGAAGAGGGCTTTTTAGAGCACGTTTTACCCTATGGTTTTACCTCACAAGAGGGCACTTTAGGGTGTATTTTGCCCCCCAAGAGGGCACTTTTGTTTTTCAACAATAATAAGTTGATAAAAATATGATACAATTAAGCATCCAGCATCCTCACAGGATATGCCAAGTAACATGAAATGGTTCTGTCTAAATAGCAACACAACACATATATTGTGATCTTGAGGAATGTTCTAAAAACGTGTCATCTCTACATTTCAGATGGAAACAGCAGCTGTCAAGTATGCAGCACCAGTTCTCGACTACAACTCTTACAGACTGTTTTGTGTTAGATGATAGCTTCTAGACAGCTCGGAGACAAAGTCATTATATAGAACTGATGTTTTGAAAATATCTCCTGATTTGATAGAACTCACCATTATTATGATTAGTAGCACTGATGGTCATCATTCTCAAGAGAGGCTGACTAATATTTCATATAGAATCAAATCCTGTCCAGGAAGTAATATATAACTCTAGATAAGGCAAATATATATATATTACACATTGTTTGTTTGTTTTTAAATGGTAAAGTTGATATAAATTATTTTCCATTTGCATATAATTGCCAAAGAAGTGAAACACATTACTCCAGTGTAACTGTGTAGCTTGAAGTAAAGGTTTTAGATCCATAATGACTCAAACCACGTCACTAAATGTTGTGCATTGAGGTGTCTATAGAACATAGATTTTTCTTAATAAGTTTGACTCGGTTTGATAATTTTGTTTTAAAGGAAAGTCTGTAAGTTGGCATTATTTGACTTGAACTATAACCTGTATACTATGAGTGTCTATCCAGTTTATGTATCCAAAATATATATTGAAATAAAACACAAGAAATATAATGTATTTTATTGTTTATTTTTAATCCAAACCTTTTTCATAGCAGATTTAATTAAGCAAACTATATATGATTATTTTTATCAAACAAACATAAGGCACCCAAAACCCATTTTTTTCTGCAAACAGTTGTTAATTTAGGAAAACATCAAAATTGACAGTTGAAGTTAAACCTGAAGTTGTTGGTGCTTGATTTTGTGGCTCCTTCAAAGGCAAAAAAAAACAAACTTTTTTAATGTGGTGATTACTATTGGCACCACCTAATATTCTGCATGACACATTATTTCTTTGAAATGTGTTTCACTGAGCTCTCCTAATGACAGTGAAGATGGCCAGTGTCAGAACTACAGTCCCTGCTGCACCACCAATCATTGCTCCCAGAATGCCTCCGTCTATGTTCAGTTCTTCACACCTCTTACCAGCATAGTAGGTGGTTTGGGTTGATGTACATCTGTAAATCAGAACACAGATTTATTTTACCAGGCATGCAAAAATGTTTTCAACTATAGTGTCCATACAAAAAAAACAGGCTTAACTTTTGATTCAACCTCATTCTAAATTTGCTAAATTTGTCGTCTGCCATCTGGCTAGCAGGAGTAACTTAAGCTGTGGGCGGAGATAGGTCTATAAAACACTAGGGTTAAAAAAACTAAAGCCAGTAAGGGGAATGCATAGTTTAGCGTGAAGGCTAAAAGTAAGGGAAAATTGAGTTTTACGTCACACTTCAGACATGTTTTAAAGAAATAAATTCTCCACTAGGATTAGAATTTTGTTTAGATTAGATTGCCTCTACCTGGATATTCAAACTTAAAATTTGAACTAATGCAAATGTACATGTGCTGTAAATTCACCCCTGCAAACACACACCTGCACGAAGCTTCCCCCTCACTCTCCACACACACGCCTCCATTAACACAAGGGTTGGGATGACAGGGGTTGGTAGCACGGACTTCTCTGTGTTTTGGAGCTTCTGCTCTTGTTTCCACCTCGCTGATTGGCTTCTCATCTGTGACGTCATCACTTAGTGCAGCTGGTTGGACAGGTACCTCACTTTTGATCAGGTGGGTCAAATCTGAAATCATCAAATGAATTAACAGGCATTTGCTGGAAACTTCTGTTTTAATCTAGAAAATTAGGTGATGTTTGGCGGACTGACAAATATATTTCCAATTCTCACCATTGAATTCAGCAGTAACGATGAAGTCATTGTTCTTCAGGTAGCTCCTCTTGTTTAGCTGCTTGTGAGAAATGAATGTGGGCCAGCCAAAGTCTTGACCACGGTAGCGACGGAAGCTCTCATCCCATTCTGATCCTGAAGTGGCTGACGGTCTGTTCCAGCGGGGATGAGAGTCTGGGGGGTGGGGGTTCAAGGGTGTGGTCAAGAAAAAAACAGGATATAATAATTAATAACATATGGCCAAAAGAAACAGAAAGGAGGGTGTTAAAGATTTTTAAAATGAGTGCTCATATATACATATCGCCAACTGCAAATAAAATTCCATTCACCTTAATTGACTTTGGGTGAAGCCGAAAGTTGGGCAAATGAAACTAAACCTATGTGTTTAGCTTTTAAGTGTAATCTAGCTAAACAAATCCTTTCATCATCATTCATTCATCAAAACTGTCTTTTTCCTGAGTCCCGGTGACCTGGGCCTACCTGTGGTGAAGCTTCTCGTAGAAGACATCCTTAGTTTTACATCAGGGTCCTGGTCCATGCCAACAATGGTCGCCTGCCTGTTTTTGGCTGGCCACTCCATCACTGCATCATTTTCCCCATTGCAGAGATGCAAGGTCATGCCAACATAGTCTGGATAGTTAACATCGCGTCCATTCGGGTAAACACGGATACCGAATGAATATCCCTCTGAGTTGTAGAAGCATGGGCTTGTAATTGGAATGCCAGCAGGAGTGCTGTTCAGAAGTTCAGTGAAGTTGTGGATTTGCCAGACAGCACTTGGGCAAATGGTCTCAGTAAGAGTGATGTCATCTACTAAGATGGCACCCGAGGAGCTGGATGATCCTCTGACGCCTTGGAAGAAATAGCGGAATTTTTCTTTCACCCTAAGAGTCACATGGGCTATTTTCCAGGCAGAATCTCCATTGGCTGAAAGAGGGAAATCAGAAACAGAGGATTTATTGTAATGTTATTGGGAATTTATATTCATTGAAAGATGTCTGATTAGTTTGTGTTCATTATTATTAGTCTTACAATGAGTTTCCCAGTGCTGCACACATTTTAACGTGACAACAATTTATGTATTCTGTCTTGGCATAGGAATGATAAAATAAGTTCAAATGAATACCTGTAATGGTATGGATCTTCTTGATACTGCGTACATTTCCTGTCCCATCATCAGTCCTTATCCATATCACCAGTTTGTCCCCAGCTGATCCAGTCATCTTGTAGAAAAACTGCAGGCACTGCTCGTCTCTCTTGGGGTAAAGAATACGTGACTCCAGCAAAGCACTATTTCCAACCGCACCGGAAGATGTGTCAAACTTCATGAAGTAGCCAGAATCTAGAAAGAGGAGTGATCATCATTAAGTATAGTGTTAATAAAATTTGAAGACTGGGATTAGAGCTATTCATGTCCTATTCCATCAGCATTTACCCCAAATTGCTTAAAAGCTAAGGGAAGTGTAGTGATAAATAAAAAAAATACTAAATCTTAGCCAGTATTTATTTATTATTATTTAGTAACACTTCATATTAGGGTACAGATAATAACTTTTAACTAACTAATTATTAGCATACATAACATAGTGGCTCTTCATTGGTCATTATAAAGAACTTATTAACATCTTATTCTGCATAACTTTCTGCGTGAGTTTTCTGTAAATATCCTATTTATAATCTATTTTAATGTAACAAAACAAAAAGCTTGTTAAGTGCGGAAAAAGTGTATATATTTCCAACATTGAATCGTTCTAACTCAGATAATATTCCACATTCTAAAGTAAATTAATTTACCAGTAGTTTTACATTTTTTAACCCATGTGTCATTCATTCCTACATTCATTGTCTAAAACCCGGGTCGCGGGTCAATGTTTTTCTTTTTTTAATTTTCAGATTTTTATGTTCATCTATTATTAACATGTTTATTTATGTTCAGCTATTTTAAATAGATAGTGCTTTCTGTGCATCAAAGGGCTGAAAGTTAACATTGCTTGAGTCTTTTTCTTTAAACCAAGAGCCCTTTTTAATAGGCTCAGAAAAATCACTGATGACTAATGGTTAATGAGGTTTCATTGGCACATCACTACTTTTATATATATTATATAACCTTTATTTGCAGTGGCATGGCTTTGAACATGCTTTACAGATTTATGTATGGTATACCCCTTTAATATACCTAGAAAATTAGCTCAATACCTCTGCAGCGCCCTGCCAAGGTGTGGTCTGCATCAGTTGGACTGCTCAGTGTCTGGACCCAGTCTGCGTTGTCCTCTTCATTTTGAATCATTCCACAGATGTTGATCAGCTCAAAGGAGCACTGGTCGAGGAGAGTGTGTGTGTTGGCTGGAACACAGCAGTTATCGACAGTTAACCAACAGAGCTAAAAGCCCAACACAGGGAGCAGAGTTTGGGGAAATATGGAGGATCTACTGAAGCTTCATTTATTATTCATAATAATTCCCATTGCAACTTTAACAGGAGAGCAATTTAAAACCCAGATTTTACACTTCTTAACTGCCTTATCTGCCAGAATAAAGGAACCACTTGCCTTTCTCTAAACTTTGATGTACATGGAAGGAGACACTCACCACACTCGTACATGCGGTTGACCCTGGTGATGTCTACAGCACTGAAATCCAGTCGCTGGCCAATGACCTCATTAAAAAATGGTATGGCGGTGGTGATTGTGGGGATGCTGTCATTCTTGTTGAAGGAAAACGGCCTGTAGTGCATGATGGACTCATAATCATAAGGTGTGTTCAGATCAGTGATGAAGTCATCTTCATACTTATTGAAATTGTGTTGCATCCCTGAGGAGAAAGTTAAGTTGTCATGTAAGTATCAAGTGACAGTATATCCACTTCCTCAAACAGTTCTACCAGAATAACATGTGGAAATAAGGATGCTATGAAACCTCCATTCACTAGGTCTAATGAGGGCCTCACGCATTTTTGCATTGCCTGAAGACCATCATAGGTTCTTCTACTTGCTTGGAAAGGGAGGGGTGAAGAAATGAGATTCATACAATCTTCCATCAATCTGCACTATGTGCAAAATGTAGTGAAATAATCTTTGTAATAATAATCACTGCAGTGAATTTAAAATTGGTTGACTAAATATCAACATAATTTGTTATTATTTTAAAGTTAAAGATTCTGTTTTGAGGATAGAAAAAGGTTCCTATAGGTGTTGGCCACAGCTGTAAACAAATCAAAAGATGACATAGTTGTTACCCACCCTCTACAATCTGGTCCCACCAAATTCTGACATAGTCGTCTCTATCTGAGCGAGACTGTTCATGGTAAAAGCCCAGAGCATGGAGGAGCTCGTGTTGCACAATAGACTTTGTGTCACACCTCTCCCCAATAGACACATTCTGGCCTGTTTTATCATCTCCAACAAAGGACCAACATCTGAAATGACAAAAACAGAAACTTCAATTAACTTTTAACATTTAGACTGTGGTGGTCGTTTGGGCATCTGGTCTTTTTCTCCATTATAGGAAACATTAGTGAGCAAATATGAGGAGCTTGTTGTGCACCAACTAGCAGATCTATCAGTTTGTTTGTTGTTCATTTTGTTGGTTAGCTTGTTAGCTTGTTACTGGCAGTGGCAAACACAGCATTCGTGGTTGTGACACATGGAAAGACTTATATCGTCTGTGATAATAGAGTTTTGCTGACAAGCCCACCCTGCGCTGTAGGTTTCAGGTTTCTTTTACATCCTTTAACTGGCTTTTCAAGGTAGTGACATACCTAATCTAGCTTTCCCAGAAACGTCTGAATCTCTGATTGTCCTCTTTCAGGAGAGGAATGTGAAAACACCTCTCTAGTGATAGACTACACTAAATATTTGACTAGTTCAGACATTGTGGAGGATATAAATATTTTTAAAAAATCACATGTTCGAGTGGAAGGGTACTTTAAGGTGCTGTCACTGAGCCTTAAATGACCATTCATCACATCAACATTTCCTATTCTTAATGCTTTTGATGACTTGGCAGCATGGCACATAAAGTTGTGCAACAACTAAGATTATTCCTGAGTCAGTGTGATTAACTACAGCTCACCCAGACAGCTTGGTGAAGGAGATGTAGGTGCTCTCTCCCTCATAGGGCTTGAAGTCCACGCAGGATCTCAAACGGTATTCCTCAAAAGCCTGGAGGATCACACCTTTAGCATTTAATTCTGAAAAAACAGAATTTCCAAATCAGTGCATGCAATTAACCTGCTCATCATATTATAATTTGGTGTAAATGCATTCCTTTCTGCACATTCTACCTAAAGAATCAGTTAAGATGTAGGGGATTGGGAACTTCCATCTTCTTTTTTCATCAAGGATTCCATTCCTGCTGGGCTGCAAATCACATTGAAATCATGAGAGTATGCTTTTGGGTTAATCTCTACTCAGACTCTCTGTGTACTTACATCACCTGCGATGTCTCCCTCAAACAGGTGTGTTAACTCTGAAAATGCAAAAAACCCATTTAAAGTATATAGATATCATTCACCAAAGCATTATGATCACATGTCACAGAAGACAGGAATTGAAAAGTTTACCACTATTGATCTCAGGTATGTCATCCCTCAGTTCACCAGCATCTGCATAATCACCTGGAGGATACATATACTGTTACAGCAAAAAGTCATAATCAAGCTTGTTTTATGTGCATATGATCAATAAAGTTAAATAGGAACCAACCGGTAAGTGTCGGGACAGCTTGCACCTAGCAAACAAAAAGAGTCTAAATGTAAACCCTTCTACAGAGTCATTATCCGTTCTCAACATGATGCAATTTTCTTCAAAAATCCCCTACCTTCAAAACCACAAAGACTCCAATCAGCGTAGCAATTTTCCTCAAACTGTCTCCAGGGGCCATGTCGAGATCCAGACACAAACGTGTTTCTCTGATGCCAGCGTAAACATGCCCATAAAGACAGCAGCTTGAGGGGAACTTTGATCAGGATTAGAGTGTTTAATGAGTAACAGGCATTTCACACGTGTCCTCACTGCCCCTTATACCTTTTACATGTTGTCAGTTGTTCTGACATGCACAGGTAATGACGGCAATTAGCTGTTGACCTTGACAACAAAATCGACAAATGATTGATATAGACTCTGATCTGAAGTCTAATAAAACAAGCAATTATGTTGTTTATGCGAATGACCTCTGACCTGTCTTTGGATGGGGATAGCTGTATTTGACCAGCTCATGGAGAACAGCTCCCCAGAAAGCCTATTTGTGTCAGAACCATGTCCTCTCTTTGTTTAGTAAAGAACCTTTTTTTTTATGTTCCATTCAATCCTCCTGTAGTGACTTCTTAATGTGTGTATGATGCATTGCTGACACTTCAATCCATCGTGCCATAGCACAACTAATACCTGATAAGGTGATTTTATGTATCAAATGTCAACGCAGCTGATATAGTTGATATTAAAGCAGCACTGGAGTGATTTATTATTGCACATCCATAAAGTTCAGGGGATTATGAGAGAGATATCCTGAGTTTAAATCCTCTTTGAGGGTCAGGCTCAGCAGTGAGCTCGAGTTAAAAGGGCACCAGCTGCATGCAGACAACAATCATAACTCTTAGCCAGTGATGTGCCCATCCCAAAGAAATCATTTTAAGTTGACATGAAAGGTGCCAACGTGGTTGCTGGCACTTAACTAAAAGTCTAATTTATCAAAGAAATATGCCAATTAAAGGTCTGCGTGGCCTAACAACAACTTTTACGTTTAGGTGTGCTGATCTTATCCACACTTGTCACCATTTTTTGCTCGCTATTTTACATAGATGCTTATGTAGAAAGATGATGTCCTGGTTGCTCACTTGTTTTCCAACCTCTGCAAACAGGCATCAGTGGGCACAACCCCAGACCTATTTAAATCACATACTGAGTCAAAGATGGAAGATGTGCTTTACAGTTCTTAACCCAGTCTTAGGGCATGTTCCTAAACAGCTGCATCCTACATTTCCCATAATGTAACCAATAGCTTCTTGGAGTGGACAAATCTCCTCCAGACCCTCAGAAGACTTCACACAGCTGTTACAGGCTGTGCGACAATAAACTGATCTCAATGTGTTAAGTTGTTGATGTTCCCCTTTGGATTAGAGATAAAGATAAAACTTCTTATCTAATCAGAATGCTTATTAATGCCTTATATTAACTTGTGTTGAAGAAAGGGTTGAATCAAGGGCAGCTCAACCAGTGCAGTGCCCTTCATTCAACCCATGGATTACCATGACCTGAACGACTGAGAACCTTTAATGTTTGGTTTTGTGACAAATGAAAACCTAATAAGAATACTAGCTTGTCAATTTCCTCTAATTTCATGATGTCTAATGTCATTTATATGACAGCCAGTTTTACATAACAAAACAAAAGGAACATACCACAGGCTTGGTCTTTAATAGCTTTTATTAAGACAGAAACAGTTCAATGCAAACTTTGCTGATCAACATGATGACACTCTTCAAAAGCTTATTTTGCATAATTTATTTCAACCTTTATGTATGATTATATACAAACATCATTTTAAATTGTGTCACAGCATTTGTTGTCCTTCCTTTCTTCATCTTCATAGGTTGTTCTCATTGTCCCAGCTGCAAATTGCATCTGATTTCTCTAAATGAAAAAACAAAGTATTTTTATATGCAAGTGTGATATAATTTGTGAAATAGAAAAGTGTCTGATGTCTTACTTCCAATCAATTATGATATTATCCTGGGAGACCTTAGACCTCCATTGGCTTAATGGGAACTTCAGTTTTGATCATTGATGTTATATCTGTGGACAAAGTAATATTTTTCTCATCATACCTGCATCTGGGTACACAAACAATATTGCACAGAAGACCACTAACCCTCAAAGTCGACAAAGATGATGAGGTCATCATTCTTGAGGTAGTTGCGCCGTCGGAGGTCAAAGTGCTTGACAAAGTTGCTCCAGCCCCATGATGGACCTTTGTAGCAATTACAACTAGGGTCCAGTGTCCCCACCTTGGAAGGATTGTCCCAGAAGAGCTTTCCATCTGATGCTAGAAGCCACAAACAGACAGAGCTGCCCTGTGAAGACTAGTCCCACAGAGATCCTGAAGCTTCATGAAACAATTTCTTTATTTTCTGAGCCCACTTGATAGTGCTGTCGTTCAACAAAGGGTTTAAAGCACACTGAATCTCCCTTCCTTGGGCCTTGAAACTAAAAGCACCCTCTATCTGTATTTGGAGTGTGAGACATGAGAACATGCAAACTACACATACTAGCAGCAAGCAGGATTCAAAGCTGCGTCATTATTTATTGTACCGTCTTTATCCCTATTGGAATAATGAATGGAAGGAGCACTTACTTGGCCTCATATCAGTTGTGAGGCTGCGAGCGGTGGACATCCTCAGCTTAATGTCTGGGTCTTGGTCCATCACCACCAAGGTGGCCTGTCTGTTTACTGCCGGCCACTGCATCACCACATCGTTGACCCCGCTGGCCAGGAAGAAGTACAACCCAGCGTAATTTCCTGTGTAATCAACATAATTGGATAATGGGTAGATACGGGCACCGTAACCGTAGCCTTCAGGGCTGTAGAAAATTGGGCTGTCAATAAATGTGTTGTTGTCAGCTGTTTCCATGATCCGAGTGAAGTTCTGGATCCTCCACACCGCATTAGGGCAGCGTGTCTCAGTCAGGCTAATGTCATCAATGAAGATGCCCCCAGCAGGTCCAACGGGAATACCATACGAGGCTTGGAAAGCATAGCGGAATTTTACCCCCACCTCCAGTGGGACATGGGCGATCTTCCAAGTGTGGTCAGCATCCGCTGGGTCACAGGGAAAAGACAAGAAGACAAATCTTACTATTTTTTTGGCACACTAAAGTGTCTTAGTGAGGGTGTGGGAAACCATGCGTTGCCAGAACAGCTTCGATTCAACCCTTGGATTTATTCTTCAGGTCTCTTTGAACTCAACTGGTGTTGACTATACCAGCCTCATAAATGTTTCATCATAGGATAAAGGTGATCAGGCAGAAAAACAGGTCAACTGGGCCTGCTCAGCATTTTATAGAGCATGATAGGTTGTCTCTTGTCTGTATGTTTCCTTGAAGTTTGAAGCTAGAGTCATCTTATTTAACTAACATAGCTTTGCTACATATCCTCCCATTGCCAGTGTGTATTATTGACAGTGGTAGGTATGTTCTTTGTTTGAAGAAGGGTTACAGGCACAGAAGCTAAGCAATGCACTGCTGTGGTTGCCAGGTTAGTTCTGATCAGAGACTGAAAGACACAAAATAACAATAAACAACTAACAGATCACAACATTAGTGGATAAAAAACCCATGTGTTCCTTAAGGTAAAATGACGGAGTCTGCTGGCTTTGACAAGTGTGCAATGTACTGCTGAAGCCAAACAAAGGACCATCTATAAAGAATCATTTTAAGTGTATGCTGTATAATATTTACATCACTTTACCTTGCGATCAGACAGCCCTCGATAACTGTGAACTTACGCCATTATATCGCTCTTTTCAAAGTCACCAAACACCAATGACAAAAACTGCTATTCCACATTGAAGAGCACACTCCAGTAAAAATGACAACTTGTGGTTTTATGGTTGGTTGCGTGCTGGAACAATTTTCTTTGCAAGGCCAAAGATCTTACTCTGCAGGAATATTGAACATATTTCCTAAAATATTAAATATATCAACTACTGCTTGCACATTTTATCCCACCGTTCCCAACTTGTCACCACAGTGTGTTACTGTCTAGCCAACTGTCTAACTTGTATGTTATATGGTGCCCTAAAATAACTTGATTTGAATATAATTTTTAAACGTCTGGGGCAGCTAAAAAAAATATTCAAATTAATATTTGCCTCAATGCAAATCTGTGTTTTTGGGTAGCTCGAGATAACTGCTGTGAAATGTGCACTCCAGTAACATGCCCACTTAATAAATACCATGAAAGGTGTGTATTTTCTTCATTTTACGAATGGTGCCTGTGCCATCATCCATCTTAACCCATATCACCAGCCTGTCCCCAGTGTTTCCAGTCATCTTGTAGAAGAATTGCAGACACTGAAACTTCCTCTTGGGATAAAGGGTTCGGGATTCCAGCAGTGCAGACTCCATAGGAGTCCCAGCCGTAGTGTTAAAGTACATGAAGTATCCAGCATCTAGAAGGTGAAGACCAGACCAAGCTCTTATAGCATACAACTTCATTTTTGCTAATTTCTTAAATGTAGAATGAACTGGAAGTAATCAGTAACTGGGATTTTAAGAGATACATTTTAAACACTGACCTCTGCACTGTCCCAGGAGTGTGTGATCCTCTGCATCCACACTGCTCTTGGTATGGACCCAGTCAGCGTCATCAGTAGAAGACTGGATCATCCCGCAGATGCCTGCATACTCAAAGGCACACTGGTCCAGCAGGGTAAGGGGGCCAGCTGGGGAGGAAAGGTGGACTCATTTTAAAGTTTTGAGTATTCTTTGCTCAGCAGGTTTTTGTACACACTGAACCCTAATCCCTAAAGGCTCTGATAAATTACTATATTTACACAGCTCTTACATCATGCTCAGGGTGGGAAAGAATCTCTCCTAAACTGTAGTCAGTCAACATTTGACGAATGTCACCAAAGTTAAGTGTTGAAAGTGGCACGTGGGCAGATATGCAACCTAACCTCAAACGCCATTTAAACTCCACATCGCTGTCAATCATTCATACCACGTCACAGAGTGCTGTTGTTAACCCAGGGAATATGAGTGTCCAGCACGAAAAGGACCCTTATTGACTTTACATTGGCATAGCTTCCATGCTGCCTGCACGTGTTTCCCACACATGTGGTGTTAAAACAAATGTAGTGATTTCACATAATTTTGTAAGATCAGGTTGCAGATATGTCTATAAAGATCCCCAAAAGAATCCAAACAAATTGATACAGCAATTATTTAAGATTACACACACAAGGTTGAAGAAATGACCACTGGCACCCAGAGAGTTACAATTTGCCTGCTGTACTGGTGAGCATTAGCTAATATTAGCGTTAGCCAGCATCGACACTGCAAGCCAAGGTATTGATTCCTTGTGACCTGTTTAGCTAGTTAGCCACTTAGCTACTGTCATAGTAAAACACCAGGTGCAAGTGGTCTTTCCTTCAACAATGTGGATGCACCCTTAATCCAGTTATCGTATACCTTGGATTCTTATGGGTATCTTTATTGGCATATATGCACATGGTTTACTTGTTTCAACACTTAGCTGGAGTACACAACACAAATGTCTGGACCACTACATCATAACTGGCCGACTGAATAGTTTCTGGAGGACTCAGAACATGGGAATTCCTGCTGTTTAATATTGCATTCTGCTAACTTAAGGAAACAGATCAACATATCATCATAAGAAATGTACTCATGAACTTATACGTACAGCAGTTGTACATCCGGTTGAGCCTGAGAGTGTCCATCTCACTGAAGTCGAGGTACTGGCCAATGATGTTGTAGAACTCTGGAATTTTGGTGGTGATGGTGGGGATGGATGCATTCTTATTGAAGGAAAATGGCCTGTAATGCATGACGGATTCATAGTCGTACGCCGTGTTTTGATCGGTGATGAAGTCGTCATTGTATTTGTTGAAGTTGTGTTCCAGTCCTAAGGAAAATTTCATGCTGATTTAAAAGTAAGGGCCAAAGTCATGATGTAGCTTATGAAAACTACATTTAATAACATTACTTCAAGTACGACAATATTGTTTTACAGCACACAAATGACAAAACAAAGAAAATGATGGACCATCTAGTTCCGAGACATACCTGGAGAAACCTGATCCAGCCAGATGTCGACATAGTCATCCCTGTCTGTGCGAGACTGTTCATGGTAAAATCCCAGAGCATGAAGTAGCTCATGCTCAATGACCGCTTTGTGGTCACAGCCTGACCCCAAAGACAGGATCTGGCCGGTCTGCTGATCCCCAACGCTGGAGAAGCACCTATAACAGTGTGAACAGTTGATTTAAGTGAGCTTAAGATTTAATTAATGATTAAAGCTGAGCCAAGAGCCAACAAAATTCATTTTAATTTAGCATTAAGTGTAACTCTAACTTCTGTGGTATCCATCAACAGTAGATGAAAATTCTGCCATACCCTCCTCGCTTTTCAAACTTGATGAATGTCTTCTCTCCCTCATAGGGCTTGAAGTCAATGCAAGACTTCAGCCGATACATTTCAAAAGCCTGATGGACACAGCCTTTGGCATTCAGATCTGAGGAGTGACAGAAACAGCAACAGAAGAATATTACCCAGATGGTCAGAAGAGTGTTTGAGGATTCTAACCATGCAAGGCTCAAGCTATGTTAATTTTGTGGTTTTACACAAACTCACCCAAATCATCCCCCAGAATGTAAGGGATTGGGAATTTCCATCTGTATCTTTTGTCAACCAGGGCATTCCTTCCTTCCTGTAGCATAAGACAGGTGATTAAAAAGACTTTTGACCATAAACTTAATCAAGGTTAATAAAACACACACAATAAAGCACATCTTGTTATCTGATATAGATATAGCACTGAAGGCACCCAAGACCAAGAGGAACAACAGTCCCAGCAGCCAAACTTGATTGCACAACAACCAAAAAAAGGTACCATTAAAACACTAAATCATTTATAAGCAATGACTCAGCCAAAGTAGTGTTTATTAACACCTTTGATGCTCATGCCTATAAATGAGCATATTAGTTACGCATCATAATCTGCTTTAAACACTGTATAAATAGAAATATTCATAATAATTTAGAATAATAATCATAACCAATTATGAAGTATTTTATAATGACTAATGTATATGTCAAGTATCGTACAATTGGTGGTTGGTGGTTCATTCATAAGTATTTATAAAATGCTTTGCCATGTGTTATAATTATTGCAAGCATTATAAATATGTATACACTTGTAACTGTACTGCAGAAATAATAGAAGAAGAAGAAAAAATTCCAACAAATGCAACTTACTGGAATTAAAATGTCCCCTTCAAACAGATTGGCTTCTGACCCTGCAACACAAAACCAAACCATTCATTACATCTAAAACAGTTACTGAGACAGTTTTACTGAATGATTAAATGCAGGTACAGGAGCAACGGACACCAGGAATGCTGTAGCTCACCCAGGTTAAGGATGGGGTTCTCATCCTCACCATTCTCATACACCTCTGTAACACAAATATAAACATGTCTCAGATTCTTTTCACAGCCTTTCAACAACTGTTACTTAATTTAAGAAAATATTTTCCACATACCATGCACCTCAGGGGAGAAAGGAATCTGAATAAAACAAACCCAGTGTAAGTCTGTCAGTGGTCATATCACATCATGCTTACTATATCATTAATTAAGAAATACTTACAGTGTATGAAGTGGCTAGGGCCACTAGTCCAAACAATAACAGGACTCGCTCCATCATCATGCTGTGTCAAGTGATTGTTGCTGCATTGCTTTAAATGTGCATTTGACAAGATATGACCTTTGGCCCTTGAAGAAGTTTATGCTGGTTATAAAGTGTAACTGAAGGACTTTGTCTCAACACTGTTACTGATTGGTGAGCTGATTTGTGTTTGTCCACGTGCATACTTCTGCAGCAGCATGCATTTTTCATGCATATGATATAATTTATAGGACATACTGTTACAGTTACAGTGGAGACTCCCACATATTTTTATGTTTCTGGATGTCAACAAGAGTAGAAGATCTGATGTGTTTTGTTGAGTGAAGTGAAGATAAAGAATTCAGACTCTCAGTCAGTTTTTACAATGACCTTATTCAAACACTAGATGGCAACAAATACCCAGACAAGGACTACTCTCTTTGTTTAAATCCAGCTGTATAAAGTTATATTTATTTACAATACTGTCAGGGAAACCAAAAAGTTGCAAAAAAGTTTAGGCCAGCAGTTATTGTTGTGGATTCATATTCTAAATGGTAGATATGTTACGCTCATTCTTCATGCATCATTCAGTGTCCTTAGGGTGTTGCCAACTCCTCAGTAAGCAAAGTGGCTATTGGCTAACCTAATTTAAATAATTGGGCATTGGCATCTAATTGTAAGGCACGCTGTAGGAGAGAGGAATACTGTCGTGGAAGAGACAAAAAGTAAGTTTAAAACGGCAGGTAAGTCAGTAAGTGCACCTATCTGTTGTGATTGTGAATTTTTTTGTTTGTTTGTTTGTTTTTTGTTTAATAAAAAATCGAGTAACTCTAGAGTAACTCTCCCAATCTTATTTAAACAGAAAACGTTGCACTTGATTGGTATTGGAGATTCTAAATGTTGTTTAAGTTTACATGTAGCCTTACGTTCGCTTAGGAAATACAAGTTATAACGTGTTCGGGGTGGTCAGAAAACTTTAGCTGTCGCTTATGTTACTTGTACATCACGATGTTAGGCACTCAAATGTAACAGAAATATGTTGATTAGCGAGTGTTGAAAGCAGACAGACGTAACACAAGAATCTTTAACATTTTAGCCGTTAAGCTGCTCTGCGTTAGCTTGGCTTGTTAGCACATTAGCACCGTTTACAAGCACGCTTGCTGACATACGCAAGGTACACTTCTGCCCTTGCCAGGTTAAGGTTAATAGTCTGCCTTCTTTCCAATATCTTCATGAATGATCATAACTCGGTTTCTGAAAGCGATAGCACAACATTAACTGTCGCGCATTGAGTAGCACGTATAAGAAATCCCGCATTTAGATAAAGTGGTACGTTGACGAGGTGGCCGAGTGGTTAAGGCGATGGACTGCTAATCCATTGTGCTCTGCACGCGTGGGTTCGAATCCCATCCTCGTCGTTAATTTATGCTTTTGCTCTTTAGTTATAGAAAATACGGTTTATTAGCATAATATGCAAAGATTCTATCCATATTTTATACATTCCCATATTCTATCGTAGTCTTTTCTAATGTTGACAAACGTAGGCACCATAGCGTTTATGCATTAGCACAGTACTAAATAAATGGCCCAAGAAAGCCCAGGAAAAAGGATGGTAATGTGTTGCTTTCTCCAAAACTCACATATATTCTGTTTATTTTCATAAAATGAAGATGATGGAATCATAGAAGTTTGA
>CAFUXE010000459.1:0-11926 GCA_903364295.1 Serranus cabrilla
TTTTTTCTTGGTGCATTTTAAAGAAAGTCGAAAATTGGCCCAAAAAAAAAAAACGACATGCTATAGTATGACTTTTTGAAAATTTGGCCATTTCGCAACATGGTGTTTTTCTGTCATTACTGGATACATTAGGCTCTAATATGTATCAAGACACTGAAATTGGGACATTTTAAGCATTTTCGGGCGTTTTTAGGAAGTTTAAAATTTGACCTTTTCCAATAAAAACATCCTATAATATTGTGTTTTCTTTCCTTTTTCAAAAGATATCACCCTGACAAGCATCAACAGACTCTAATAAAGCTATCCTGTGAATTTGGTGCAATTTTAATAAAGTCTCTAAATTTACAAGAGATTAAAACATGTCTGCAAGAGCCTCAACTAAAAAATGATAATATGCTGAGCTGTTGTGTTGGATTACATTTAGAAAAACACCATATTATGACGTGTTTTGTGAAAATGCTAGAACTTTAAAATTCCTTAAAACCTTATTCCTTAAAATGTCCCAATTTCGGTGTGTTGATACATATTACAGCATAATATATCCAGAAATGACAGAAAAACACCATGTTCTGAAATGGCCAAATTTGAAAAAAAGTCATACTATCATATGTCGAGTTTTTTCAAAAATTTTGAAATTTTAAAATGCTTAAAATTGTCTTATTATACTCTGTTGATACATGTAGTCGTATAGTTTTTCCAATCACAACAGATAAACTCCAATTATGAGCTTTCCAAAAGTCGGGGGGGGGGCCATGCTATAGTATGTCGTTTATTTTCCACGAAAAGTCATAAAAAATTTTAAATGTCCATATTATAGCATGTTGTTACATATAGTAGCAAAGTGTGTCGATAAACATCCATAAACACCACATTATTTTATCTCTGAAAGTAAAAAAATAAATATGTAGTGTAGTATGCCATAGAAATGTCTTGAAGAAGTCACAGCATAGTATCCCAGCACAAGTCCTAAAAATGTTAAAAATATTATAGTTTGTCCTACCTGTCATGCCTGATAACCTCCTCCTCTGCTCTTGGCTCTGCAGAATGAATCGATTATAAATCGAGCCACAGGACGCTGTGTGGAGGTGGTTCCGGCTAACGTTTACTTTGGCCACCTGCTGGTTCTGCAGCCCTGCTCCGGGCAGAGGTGGACCATCAAGAACACCATGAAGCAGTAGTCGACTGGCCACGTTCACTGGGACCAACGACACCAAGAGCTGCCACATGACCTCAACACGGCCGAAAAACGGGGGGTGAGGCAGAGGATCCTCAACCATCTGCTGAAGACAAAGCGTGAACATCTCAGTGATACAAGTTTTGTGAAAAATTGTTGTTTTTTTACAAAGCGGACATTCGAAATGATGCAAGTTTAGCATGAGGACTGTTTCTATCTCCATCTAAGTTCGACAGAGTTTTGATGTAACGTTGCCATAATTCCTGTGCCACTTCTCTACGATGTTTTTAGGTCTACGGACGGAGATTGGCTCGGCCAAAACTGTGTTCTGTCTTATGTGGGAAAAAAAGGTTTCTATCTTCATCCTCAAAGTGTTTCTCCATTATTTCATGGGGTTGTCTTTTAAGATGTGTAAAAGAATAAAACTCCTGGAATTCAATTTCAGTAAAATGCACTGACCAGAATTCATTGGTAGTTTGTAATGGGCTTCATTCGTGTGTAGGCTTTTTTAAGTTACCTGGTGAGCGAGTTTCTATTTATGGCATTACCGCTTTAAACATTAATGCCAAAAAGTCATTTTTATTTTCTTCTTACAGATGCCCTGTAAATATCTATAAGTTTAAGGAAAAGGCATTGACAATAAATATTACTTGGTGTATCAGAGCCTATTTTTTTGCAGTTATTGTAAAACATCTCAAATCACGTTGTCGAGGGCTACTGGGCTAAATCATGGTTTTCTATGTTTTGTCTTTTTTATTGTCACTTTTACTCAAAGCATTCGATAGCACCAAATGCAGTACATATTGTAGCATGATTGTAAGTACTGTATGCACATGGGGACAAAGTTTAGTTGAGCTGAACCGTTTTATTGTGTTACCTGCTGAGTGCCATAACCACTGCAGACGGCCAAAACTATCAGGCTGCCGCCTGAAGCACTTTTCTGGACACAGAGATAGAACTGCAAACTGAGAGGAAGATTGAATCAGGAATGGAAAAGTGCACAAGTGTATCGATTGTGGAAATGCTGGAGGCCTCTGAGGCCGGTATTATTATTGTATTGAGATGTATATGATGTCATATATTCAAATAATTCAATGTTATCAGTTGGATTTTTGCTCCCAAGATTGTCTTCCAATAAACTGGTTTCCTGGTTTTTGCATGGTTACTGTTTCTGAGGATAAAATTGCTTTCTATTGTTGCTTTAATGTTTAGTTGCACTCAACCTGTAGATCAAATTGTGCAAAAGTTTTTAGTTACTAACATATCACTACTACATATTATCAGCTTCTTATATAAAGTAATATTTTCTTGTACTTTCACACATCTTTTTTTGGACTACAAAGTAAGAGCTTCCATGCTGGGCCACTTTCCTTTTAACTGCTCCATCCATTTGCATGATTTTGGTCAAAATGTTTCTTTCATGCTGTGAGATTTGCCCTTTAAGTAATCTCCAAAAATAGACGACTTCAAAAGAGATTTTACCCTCTGCTACCAGCAGCATGGCATCTGGCGCACTATGAGCACCAACTTGGCTTATGAATAGTTTAATCACATATCCTTTAAAAAAGTAGTACACCAAAATATTACACAGCATCATCGGAGGCAGCCAGGTGCCCCAAAATTAAAGAGGCTGTCCTATAAAAGGAAAGTTATGGATTCAATTCTGTAGCAGCCGTGCGTCCTGGGAAAAGTGTCCTTGAACCAGACGCTGAACCCCCACTGCTTTCTCTCACTAAGCTGCTCTGGATGAAGTATCAGCTAAAAGCTTAAGATGTAAATGAAACAGGAGGAGCCTGCTGGGAGCACAAGGGCCTGTTTCTCGCAGAGAGCCGGAGAGGGTGGCGCGGCTCTGCAGGACAGAGCCTGCATGCTAACACAGCGCTGAGTGCTGATCAGACTCTTTAACGACAGGCCTGCTCATCTCCTGCTGGCATGAAATAGGATTAATATATGTTGGTTAAAATCCTGCTTAATGTCAGCCAACAGTTGCCGTAAATAACACCAAGGACAGTCTGATCAAATGAACAGACTCTTCCGCTTCAGTATTCAGTTAGAAAAAGGAGCATCATAAATTAGATAATGACAGTTCTAGTCAATTTTATATGATTTCAGATCTGTTTTTAATCTTAATTTGGAGTTTAATTTGGTCACTGTGATATCTTTGAGAGATAAATCTACTTTTCATGCTGACAGTATTGTCCAATCTATTAATATACTGTTTCTCCCTGTGAGCAGATAGTAAAGTATAGTATAGTATAGTTTAATCACATGACTGTTCCATATGGTGTTGGGTTTGTTTACCTTATTGCAGGTCAGTGTCCCCTTTACCTCTGCCAGCTTTGGACTTGTCACCGTCACTGGATGAAGAGCTGCAATGATCTGGGTGAAATAGCACGACAGACATTTTTGTTATTATTGGAAAGATACTTTTCAGTTACAGCAACACTAAAGCTATTAAAGAAAAGTGAATGATAACTATGACTCACTCAAAAAAGTCATACAATTTTAAACTCCCCCAAATTCCTAGAATTGCTTTATAGTAGCCTGATTATACATATTAAAGTATAATTTTTCCAAAAATGACAGAAAAGGTCAAACAATTTTAAAATGCCCCAAATTCATAGGATAGCTTTATTAGAGTCTGTTCACCCCTGTTATGCTATAATCTTTTAAAAAGACACAGAAAACACCATTTTATGGTGAACTGAACTCATGCTATAGTATGTCGATTTTTGTCAAAAATTTTGAAATTTTAAAATGCTTCAAAATGCTTAAAATGGTCTTATTATACTCTGTTGATACATGTAGTAGTATAGTTTTTCTACTAACAACAGAAAAACTCCAAATATGAGCTTTCCAAAATTTTGGGGAAAAAAAAATATCATACTATACTATGTCGATTTTTTTCCACGAAAAGGTCATAAAATGTTAAAATCCCCCAAATTCCTAGAATTGATTTATAGTAGCCTGTTTATACATAATACAGTCTAATTTTTCCAAAAATGACAGAAAAACACTATATTAGTGTATGTCCAAAATTGAAAAAAAGTCATACTATAGTATGTAGAAAATGTTTTAGAAAAAAAGTCCTAAAATTATAAACTCCCCCAAATTTCAATAATTGCTTTATAGTTAGCTGTTTATACATATTAGAGTGTACATTTTCAAAAAAATGACAGAAAAACACCATATTGTAGGATGTCCAAAAACTGAAAAAAGTCGAACATTTTAAGCAAAAATGTCAAAACATTTTTAAATGCCCCAAATTCCTAAAATTGCCTAATTAGAGTCTGTTGAATCATGTTATGGTATGATCCTTTTAAAAAAGACAGAAACACACCATATTGTATTCAGTTACAGCAACACTGAAGCTGTTATATAAAAAGAGGCAAATTTCTCTGACTCACTGTAGCTGGACGACCAGACATGATATCGCAATATAAATGTTGAACTTGATTTTTAAATAAGATCTTTGTTCTTTGAAAACGAGGACTGTGAAATTTTAACAGTATAAAAGTGTGTCTTCGAGTAACAGAATGTAAACAATTTTACTGACAGTATCCTCAGTGTTTGGAAGCACTGACTCATTTACATTTAGGGTAATGTAGGAGAATATTTGTGTCAGTACAGCCCTCAGTCAGTGTCTAATGCTACCCTCTTGTGGTTTTACTGTGGTCACATCTATCTTTACACAGTTCATAATTATATTCTACCCCTTCAGATACGTAAATGTAAAGTGAAGAAAAATAAAGCAGAAACGCATCAATATAATATAATTTCAACTTTGAGAACCTCTGCAGTATGCCATTACCATGTCACATGACAGTAAAAGTATAATATGTCAATGTTAATGTGTCAGAAGAACTTAAAGTTGTAATAGTTTGAAGTAGAAACAAGATTTTTAAGTAGTAGGGGTCGTTGGAAAATCGGGGTTGGATGGATTTAAAATGAATGTCATTGAAAAATTAAATACCAATAATGTATAATCTAAAAGAAAATATACATTCTGCTATATTCAAAAAGTTTGAATGCTCAAGGGTTCAATTTGTGTAATTTTTCCCAATAAAATCTTTCATCAGTGATGAAGGATATGAATAAAAAATACACATCCTAATTCAGCGGAATATTTTGATGTTTGAAAGAAATTGGAAACTTTAAAGCATTTTCGAAGTAGAATAACAAGAGCGTTGTTGCCTCCAGCATTCCCACCAATCGTGAAGTCATAGAGTAGAAAGCCATTAATATAACAACAAAGAAAGTTATGTGTATATGTCATCTTACCTTTAGCGGACGTCCACGGTGTTCATTGGCAGTTTAAAACGTATCTGAGGCACTCTGACTGTGAATAAAACACTGTTAATAAACCATAGATGTAAAAAAAAAAAAAAATTCGACTCAAAACAAGGCCAGGTGTGTAATTAACAAAGTCAAAGGTGTCATGTGACATGGGTCATGTGACAAAAGAATCATATTACAGTGTGCCATAACAGTGCTACAAAAAGTTCTAGTTATAATTTTTCAGAGAACCATGGCCTCAAACCTGGAGGTGCTGACTCTCATCTCAACTCCTTCACCGCAGGTCACCAAACCGAACGCCTCCTCCCACTGGCTTCATGAGATCCGGTCCATGAACCCATCCTGGCCAAGACGGATCCACAGTGTCCAGATCCTTCCACGTCAGGGAACATCTCGTCCACACCTGGCGCCTCGCTGCCAGGGAGCTCTTTGACTACCAGGAAATTAGTCTTCTTCCCCCGACCCTTCAGGCTCCGCTGCCTCCACAGAGGACGTGTTGATGGGATTTAGGAGTTCCCCAAGGTGTCTTTTCCACCACAGTCCAGGTCAGCAGTTGCCCTCTCCCAGCCTGGACCCTGCTTAACAGCTGAGTTTTTGATCGGTCACAGTCCCTCTAGCCCGCTGGTACCGGTCTGCTGCTTCAGGAGACCGCGGGGCCAGCCAAGCCCCAAAGGCCTCCTTCAGCCTGACAGCCTCCCTGTGGTACTTACATTCACTCTATTCTGTTTTTTTTTGGTTGGAGATACTAATAAGTGACAGGCAGTAAATACAACTACTCATGTCCAAACAGATGTTTACATCCATTGACTAGCTGGAAATGAGGCTCTTCCATATGCACTCAGCTCTACAAGATTAAATTCATGCAATCTGCAGCTTATAACTTTTTGAACAAATATACATATTAGAAAACAAGCATCAAAGTCTGACACCTTGAAAATTGGTGATACAGACTCCTGATTGCCTTCTAACAGCCTTAACTTTTTCTTACTTGATGGACCCACTTTCAATGCTTTTAAAGACCCCGATGGACACCCTGGACCTGATAATAAACTGATAACTGCCTCCTAATTAGCAAAAGTCCAGTGTAAAATAAAACATAAAGCACCATTTTAAAAAAAACACTGTTTTATTGCATCAATTCTTAATCCTTTGACTTTTGTACAGATTTCCGTATTTACAAATTCATAATTATTATGCCGCTAATAAATAGTACAACTAAAAGTCTTTCTCTAGTCTACATGTTTAAATATTGCACATGCAAAGTATGTATAGTGTGTGCTTGTCTAATACATATGCTATGTTATTAGCTATGTACATCGTTACGTAACAAAAACACGTAGGATCCAATCACCATGCTACTGAAGAGACACTCGGTTTTTACCTTTCAAAATAAAACTCTTCTTCAGCTATCAAGACATGCAACCACTCTGCAGGGGCGGGGACAGTTTGATCACAGCAGAACTGTAACCACAGTAAACTAACTCAAATTCCCCCAAAACACACACTAGTGAAAATCAAATTTAAAAGACAAAGTTCTTCTCAAAGAACAAAAAACTTTTCAGTTAACCACCACATGCCAGCAGTGGCTAGCTGTGAATCTGGTGGGAAGTTTCCACCACTACTGCAAGACTGACAGATTTAAAATAAAAATAATAGTACATTTTAATAAGTGTGACTTTTTCAGATTAAAAAAAACAAAAAAAAAAATAAAACAAACAGTGTGACCTACAAGGTTTTGTTGAATGTTTTGCACAAAGTGCTCTTTCTTCAGTGAAACCTTTTACAGATTCAAAAAGAGTTTTTCTGCCATAGGCAAGAAATCTATTCCTATAAATACACTGTGTTCAAATACAAGTGCTGCTCTACCAGCAGTGTTGGTAGATCAAAGTCAACCTATACATACATCCATAAAAATCCTCATATTTTTATATTTAAGATCAACAATTGCCAAACATTGTGAATATAATACTGTGAGAGTCCTGCCTGACATCACATTCCCATAGAGAGACACACAAACACTGTAGTGGGACGACAGCATGGACGATGTGATCTCACTTCACCTCTAGATGGCACTCTTGCACAAACTTACAACCTCCTTGTCATTTCACTGGAATGGATGACAGGTACGGTGTAAAAACAATAAGAGGAACAAATCAAATCCTACACGGCGGACATATTTCTGCCAAAAAATGTCAGATTGATGTTGTGTTTCCATGTAGCAACAGGGAAAAGCGTCTATATTGTGTTGTCTGGTTCACCTCTGCGGAGTTCTATGGCTTTGGCAAGAGGGTTGAGAGGGAGCAGAAAGGGCTTTCACTGCCTGCATCTGTAGGGTTTGTAATGAAGCAGCAGTCTCTCTACCTTGTCATCTCCCTCCCTGCACCTCTGAACCCGAGTGAGCAGAGAGCACCGACAGTCATGCATATACAGGGAAACTGTACACCTTCAGCAGACACATGAGACACTTCAGACGGGGGTTACACTATTTACAAAAGACACTGACTTGATCGCATGCACTTGATAACATTGGTGTTTGTGAACCCTGGCCGGGTTTACATGTGGGAATGCGAGTAGGAGTGCAGGAGGTCAGAGCCCAAACAACATTTCAAGACGTGTCTTGATTGAAATCATTCAGTGCTGTGAGAAACTTTGCAACTTTCCCCCCAGAATCTGCTGTCTCCACAGTGAAACGGTGCTCACAACAGCAACAGTTTCAAAATTAAAAAAGGAAATATGGTGAGCACTACAAAAGTAACTGACACTGATTGATTTGGCATTGCTTAAAAGTCTTTGCAGACTTCATGTTGCAGGATGGATTCAATCAGAAGATGTTGTTGACAGTGAGAGTCACACATAGATGGATTAAGATTTAGATTGTGATTAAAAAACATCAGAAATTTAATTATGATAATATAGAGAATGAATCAAATGGTGCCTTTTTTGCACACATTTTTATTTTAATCCTTAAAGGGGATTTAATTTTTCACAGCACTAAGTTAGAATTTACCAACTAATTTGTTACGATTTGAAGGAATAAAAATCCACCCTAAAGCACTTTAACACTGTTTTAAAAAAGCCTGTGTTGTTAATGATGTACCTTCTGTATCAATTTATTTTATTGTCAAGGTTGACTGGACAACCCAGATGATCTGGTATCACATACATTTTCCAACTAATGACAAAAAATGTACCAATTATATATCCCTCGGGATTAAAAAGAGTAAAGGCTTCATTTAACAACGATCCCCAGAGAAATGCAGGTAGAAATCTGAAATATGCATTTGGAGTAGAAGGTTCAATTTGGGTTTTGCCAACCGGAAACTTCTTTTTATTTTGCTCTTACCACTGTCTTCGAATGTGTGGATGTCACGCCTGTTCTCTGGGGGTTGTCCAAAATCATTTTGGGAAATGTAGACAATCACCAACTGAGGCAGAAGTAGACAAGGCAGACTGAGACACAGATGAATTAAATCAGCTGACAAAATAACTCCTGGCGTGCACTGAGCACCACAGATAGATGATATATAACAGTGTGAACTTGGAAAGGGTGGATTTTTTCCCTTTAATAGGACACAGAAACCCTGAACAGTGTTCACCCAACAGAAAGAGAACATCTCAAACCAAACGTTCAGAGCTCCTGTGTTCATTTATCAATATCTCAAGGCCATCACACAAGCCTGGAATTACTATTTAACATTTTGCTCGGTTGACTGCTCGGTGTGTAGGGCTGATGAACTGATGCCAGCACCTCATACCAGCCCACAGACGCAGTAGCTGAAAATAGAAAGTTGAAGAGCTGAAGTATCGTAGCACCACGGGAGCTGCAGGAGCGGTGGCCTGACGCGTACAGATCCTTCTGCTTGAGTGGCAGCGAGGTCCGCCATCATGCCTCCAGGAACTATAATAAGAGGGCAATTGTTCCCTTTCTCTCATTCCCTTTCGAGGCCCAGACTGCAGTCCTGGTAGCTCATCAGACTCCTGGTGGGTGACAGATCTGCACTCACATCGAGCCTTCTGGAAAAGCAAGCAGCTCTGAACTTCTGCACTCAAGGTTTCTTTTTTTTTTCTTTTTTTATTGCATCAGGGAAACAGACACGACAGAGTATTATGTGTAATGTCAGCCCTTGAGTGTCCCTGTCAGAGTAAAGGGGGAGGAGTCCTGCGTGACTCCTCATGCTGGCTTCACGGTTTCATTGGACGTCGGGTGAAGAGGTGCCACTCGTTCAAAAAAGAATAATTTTGAAAATGGATTCTGTCAATGATTATTTTGAGTGTTATTCCTTGTAGTTCTTTTCCTATCAACAGGGATATGACCTCACCCACTGGCATGCACATGCAGGCTGGCTCGTTCCCCGATCACAGTGGGCAGCTACTCCATGCCATTCCTCAGCATCTGATTGGCTGCGATGAGCATGACGCTGATGATGAACGCCATGGCGAAGGCGCAGATGAGGCTCTTCCTCACACACGTCTGACGGTTCTTCTTTGAAGGGTGAACTGAAAGAAAAAGAAAGTTTGAAAAGTAGATTACATTTCTGTTTCTGACACTTCTTTGAATTGATCATTTTCTGCAGCCAGAGAACAAGAGAGCACGGACACAGAGCACATTTGAAGTGTTTTTTTGTACTGTGTTTACTCTTTTTTAGTTGATTGCTCCAATGCCCTGTCTGAGAGGGAATTTACTTGGCTGACCCTGGTGTCAGTGAGGATAGAAAACAGATTGCACCAGCACTTTATCACTTAAATCACAAAAATAACTGGAAAAAAAATTGTCTGAAAATTGCAGTCTCACTCCTTTTGAAAATAGGGAGGGTCCAGGTTGAAAAATACCAAAATTACATATAAGACTACAAATTGTTTGCCTCCAAATAACCCCCTGAAAAGACAAAAGATATGATAGCACAAGTAATCGACAGCATGTTGAACTGAAGGACATTACACACACACACTCATCCCCACATCAGGGTTCTCTATATGAGATCATTTTCTGGTTTCTGCAACAACCGGTAACTCAGCAGCTCTTCTCCCCTGCAGCGAGTCATCGGACGGCGAGCGGCTGAAATGATTTTACCGGGCCGCGGTAATTAAGGGGAGCTGGGCCGATGACACAGCCACATGGCTCCCACTCTCACTCGCTCTATTTTTAACTCTCAATTCAACAAGCACTGAAGTAATCAAAAATGCTTTTTGACTGCTGTCCCAAAGAAAACGCAACGTGGAAAGTAGGGCAGAAATTGCTGCAGCTTTTCTGGCTGAGGCAGTGAGGCAGTGTCATAAGTTGGCAATCTCCAGATGAAAAGAATACTATTCCAGACTCTCACATCATATAAAACATGACGTGAGGTGATTTTTGGCCAAATGGATTATCTAAGAAGGAGTTTTAGCCAATAGCAAGGTTACGCAACTCCACACTGGATGAAGCTTTTGTCTTGGTCGGCATTTGGACAAAATCACTGGTTTTTGTGCAGTCAATTAATTTTTGATTTCCAAGGGCTGTTATGAACGAATGCACCATAAATTGGAAATAAAGGAGGCTGAAACACCTTTTCTTTTGTTCCTCACTCAGTTTCATCCTGTAGGTCTGTGAACTGAACCACAGATCTTCCGGTCATGAGTTGAATCTCTTCTGCTCTGATTGTTATCAAGTCTTATCAAATCCTAAAATCCTATTTCCTGAAAACACGCCAAATCATCTGAGATGAGATTATGTAACTGATTTAACATCCAATCAGTCTTAAGACTTTTGTGTAATTTCCTCGATACTAGATCAGCTAGTTTAAATTTCAAGCATCTCGCTATAGTTGTATAAGTGCAGGTGTCGATGGAAAGAGCACATGTTCAGCTGCTAGCTGGACTGTGAGGAGTTGTGGTCTAGACATCAGTTCTCAGTCCAGTCGCCTGAACCTGCTGTTAGCCTCATAAAACACCTCCTCAGCTGCCCAAAGTAACTACACCACTGCCAGATATCCACAAAGGGTTTTATTCAGTGGACCTCTGTGGTCATGAAGGCAATGAGGGGAACACCGCTTTCCAGGCGGCTGGATTATTCTACATTTGCTCTAAAATCAGTTGATCTGCAGGCCAAGAAATTCTAATGTCACTTGATTAATAAAGTGTGTAGAAAGTGTGCAGGTACAGGTCAGCTAGCTTTAATGTGTTGGTACGGTGATTAGGGCTGGGCAATAAGGCTTAAAAATAATATCTGGATATTTTTAGATTAAGTTCCAATTTAGCATGCATATGATGGTGGACTGATTGAAAATAACATCATGCATAACTACGGCACTCCCAGTAGTCACGTCGTCCTCGTAACGACTTCACTTCCAGCATTTACACACATTTATTTACTTTTTAAACTGTCTTTTATAAAGTCCAACCAGGATTTTTTTGCCCTGAACCTAGAGATATGGATTTGTAACCTAAATTCGACAAAACTGCAGCCTTTTAATTTTTTTT
>CAFUXE010000459.1:11935-61182 GCA_903364295.1 Serranus cabrilla
TTTTTTTTACAGCTATCTTACGTTTGTGTATAATGACGTGTTGATCTTCTGCAACCGCCAGGGGTGCTATTTTTGGAAACGGTCCTGTGTCTATCATATGCAGGCAAACTGGATTGTGGCGTATGCATTGCATGTAATTTGAAGGTGTAAAGTTGTGTTTACTGTTTATTTTTCTTTGGAAATGTATTCTTTATTATTAGGTTTGATTATTCCCACAATTGAAATTATTATTTTTTCTCTGAAATACAGTTCACAGGATGAAATTTTCATTATATGAATTTATTTTTGTTAATGTATCATTGGCAGACTGACTGGTTGAGATTGCCTCACTGTTGAATGAATCTTACACAGTAATGCCTGACATACTTATAATTGTATAAACATGTAGTGCACGACAGCACGGGGGCTAAATTGAATCTTGTTCAAAATGGAGTCTGACTTGCATGCAGTGTTTTGCCCTTGGTGGTGTTTTGAATGATGGAACATATTTGTGGCACTGCTGCCTTTGAAAGAAATCGTTTTTATGGCATATGTGGCAGAGGATGATAGTCTGTTACACATCCACCCTCCTGAAACCGAACCACCTCCAAATGATCTTCACGCTCCGGGATCTTCCTCCATTTTAAAGTGATGAGAACTCTCAACTCTCAAACTATCCAGCACAGAGGAAATCAGTTCTACAGCTCAGAACGATAAAGAACAAACAAGTAAAATGTATATATGTGTGCATAAAAAGTTGTTAAAACCAAGCAGGTACACACAAGAATTCACACTCTAAACACATACGAAGATCAGAGCCTTAAATCTGTTCACCTGTGTGGCAGCTGTGACATTCATGGATCACAGTTGATTTCCACACTTGCCTGTGACTGCCAGGCGCTCCTTGGACAGCTGCTACTCCAGCTTGTTTCTCTGCTGTTGGTTCAATTTGTTCAGCAATGAATCTGTGCCTCGTGAACGTCTATGGATCAGTGGTTACATTCTTTATTCTGCTGTTTTTCAGCCCAACACCATATTGATTCCAGAGCGAGGTGAAGCCAGAGGGAAATCAAGCGTCTCTTATGCTACTTCATATACCAGTAGGTTGGAGCAATAAGCACCGGAGTAGCATGATGAATTGGGCTCAGCGTGAATCACACTGTGACACAATGTATTGATTTCTCCATGACTGAGCACATTTTGGTGTCCCTGTGTGGCAGGTGGTGCTCATGGACTGATTGCTCTGTGTGATCCTGCAGTGGTCAGTCTTCATCATAAACGCGGCGGGAACATCATGTTGTCATCACTCCACACCCGTTTTAAGACCCTGATAAAGTGACGGTGCAGTCCGGGTCCATCCTCGTTGACACGAGTGTCGATCAAATGAATTCCCTCTGGGGAGGTCAAGATTTACAGGCAGGTGGTGTTTGCTGAAGAGGGACATTATGGGCTGTTTGGCCTCTCAGCGTCATTATAGCCAACAGGAGAAATATACATGACCTTGACGAGTAAGAAAAATCTCTGTGCATTGGAATTTCCCACATACAGTATTATTAATCTGGCCGACACCTCTGAGGAGGACGGCCACGCTGCATTAAAGTAGGTTTGGATCGGGCGCGACCATTCTGCCTTCAGGATATGTGGAAACAGGGAAGTTCATGACTCAGCCTTTTCTACACCCGCAAAATAAATGTGATTAGGGTTTGGACATAATGGATGCCAGTGCATTGTTAATGCTGTTTTCAAAGCACAAACGTCGTCAGTCAAGCTACAAACATAATCAATAATGTCACGTAAGACTGCTTAACATTTTAGTAAGACATTTGTATTTGTATAACTGTCTGAGGACAGCATGAGTCAGCTCTGGAAATGAGAAAAAGAGGGACAGAAGTTGGCGACGGGCTCAAGATTAAAACTTCAAAAATTTAAATTTAAGAATTTTCATTTGCACTTCATCTGCACGACCTCCAGTAGTCTCCATAGTGATCCATCTGTTTTTACACTGAAGCTTTCCAATCAAGGCTTACTGGCAGAAAACAGAAAGAAACAAACCTGCGAGAGAACATGTGGATGTGAAAGCTAATAAATTAAAGTAATAATGTTTGTTGAACATATCTCTTGGCTGTTGCTTCACATCCAAACAGATGCTCGTTAACATCGAGCTCGGCACATGTGTTGCTAATACACAAAAGTCTGGACTGTGACACAAGTTTGATTTCCTATTTGATTGTAAATGTTTCAAGGATGACTCAATGGATCTGAATTCAAAAACAAAAACACTTGCTGAAAACATCTTATGGGGAATTTGTTTGAAATAAGTGAGGGAGTGAAAAAGACCCAGAATACCCTCTGCTGCTCTGATATCCATGAATATTGGATGGCTAGTTTTGCAGAGCTAGGTCATACATATTTCATCCGCACCACTTCTGAACTGGTGACCAGCCGACGACGGTCCCCACCAGCGCCCCGAATCAATAAATCAGCAGATGTACTGAGACTCTGCTGGCCGTACTGTACATCTTGATGAGAAAGCTCAAATCCTTCCTGACAGCATGGATTACATTCTCTCTCACTACACACACGTCACAGACTGTACGTCTATGACACACACACACAAGTTTTTGTGCATGAAGTTCGCTCAGGGACTTTCGCTCACCTCCCTCAAACTCTGTCTGACAGTTCCCAGAGTTTTCCTTCAGGCTCTCTTCCTCGTTGATGATGATGTTCTCGATGTCCTTCATGGTCAGGTGGTCGCGGAAGGCGTAGAACAGGATGTGTTTCAGCTCCTCCAGGGTGATTCTCTGCATGTCGAACTGCAGGCGGAGAGAGATGAGAGGAGGAGGTTTTTAAAAAGAGAATAAATAAACCGTGTGTACTTCTACAGTACGCCTGGCAGGATGGTCATTTAAGGGAAAACGTACTAACTCATGTGACACAGTTGGCAAGCTTCAAATAACAGCAGAAATAAAAAACTCCATCATGCCGTCTCCCTCAGCTATGCTGCACAAAAATCTCTGCCAACAACTTATAATAAATAATGTGCATTAAGCTCAGATGCATCAATCATCAGACATGTTCTAGTAAATGTGTACCGTGAACATCCCGGTGCAGACGTCGCTCTAATGCATTCACTTTAATCAGTTCAGACATTGATTAAATTGGATTTGTTGGAGTTACAGCCTGATTGATTTAATGTTCAGTTTGAGCGTTTACACAATCTAATTCAAAGGAAGGCACACATGAAACAAGGTCTTACTGAGAGCAAAAGTTTTCAGATGTTCAGAGACACTTTTAGCTTCGTGACATGAGGACGACCTCTCTGGCCTTTGATCAAACCCTCTAACGTTTGACAGCAGTAAGAAAAAAAAGTGATTTAATTTCTTCTCTATAAGCTGCTTAAAAACAGAAACACAACCAAGCCAAACAGAAATAAAAGGCTTCAGTGACACACACCTGACTGGGAATGAATTAAATATCATCACAAAGCTCTGAAGCTGCTGAAAGGACTGAATCACTCTGGATGTTTGCATCAACATCCCCCCCTTATATTTACCCGCTCAATAAGCTCGTTTTATGAGCGGTATTGATAAAATGCTCTTTCCTGTACACACCAGAAAACTAGTTGATGACAAACAGGCATTATTTGTCTTCCGTGCTGGTTTGTATTGATAAAACCGAATTAGCAAACATCTCTGTCCCTTTGTAAAGATCGGCCCGTGACAGGTTTCAGAATGATGAGATAGTAAACAAGACGGCGTTATAAGAGCTGATGTCTCCATCCATCCCTCACCTCACTACTCTGAACAAAGACACAGAGCGGCTGCAAGGTCAGCACACTCTTCTTTTCTGCTCTCACAGTTCCTGCTGCAGCCGCTGCCTTCTGCCCAGTGCATGCTGGGACGGGCACCACCGCCTGCCACCCCGAACAGAATAAGCTGTGCAGAGGATGGATTGATACACACACAGTGTCTGAGTGGGAGCGGTGAGGCCTGCACAGCTCACAGCAGAGTGCTGAATTAGGAACTCTAACCGTACAGGACAGTGAGATCAGTGTTAAAATAACTCCACACAACCTTTTTAATTAGGGTTTGCATCAGGTTCATACTGTGTGCAAGGTACAGCTGTTATGTTTAAGGACCCTTGACATTTTCAGTAAAGGTTAGTGAGGAAACCAAATGACTTTAAGTGTGAGAGAAGACAGTTTGGTGTAAAATGTCACCGATGTAGAATTCAATATGAAGTATGAATAAAGTTGCATATGGACTCATTTAGGGGTTCTTGACAGTTATAATGTAATTAACTATTTTTACTTGTACTTTACTTGAATATTTCCATTTTATGTAACTTCAAACTTCTACTTCACTACATTGTGAGGTAAATATTGAACTTTTTACTCCACTACATTTAGCTGACAGCTTTAGTTACTTTTCAGGTCAAAATTTAACATAAAAAACATTTAAAGTGATTAGACTTTTATTCTTAATTAAACTTCAAAACAGTAAATTAAGTAGTTAAAAGGAGCCTGTCTATGTGGACAACATGACACTTCGCTGACATAAATGCATCAATACAAATAATCGAATAATTCTGCATAACGAGTACTTTTACTTTTGATACTTGAAGTACATTTTGATGTTGATACTGCAGGACTTTTACTTACAGTGGAGTGTTTCACAGTTTAACTTAAGGGATCTCAGTACTTTTTCCATCATTTCTTGACAGTTAGTCGTGCGTTTGAAGTAAGTTTTGTTCGGGGCTTAAAGCAGAAAGACTTCAGGTCAAACAGCGCAGATTGAAATGGATGTTCCGGCTTTGATGGAAGCGTATCCGTGAGATATTTACTTTTCCACACAGGCTGGGAGAATAGAAATGAAAAACTCTTGAATGCTTTCAATTCCTCATGCTAGAAATCCACTTTTCAACACACTGTGATCTCCACATCCCGCAGTGTGTGATGCAGGCAGGACGCATCAATATTACGATGAGAGGGAAGGATAACATTCACTGGACGTCCTGGCAAGCCCACTGGGTAGATAATTACATAAATCACTGCATAAATCACACTTGGACATAAATCACACTTACCATCAATACCATTTGTTATCTCTCCGAGTCAGTGTGAGCGAATGAACACACACACCAAACACGCCTCAAATGTTAATCAGCTGCCATAAAGATTCATTATCAAAGCTAATTAAAAGTTGGGGGTCAATGTTTCATCTTTGCTTTGCCGGATCGTTAATCAAGGGAGAAAGTAAATGTAAATGCTGGCAAGACAAAGGTAAAATAAAAGGTACATAATAATAGAGTCATTAATCACACACTGTATGCTTTAGTGGAATTATGATTCCATATGCTGGCGGTGTAATAAATATACATATGTAAACATTAAACAGAGTGTCCCTACATGCAGCAGATAGCGCTGAGTGGACAGATTAATGCAGGTTATTGAAAAAACATATAATTCAAAATGTACATTATTGCAACTGCTGGGATGAAAAGAGGTAATACAGATATTACTACTAATACTTCACCCGTCTGTTACTGTCACTGTTACTACATTCATTTTATATATATCACATTTTATTGGCTCATTTTACTGTTTATAGTGAATAAAATCATATATTTGTATTTTTTTTATATTACTGACAAGTTCTTTGGTAAAAACGTCATTACAACCTCAACTCAGAAAAATATAATAACACAAATACTTTCAATTGAATACAGGACAAAGACAAGACTGCCAATGCACAGACTGGGAAAAGTATTTTGTAAATATATGCACTCATTCTAAATTGTGTGCATTTTAATTTATGTTCTGCACAGCCAAACTTTCTGGGATGAGGCTGCTAATGCAAAAACAACACAATGTTTGATTTTTCAGGAGAGTGGTACTGTAAAAGATCCAACATGCTGCACTGTTGTGGTTATCACAGCAATAAATTAATCGGCCATAACACTGACAAGACTTTCATCACCGGGTCCTCTAATCCCCAAAGGTCCCAAAAATACACATCATAAAACTCAGAGACGGAGATGAACTGTGATTGATAGTGGAATACGATGCACAGACCTTCCTGTCCTTGACAGGAGCCGAGTATTTAAACTTTATGAAGACATCACCGGCTTATATCACAAGATGTCTTACAGCGAAGACTCAGTATTCAGGTGAAGGTGTTCAGATGGTAATGAGCTGCTGTGCACCTTTTAGATAACAATCATCATCGTTTCCCCAGAGCTCAACATTCACACCATTAACATGCACACTCACACACACGCTGTGCATGTGTGTGTTGTCCATATCTATATGTCCCTGATCATGTGCAACACCATAAAATGGGTTTTTCTTTCAGAAACAGACGAGACGCTCCACAGACTGCTTCTTTCTCCTCTCATCTCCCTCTGGAGAACAGAGAAACAATGAAACGCTAACACATCCTGAACAGACACATCCACCCGGAGCCATCCTGCAGCATCTGCCACTTACAGTTAACGCCAGCTCCTGTGTCACTTCTCCCCAAGAGACGCAGGTCGGCGGCCTAATCGTGTTTACTCGACCTTGGCACAACCTTGCTGCTCTGAACAACGCCATCGCCGGCGGCCATCAAGAGAGACTCCCTAAACTTCATTTGCCAGGGAAAAGAGGGATGAGCTGGAGGGTAGATTCATTCACCAAGCACTCCAGATAAGAGAAAGCCATTTTATTTTCTCTTTCCCACCCACTTTGTCAGAATATATTCACATTCAAGCACTGAGTGACCTTTATGGGAGAATGTGGCGAAAGAGAGGAGAGCAGGACAGAATGATGCCTCCGGACCTGAAGTGACTCCCACTAAAAAGATCTTTGCAGGACACCCGGCGTCGTGTGACCTACAGTGTCACTCTGAACGCCGCGCACAAAGAGGAAACCTTCAGGATTCTTCTTTGTCACACAATCTTCACAGAAGTTCAGTCTGAAGTGTAATCACATGCCTCCGGCTCTGGGGTTTTTGATGGAGACTGAGAAAGTTGGAAATGTCACCTGCTGCCGGGGTTAAGGCTCACAAGGAGCCTTTTAGTGAGATGACATTGAATCCCAGACAGAGAGATGGAAGCGACGATGGAGACGGTTAATAAAATTTCTCCAATAATGTGAATTAGATAAGATAATAAGATTTCCAACAGCAAAAATAAGATGCAGAAGACTCTGAGAAACCACTGGTCTGATTCTGATGAAACTAAAGTCATATTATTTTTTTGTTATTATTCAGCATTTCTTTTGATTGACAGAAAAATGCAGGCTGCATTCATATTTTAACATCACTGATGAGTTGGCTGTAATTTAACAGTCAGAATATCACAATTTTATGTTTTGCAACCACAGAACCACCAGTCCAAGTCTGGTAACAGCTGGCAGGAATGATGGTTGGCCCGATTCGGGACTAAAACATTTAACCGCAATGACAAAGTGATTCTTACTGCTGGACTTTTATTGACAGAGCTGACAAATGCCCAGTTTTGGTCACAATATGGCCTCAAATGTTTAAAAAATATTATTGCATTGGCACAACTTTACACCTTGTGAACAGAATGTAACATGCAGATGTCAACGTGGCACGAAAGATACAGGAATACAAATGTTCATTGACAGATGGACTCTTTTTATTCTACCATCTGTATTTTATATTGTGGTTTAATACTGAGTTCAATACTTTGTCAGGCTGTTTCTGAAAACTGTAGGAGCATGTGATGTCTCCAGTTAATGGAAGTAATATCTTAAAAACACATTATTAGCCTAAACAATCTCTTACACCAGCAAAATGCAATAAAACTATAATTACCAGAACAAGAATCAAGCTCAGTCTGAGGAGATGCATGGAGGTTGATTTGCCCCTCGGGCAGGAACACTGTCCTTGGATTAAACCATAAACCTTTTTTCGATTTTGCCCAATTGATTGCGTGTCTGTTCTTCACACTGCAAAGCAGAGCAGGGGGTTGGAGATGGGGAAGGGGTGTCGCCCTGAAGAGAAAGCTCTGTACATCTCTCAGCTCGTAAATGAAGCGTGTTCAGCTGCTCACACACACACACACACACACACACGGTGCGAAGGTGCCAAGAGCCAGCATCCATCCATCTGCTGAGTTCAGCCGTTTTGCATTACGGCCAAATTACACAGCTTCTGATAACACTCTGCACACACTGTAGAATCCAATTATATGCATTTGGTAATCTAAATTTTAAGGCAATGGGCTGGCAAGTATTTTGTGTTTAAATGGCAGAAACTGTAATGCATTTGAAACATGCCGCAGCTGGGACAAGCTCGCTCTAGAAGGTCGGCGGATTTAAATGAAGAACAATGTCGTTTAGCTCCAGACATTTCAACAAGTCTTAATGCTCTCTTTGTTAAATATGCTGTTTCTTAAAACCTGCCACTTCTCTCACTGTCAGTGTCTTAAGTCGATTTGGGAAAAGTGTGATGTTGTTTGGCAGCGATCTGATAGCACTTCACTCTCTATCCCTGTTTGTTTTCTGATCATTTTGGATGCTGTCAGCTCGGAAATGGAAGGAATGATTTCATAAAAGCTTGAGCTGACAGTGTGCTACAGAGAGAAGTCTTATATTTTCACGAGGTAAACAAAGGTTTGTGTATTAAAAAACACCTCATGCAAACTTACTATGAACACAGACACCTGTGGAGCTGTTAGAAATGCATCAAAGCCTGTCAGAGCTGTTAGTCTCCCAACATGAAAACAGTGTCAAGGCCACACAGTGCTGACAGAAGACCACACTGGCAATATAAAGACGAGATGTGTACAATAGATTTATATGCAATTATGTCTTTATAATTGCAATACATTTCCAGCAGATGACAAAATACATCTGAGGAAGAAAAGAAAGTGAAAGTTGGAGGAAAAGAAATCTATTTGTCACCCAGGAGAGAATGACAGTTTTCTTCCCTCTGAACAAAAATTGCATCCTCTTGCACTCAGCTGTCAATTTCAACATTTCCTTTAGATTTTGTGCAGACCTTGCTTGCATCACCATCACGTCAGGAGTAAGGAAAGAAAAAGTTAGCAAGCTGAGGTTCTGACAGCTCTAACCCGGTAAGCACTGACCCCATCAGTGAGGGAAGTTATAAAGTCATGACTCGTCATTACTTGATCCCATCTAACCATCTCTGAGCTATCACCTTTCAGGACGTCCCTCCTGCAAAGCTTTCTACTGCTTACAGCTGCTGATATTTATTGCCAGGACATTTATTATTTACAAAGCAGTCTCCTGCATTATTCACAGCATCTGAATCTGCTCCAGAGTTTTCCCATGACGACACTTCTCAGTCAAGAATATACATGTTCTCCGACTCTATTCTTGTCTCAGCTTTTTGCTTGGTCTACAGTTCCTACATTTAAAGTCTGTGTGTTTGTGCAGCCTGCTGTCTGCACAGTGTACAAATGTGTTCCTCTTCATCCACTACGTCCTGCTGCTCTAACACAATGTTATCCTAATGAAGCCCGTTAAGTTGTTAATATCTATCTGCATCACAAAACAGCCCATTTCAAAGTACCTATAATCTTTCATTTTGCTGTAACAGCATCTGTCTTCAGCTTAATATGGATCTAACCTGGATTTCAACTCAGTAAATGGACAAAAACAAATTAGCAACTGACACATGACTGCTCATCAAACACTAACGGTGTTTCTATAGGCTTACAGGTAATGAGGCCAGACTAAGAGCAGTATATTCATCATGTCCTGCCTTAATGCAGCTGCCTCCGTCCAACATGCACACCTTCTTTCACTCGTTAAAATTAATGCTCAGCATCTTTATCGATCTCTGCCTATCCATCCCCTGCTGAAAGGCCCCGAGCCTGCAGGAGAAATTTATGTCTCCATTACCACTGCGTCACCAGCCGTCAAAGGGCAGAAGATTAATTGAGAAAAAAAGAAAAACATAACAAGCGCCACGAGATTCACAACAGGCAGAGAAATGAATCGAGGCCCATATCACGAACCAGTCACCGCGGTGTTGGAAGTACCAGGAATATTGGCCACATGGGACACGATGAAAATTGACTTGTACTTCGATTCTTATGGACAAAACTGTTACACATTCACGGCCCGAGGAAAACCACCAGATGTTTCTGTTGAGATCTTACACACAGTCACACACAACTTCATCTCCAGACAGCAGAAACTCAAATAAACGCTCACATCAGGTAATTAACAGTCTGTGATCCTTCAGGGAAATCTATTGAATCTCAGTACAGAAGGAAACACTCTGTCATCCAGAGGTTCACTCACTTTACATTCACTTTTCATTTGCTGCAAGCACAATGAAATGATGCCAGTTCCAGCAGCATTAGAAAAGGACAGCAGACTCATTTAACTTTGAGGCACTTTGAGGAAAGCAACAAATGAACGGGAACTGCCTAAAGCCACTGAGCGAGCTATCAATTGCCAATTACTGTTAGTATGATTAATCAAGGAGAAATTACTCCCATTAACCCCTGGAGAGGAGCAGGCTGGGGAGCTGCCTGAGGGTCACGGCCCTCATTAGCCGGATCCCACGGATCTATATGCTCTGCCTCGTGTAATTCATTGCCTTCACTAAAGAAGAAGAAGGGGCAGATGAGAGCAAAGGCAAGAGAGACGCTGAACATAAGAATGAGTCGAGGACAGCAAGAGGCATAAAGAAGGCTGAGGAGGGAAAAGTGGGAGACCAAATTAATTCTGAGCGCAATTTTACTTGGAGGTTTAACATTCGATTATGTCTCGATCCAAACCTGAGAAGTATTCAGCACACGCTTTAATTAAGCCCAGGGGGTCGGAGCAGCTTTTGTCAACACGACCCAGCCTGAGACCTGTGATATGCAATATTTCTCATCTTAAAATGGTTGAAACTTTTGTGTTTTCAATTTGAGCAAAACCTCATTAAAGCCTAAAGCACCTGATCTGATTGTCTCACAGAATCAAACCAAAGCGTTTTCTTCCTTGTCGTTCTTTTTGATGTAAGAGATTCAAAGAGGAGATCTTGGATTTTGCCTGTCTGGCCGTTTCCCCACTTTCTTTCAAAGCAAAAGCCAAAACGCAGCATTCAGCATGATGCAGGGGAAAGAAAACCAATGCATCAACCCATCTGGTTACTCACATATCTGAAGGTAAAATCATCATCTTCACAAAAATGTCACATCAGGTGCTCAGTTTCAGTGAAGTCAAGGACTTGATCACAGAAAACTCAAAACCTGCACTTAAAAGCCAGGAAGAAAATGTTAATTCATGCAGTTTTATGAGCTGCAGGAAAAAAACTCAGGAAGTGCTAACAAACTAAAACGTTAAATGATGAATGATGAGGAAAAGGCCTAAATCTTTTGAAGTCATACATCCATATGCAGCATCCATCCTCGCTGTCTGCAGCCCTGATGAGACTTTGAAGTCGAGCTTGGAGAGAAAATGTTAAAGCTCGTCTCAGGCGATGTTAGCACACCAAACTCCAATGTGATATGAAGAACAATGACAAACGTGTGTATGTCTTTTCTATTGCATTCAGCTGACAAATGACTTTCTCCATTCATCTACATATTCAACATCACTTAGGAGATAAAAATGAAGAAGGTCCACCCGGCATGTCAGTATAATGTAGTCAGAGGCTATATTTTGATTGGCAGAAATATCATTAAAATCCTGGGCATTCAAGAGCATAAATGATCCTCCGGTGTGTCTCTGTGTGTGTGTGTGTGCGTGTGTTTGAAGTTAAGCGACTGTGCAGAAAATGCAGTAATGTGTTGCTGACACTTCTCAGAGCTGCGGTCTGCATGAGAAAGAGCTGTAATGAAGTGAATCACTAAGGTAGCCAAGCTGACTCACATGTAATTAAAGCTGCACGGAACAAAAGGAGGAGGGGTTCGCTGCAAAAATATCAAACCGTTGGTGAAAAAAGGCTCTTCTAAATCCTACAGACACGGAGGGCAAGAGCAGGGAAGAGACAGAACAGATGAGCTTTCACTTCTCCGGAGGCCTGCCGTGTGTGTGTGTGTGTGTGTGTGTGTGCTGCTGCTGCTCCACAAGCTGCAGAACTTTAAACAGCATCGTCCAGGTTTTCTCAGAGCTATCAGTCTGACGAGACACACGAGACCGATGGGTACAGTAAGTCTGTACTGCTCAACACACACCGACTGCATTTATATTCACACTGCATTCAGGATAATAGCTGAAATGGTAAAGGTGTTAATCTGGATAAGCCTCTTACTGGGCACTGTATATATTCTGCTTCATTTGTGTCTGTTTATCCACAAATACAGAGTTCCTGCTGCACCATGCACTCCTGCAGTAACCCATCAGTCTCCAATCAGCACCAGCAGGAGGAGACGTGTCTGGGAACTGTATCTGAGGGTCCAGAAGCCGGGTGGGGCCGTGAAGTACTCTGACTATGTTAACATACAGTTAAAACTCACTTATACTGCTGTTAATGGGAGCTGCAGCTGTAGGAAAGGTTACAATGTAACTTTTTACCTTGCTAATGAAAATTAACACATCAAAGTTTAAGTACTGGTAGCTAAGCAACAAATAAAACAATTTCTTAAACTACAGTACCAGTCAAATCTGGATTTTTATTAGATTTTTTGCATTGTAGATTAATATGAAAGACATGAAAACTATGAAAGAACACATTTTGTAGTAAAATAAAAGTGTTAAACAAACCAGAAATTGTTTTATAGTTTAGATTCTTCACTTTACACGCTTCTGTTATTCTCTCAGTCAGATTCATGAGGTTTTCACCTGGAATAGTTTTAAATTAACACGTGCTCCTTGTCAAGAGTTCATTTGTGGAATTTCTTGCCTTCTTAATGTGTTTGAGACAATCAAAGCAAATTGTGACTATTTTGAAGAATCTAAAATATAAAACATATTCACTCTTTGGTTTATTCCATCATTCCATATGTTTTCCATTATCGTTTTGGTGAATGGTACTATATATATATATGTCACTGAAAATCAGCATTAAAATGTTTTACTGGTAGCACAGCAACAAATGAACTCTATTTCCTAAACTACGTGAACCATTTACAAACAAAGCAGCTTTCATCTTTCAGAGTAAAGAAATGAACAACAACACCTCGCTTTGTTACTGAGCCGCCGCAGTCCCAAAGCTGATCCAGGATCTGTTCTAATATACATCTGACCCTGAGCAAACCACACAGGACCTCATGTATGCTTAAGCATTTAAATGGTGTACAAAGATATGGTGAAAGTGTAAATGAGCCGAGGGAGACAGAAAACTGCCGCTGCACCACTAAAAAACTAAACAAAGGAAAAACACAGGAGTGGAAGCTGCTGTCAGGAATGCTTATCATGATGCAAATAAAACGGAAGCTGAAGCTGAAACAAACAAAGGAACCTACAAATGAGAAAATATTTCTACCCTCAAATAAATATAAATGACAACAAAGACATCGTGAATAATCCGTAAAACTTATCTGGAGGTTATCATGAAAACAATGTTTGTCTGACGGAGAGAGTGACGACCTCAGAGGAAAGTCTCCGGCCAGATATCAAAATAATGCCTTTTTCTGGCATAATAGCGCTGTAGCGCTTGGCGCAATCGAGACAAATGGAGTCATTTTCACTCTGATAACCCGCCATAATTCACCACCCAACCTCTGAGCCGGAATCTGAGGATGAACACATTAGAGGGACGAAACTCAAAGTAGATCAGGCTGTTTGAAGGAGGGTGATTAGGTACACGGAAGGGAAGGGAGGACGAGTGTGTGTGTGTGTGTGTGTGTGTGTGGGGGGGGTGGGGTGTTGATTAACTGTCTGTAATGTCACGTCTCTGTGCCACCTTCATTGCTATTCAAGGCCATGCCTGGCACAGGGAATATGATTTTTCTCCCAGCAGCATGTGAACGCCGTACAGTGTGTTTGCATCCTGCACGGCGGCCCTGAATCCATCACACACAGCAGATGCTTGTCAGGGAAGTACCGGCTCTCCTTATATTACTTGCCTGCAGCAGGACTACTTTTTATTTGAGTTACAGCAATTTAGCACATCAGTTTGGGAAACTTCAATTATGCATACAGTGCATTGGTGCAACCATGAGGGAGAGAAAAATCTAATAATTGTGGAATCAGAATGAAAAAGGTGAATCCAAATACTGGAACATATTTTAGTCAGTTAAAGAGAGAAAGAAGTTAATACAGGATGAGTGAGTTGGAAATGATGTTGGTATGTTAAAGTAAATGATAAATTCACAGTGAATGTGTAAGAAGAATCATGACAGAAATCCCATTAGGAGCAGCAGTCCAAACAATCAAACAGACAAACAGGCTAAAATCACTGGCTGATGTAATAATAAAGAGACAAACAAATGCACATTAAGTTAATATGCATTTCGAGCCTATTATCAGAAATATTGTAAAAAAGTATTCTGCAGCATTATAATATCCCTGTAAGCAATTTTGTCCAACCCTAATTGTTTGCATATATCACAAAAATCCATAATTTAGCCACTAAATTAACTAGAATTCATTTAAACTCTTGATATAAAAATACATGATTCAGCAAATTAAAAAAGTTGAATGTCTTATTGAAACATTTCAGCAGCAGTGTGATTAAAATGATCTGAGCTGCACCAAAACACACTATTTAGAAAAACAAATTAAAACAAAAACATGATTTTGCAAATTTAATTATCATATATTATCTTTGTGTACAATAAACTAGACTGGCTGCCATTTCTCTTGTGTAATTTCTATTTATATTATTATTTGAGTTATACTGTATACACTCTTTAATTTTGTTCCTCACTTACCAATAAATCTCGACTTATTTATTTATTTGCCTGAATCCTCCTCTAGGATCAGTGAGGCTTATCCTACCTTATCTCATCTTAATGCAGCATTTGGAGTAAATCTGGTTTAAAAGGCCACTTTTGTCTTGAACTATCGACTTAATTTTCCAGCTGTTTCCCTCTTTAACTCGCTAGATTAAGGGAAATAAATAATCAAAATAGAACTTGAGTACCAAGGTGGAACATGATTGTTAGAAATGTATATTAAAGGTAAATGCAGTGTATAATAAGAGATTGACATGAGTTTAGAAATTAATTGCCATCTCCTCTTTTTTATTTCATTCACTTATATTTCATATTTGATCTGCACCCTAAAAAAAGCTGCAGCTCAGAGAGAATCACAGAGCCCATGACTTATTCTCAGCTTCCACAGAGTATCAGCCTAACTCCGGCGGGGCCAACACAAATATTAGCCGGCTCACACCTCTCCGTAGAAAAATCACTGTGACCCATGTATTATTCATCGAGGAGAAGTTGTTTCAAAGTCATTATGAATTCAAATTTGTGCCCTGGCACAAAGGACAGAAAAAAAGGAAGATTAATGGATCTCATTCGGGATGAAAGTCTACATTTACAGAGCTTGATGGGGGCAAAAGGCTTCGTATCCACACAGCTGTGAGTCTAAATGTCAGGAGCTGAGATCAGGAAGCCTCAACGTCTGGAGCAGGTAACTTAAAGTTCACTTCATATGGAGATGGGGATGTTTCAGAGCAGTACATGGCATGATAACTGTTTACTTTATATTCTGAATGATGACTAACTATACGTTCACATGTGCCCCTAATATAATGCTGAAAGCTTCCAACCTGTTTCTTTCATTTATCAGAAAATCAGTTTGTGAACAGATGAAACGTGTCAGCTCACGGAGGAGCCTGTCACAATCCAACTCATTTAAATGAATGTAGTGACAAAATGTAAACAGAATTTTCCACTGCTGGCTGGTTTCCTCCCTGGGAGGTGAGAGTAGTGAATCTCAGCTCATTAGACTCCCTCACACCTCTGTGTGCACTTCTTCCTCCTGACATCTGCTCCATGAAACGCGCTCCAACTCCAAACTCTCTGCCCTTTTCCCCCATTAGTTTAGTAAAAAAGTATTTTGGGAAGAATTCGCTGACATTTTTGCAGTAGAAATGGTTTTAATTACACTTGGTTAACACATCCGGAAACCTTGTGACACATCCTGGTTATAAAACTGCCAAGCTGGGCTTCAGTATCTTTAGCATTTAAGACAACATAATTATCTCCGCCGGCCAGAATGGATTCTCTATTCTCTATTCTCTATTCTCTAATACTACTGGACCAGTCAGTGCACATCTATGAATGTCAGCTCAAGAACCTCTCAGGGTTGATTTCATATCGTCTCTGACTGCTGACCTCTCCCTCCTCCTGTGTGGCTGCAAGTCATCAAAAACTGCTTCAGGTACTTTTCATTTCTGGCATTTAAAACAAGCTGCTGCTTTGTTGCTATTGTGGAAGTCCCAGATATGTTGGAAAACCTTAAACCATCCCGTCTGGATTAAAGATTCCATCAGAAAGTGCACACAGCTCAGTGAATTTTACCACCTGTGACTGCTAACGACAGTGCTAATAAATGTCCCCAAAATAAACTAATTTCACTGTGACTTAAGGGCAAGAAATGGATCCAAAGTATGCAGCAACAGCTACGTGATGCAGATTTGTAAAACATTAAATTCAGCTTCTCTGTGCTGAAGTGAAGTGAAGAGAAAATGTTTTCTCTTTCTCTACTTAAAATGACCAAATCTAAATACTAAAGGGACACAGTGTCTTCTGAGCACAAAACAAACCACAAATTAATAAAAGAGGAATCAAAACAATAACAAATCTTCAAGACATTTGTTTTAAGCTTTGTGCAGTGTGCCAAAGGCTTTGAAAAAAGACTCACTGATCCTCCTAAACATCAGATATTAGTAATCTAACTTTGCTGTTGCATGAGGAAATTTATTTTCCATAAATATTCCTCCTGAGGGCCACAATAACACATCTTGTTCAAAGTGGGCGTAAAATAAGAAGGCATACGGAATAATTACAGTGCAAACAGCTCTAAAATAATATCACTCATGCTGCTCTGTCGAAAAGGTTTGCAACCCCTAATCAGTCATTTCTGCTGGCCGTCAGTTCACCTGTGGGAAACATGATTGGTGGGCAGACTCAACAACAAGCACATTAGGCTTTTTTCTCAGTTGGCTTTGGGAAAATAAGAAAATTATTGAAGGGGAAGTGCGGATTTTATACATCAAAGTCTGTTTACAGGTCCTGGGGAGGATTACTGTAAATGTGAAAAGTTGTTTAAAGCCTTTAAGAGAAGCACTTGAAGCTATGTGTGTTTGGGCTGAAGTCTACAAGTTTTAAAAAGAAAGAAATCCTGTGGGCGTGGAGAAGGAGGGAGCTTACCAGAGCTCTGTGGCACACCGCTAATCTCTGCTAGCAGCTAGCGTCTCAAGGCTACATGATTGGACAAACTTGAATCTCAGACGGTCAGGGGTCGAGTTAAGGCAGGTTTCAACACGGAAGAAGAATGCATGGAGTATATATTATAGGAGTGCAAAGATTAATTGATGCAGTAGTCCACTATAGTGTGTGTATTACCTATGCAATAGTGAGCTGTTTGTTATAATGCAGCAACTTCCTGTGGCTGTAGTAAATATGATGTGAGGAAAGCAGCAAGTATGGCAGTAAGGTGAGTATAAAGCTTGAAAAAGTCCAAACATGAGACACAGGAGACTGCTTTTAGTGTTAGTATTCTTATTTTAAGTTAACCTGTAAATTCACTTTTGAACATAAATACTTCACCATCTACATCACCTACATGGATGCTACCAGTAGTTATGAACAGAAGTATTCATTTGTAACACAAACTCTGTTCTTTTTCCTAAACTTACACATGTAGTTCCATGCGTCAATATTAATAAAGTGTTGAAAACTGTCAACAAGATCTCAACCTGAACGACAGAATAGGTAGTTTAGAAAAAGTTCTTATTAGGCGTTATAAAAGACGGTTTAAAAAGTAAATAAATGCACATAAACGCCAGGAGTGAAGTAGCTACGAGAGTGACGTGACTTCTTTAAGTAAAAACACGTGATTCGCGTGATTTACGTAAACAATGCAATTTACATTTCCTGGGTGAGAGTCGGCTGTCGTTCAACCCAGGTCGTATTTTGCAGCCTGCACATACAACCTATTTTTATGTTTTTGAGGGGAGACCAGTCTGAAACTGTAATTGTGCAATTTCTTAAAATAGAGATTACATATCTTCAAGCAGAGCAATCAGCGAGCCAAATTATATGAATTATCTTTATTATTATTGAGCTAAAATATTAACATTTAATCTGTCAAACGTTGTGCTGACCACTTAAACAGCTCAATAATAAGGATGTCTTCCAGCCCCGACCCTGTTAATGAGGTCCTTTTCTGTTAGGAACATTGATTTTAGTGAGGATTTCATGCATTTATTGGCCTTTATGAGAACATTAGTGTGTGAAAGTGTGAGGAAAACAACACAAACTCAACAGCTGAGGCAGAGAGGCTCTGGGGCTCAGACAGGAAGAGGGTTTTTATTTACACTATGGTTGGCAAATTCTCATCCATAAAATAAATAAATGAATGATCTGTTCTGAAGCCACATTCATTCTGCACTTGTTATGGTCTTTGTGGTTTTATGATGAAAATGATGAGTAGGTTAGATTCTTGAGTCAGGCACCAAAGCAAAATCTTATCAAGGGAGCCAAAAAGGTGTCATAAACAGAAGAGAAAATCAAGGATATGTGTTTGACTGTGTCCAGTTTATTCCAGCATGATGTCTCGCTGCTGCGTTGTGTGTGATTGAGAGTGTAAAATGATGGGCTTAGAAAACAAGCGCTTCAAAACCGAAATATAATGTTTGTGAGAGGAGATATCTGGGAAACGATTCTTTCGAGTGACCCTTTACATGAAACATCTTGATAAACTGTCCAACATTCATTTTTGGAGCTTTGGGGAATCCTGTCCTGGCACACTCCACTTCTACATTATAGCTTTCAAAATAAATGTCCTCTAACATTTTTAATTATAACAAGCAGACCTGGAGGTGATGAAAACACTCTCCTACCCTCGTCCCCCGAGCCCCGTGTCTACTTCATGAGCCCAGACAAGAACTGATAAACCAAGTTTTCAACCCGCCAGTCGATAATAAACAAGTCGCTGCTGAGGGCTCCAGTAACGGCTCCGGTGAGCCTCACACACACAGAAACACGGGTCTCCACAGAACAATGCACATCTGAAAGCTCATTTTTCAAACCATTATACCAGCACACACAGACCTGCAGAAACCAGAAAGTCCCTGTGTATCAGTCTGCTGACCTCTGTGGTTTTTAAGATTAAACATATAAATGTCTCGTTTATACTGTCAATGTGTGCTTAATATTTAAAGATTTGTCAATATTTGATACATTTTAAACTTCATGAATAAGTTATAAACTCCAATTCGTCTTTGAGGAGAGGAGGAGTTTGATCTTATATTCAACAGATTCTTTAAACTGCTGACAGCTAAAACTAACGCCGAGTGTTCACCAGGTCACAGAGAGTTCACCGAGTCGGATACACAAACAGACTCTGTAGTTTTGACATTATGGGTAAGAGGAAAACATGAGGAACTAAACAGATAACAAGGAAAAGTGAGCAGTGGACAGGCTGAGGGGAAAGGACACAGTGGTCATGAATTACGGATTACAGAAATGTCCAGTTTGAGGAGAAAATGCAGGATTAACCCTATTGTTAATCTATGTTTAATGACTGTGTCACAACAGTAAATTCATGAAATGTTGCCAAAATTGAGACTGTAGAAGGTGATGATGCTGACTAATCAGGTGAGATCAGTGCAGGTATAAACTTTACTCTGTTGAGCTTTGGATAACAGTGATTATTTTCTTCATTTTGTTGAATATTTATGATAAAATATAATAAAAGTACTTAATCTCTGCATATTTTTCTGCCTAAACAACTCTGTCGAGCCCACATGGACCTCGGGAAGAAAGAAAAAATGATAGAAAAATAACTCGACCATTCAGCTTCACACAGGATTTAAAATATATTCTATATATTATATATAACATTTCATAGGTGAAAGTAACAATCGGCAGTAAACTGAACTTTCATTGAACAAATATTCCTTTTTACTTTTTCAGTTTCTTTACGAGTCCCTATTTATTTTTACGTATTCTTTTTGAGACGTTTAAAAAGCTGTTTTAATCATATTCAGGAAGTACTCATTAATGATTAATTCATTATCACTTGTTTTTTTTTTACCCTTTTTTTCTTTTAAATGTTACCAATTTGTTTCTCTGATGATAATCCCACCACCCAACTGCTGGTAATTAAGGAAAATTACCATCAGCATCTCTGCTTTCATATTTAGAAGAAAATAAAAGTCTAACTGGTTCACCCCAAGTTCTGCAGCATCGTGCATCACATTAAATAAGAATCCAGTATTGATTTTGGAACAATGTGTTCCAGACAACCTCCTCAAAATGTTTTGGACAATCCCTGCCATACAAATGATGTTCATTTTATTTCATTTTTAAAAGAAGCTAAAAAATATATTAGAGAAAACAATCATACATTCTTAGAATCTAAGTACCTGAAAGAGAGAATATCAGGCTCAGATGTGTTGGATGTGATGTGCAGTGAATGTTCAATTCAAATGTTTAAACTGCATTTAATTGCATGATTTCCATAGTTAATCGAAGATTAATCACAGTTTTATCTGAGTCACTCAGCGACTGTGATTGCAACTGTGGCACTTCAGTCCTTGACCTCTCAGTCCTGGGATTCGAACCAACGACCCTCCAGCTGCAAGCCCGACTCCTAACCTATAGGACAGCACTGCAAACATTATTTAAGACTGGATGTACTCCTGTGGTAACTCAGTTCACATCGGCAGTAACTACAAATGACTCTGTACTTCAGACAGCGCTCTGTAGCTCAACTTTCTGTTCAAAATACATTTTTCTTCATCTATTGCTGCTAGTTTCCATCCAAATGTGGGTTATCACAACATAACCTGTGTTGATGCATCAAAACAATTAGTGTCGTTTAAATGAATTTGAACTCTGAAAGCCCAGAATATAAGTTCATTCAGCTCACTCTGTTGTCTACCGTGATGAAACACTCGCAGACAGAGAAGACACACACACTGTGTTTGACAACCGGTGACTTCTGACAAGTAATTGGTTATGAAGTGCTGAATTAAGACAGCACTTGATATGCATTCCCTCCGTTCAGAGCCGCTGTGTACCGCGCCGTACTCGGGTCACTCGGCATAAATCACCATCTCAACGATGAGTCACAGCCCGGCTCCGGGATTAATAAGTACAACGCAAGTGGCACTGACCTGCAATTAAAGCACAGAGGAGCCTTGATCTTCTTAAATATGTATTCACACACCTTCAGAGTTAATCACACACAGGAAGAAAGTCTTCACACGTCAGAGAGTAACGTCAGTCAAGCCGGAGAAAATGTCAACTGCAACTAAATGAATAGAAGAAATATAGTTATATAATAGACGCTTTTTGTGGAGATGAAATATAACTTATCTTGTCTTTCTGTTATTATTTATGAGGCCCTCTTTTTGCTCATTAAGCAGCTGATGATTAGCAAAACACAGGAAAATAAAATATTTGCAGTTGTTCAATTACAAGCTGATAATTATCCAGACGGGATAATTAGATACATTAACAAACTGTTCAGGGGCAGATACGAGTGAGTAGGAAGGTGAGTGTGTGACAGCGAGTGAATCATTATCCCATCACTCCAGCTGGTGAGGATGTGACACTTTGCCTGACATTAGTGGAATGAGAAAATCTCTCAGCTACGACGGGAGAGAACTGCTCTCACGGTTCAAGAAGACCTAACCAGAACACAATACGAGGTTCAGTGGAGTTTGCCGGGGTCGACTTGTGCCGTAACACCTGTTGAATGAATCCTGATGGAGACTGAAAAGCCTCAGCTGGAGAGAATAAATACTGAATCCCAGAGGGAAGAAAATGTCATCTGTGAAACATCGTCAAATGCTGTGATAACTGTGGATTTTAATCAGGCTAACACGAAACCCCTCCAGCTAAATGCTTTCAGTGTTGCGTCGTTGTTGTGTGCTTGTCATGATTCATGTTTTATGGAAACGGTTTGTTAAGATTTAGTTGTAAAGACGGCGGATCAATCATAAAACTATTGATGTTTGTGGATTTATTTTTAAAAAAAGCTCCAAGCATTTGTAGATGTTTCTGCACTTCTGAAACTGCAGAAAAACAACGATTACTGCTCCCTTCCATCTAATAACTCGACACTGCACCGTGGCCAACTGAGTCATTCTTCAGGATGAGTTTATTGGGGTTCATTCTTCAAAGGAAGAGCATTAAAATGAGTGTGCAAAATGAATGTACTGAAATAAAGCTCAAGGAAGATTTAGAGAGGATGTTAAGCTGATATTGACTCTTCCTTTATAAAAGGAAAAAGTTCTGCAAACTAGTTCTTGAGTTGAACAGCCAGACACTGCTTTACTTACACTGACCTGTTATTTTCTGTGGATAACATAGAAATAAAGCTGTTAAAAAGATAGACATTGCTCATTAGAACAAAACAAACTACTGTTTATTTTCTCAGGAACAGTGGAGTCCCACAGGGTTCACAACTATTCCTCTAAACACATCAGCAACACACATTTTCCTGCGAGGTAAATAATACAGGACTGCTATTCCTGCTACACTGGACACATTTTTATGAAACTTGGTGTAAAGATGCAGCCTCGGCCAACAAAGAACCAGTTTTGTAGCGGATTGGAGATACACAAATAGTGTTTCAGTGTTATTTACGTTGCAATATAGGGTATTTCTGCTGCATTCATGAAATTAATAATCAGGAAAATGAGTTCCTGATCATATTTAATGCCTCACCTGATCTGTTTTTTTTGCTCTTTCCTGCCGTTTAATTACTAGAAACAGCTATCAACGTGTTGTTTAATTTCTCTGAGCAATAAAATACTGTACACATCTTCTTTTGTAGCTTCCAGAAGACCAAACTCAGGGAATGGGACCATGTGACCGTGCTTTAATTTATATTCCCTGTCCAGTGTCCCATAATCTAATGATCTGTCGGCTGTTTCAGTGTCTCATCATTGTTCTCTTTTCACTTCTCACCACAACATAAAGCTGCATCAATCTGCAACAGAAAAACTCCCAAAACAAGCTGACAAACCCACAATCTGACATATCATTACCTGGTTGTTATGGCTGCAACATTAGCAAACGATCACCATCAAACTATTTACACTTCCAGCAGACACAGAGCATTATGAGCATCATTGTGCAGCCTTTTGTCAAACGAATGATTATTGTAAAAGTCTGATGTCGACTCTAATAGGAAACCTGCAGAATTGGGTGATAACTGACTGTGTGTTCCTCTTTACGACCCTGTTCACATTACCCACTCAGTATATTTAATGGAAAAGGTTTCTGCACTGCAGGTTTTAAAGCAACACTAAATAGTGCAGGTTTAAAGTGTAAAATAATTTAAATAAATTAAATATGAAGCCTTTTAAGTTTGGAGCAAAGAGGAACAAATTCTGCAAGTTTGTATATTCTGTTGCATACACTAATTACATTAATTATGCACAGTTTCTTATATCCTGTTCATTGTCACAAAGGGAAAGTTGTTTTTCTAAGCATGCAGCATTTGTTGATTGTGAGGGCAGTGTAGTTTCTGAATTCTGATGAGTGGGACATAATGAGCCAGCAGCATGAGTCGTCCTGGCTGATGGTTTATTCAGTGTTTGCTGAACTGTTGGGTGGGCTTTTGAGCGGATAGTGTTATTTTTCTTCATGTATACTTGCATTGCTAAAATAATTTACATTCTTCTATTGTCGCACAAAAGTTACACTGCATGCTGCACGCTGTCCTGCTGAGCAGACGTCATGATTTATCATTTCATGGCTGCTTTGAAAACAGATTCTGTTTTTAAAGGACAGAGCAATTATATATGTGGTACCGTCCTGCCAGCATGTGGAGCTAAAATGTCTTTTTCATCATGCATTCAAGCAGGATGACACAAACAAAATGAATGCATAAGAAGGGGCTGACTCACACACCACAGCCCATTAACAAACCAAACTAAGCACAAAACTGAAATACATCATGCAGCTAATCCTCTGTGAGGCATGTGGAGGAATAATCATGATAAATCACGGTTTGAGTACATTTTTTTCTAGGAAAATGCACACACCAGTTAAGGTATTTGCAGCTTCTAATTCATCAGACTGAAATGTGGGTTTGTAAGCGTAGAAGTAACAGCCAACCCACAACCACCAGCTTTACTTGAGGGGGGTAAAAAAAAAAACCTTTTCGGGCCAACTGTTCTCTTCCACAAGCCAAGGTCATGGCAGCAGCCAAACGGGGCTGGCAGCACATTGGCTCAGCCTGCCTGCACTCGTACCTCCACAGACGTGTGTCGTCACCGTGTAAACCACAAGCTCCTGCCCCGAGAAGAAGCCCGGGTCAAGCCGATGATTGCATCAAGAGGACCGGCTTGCCAAGTGTTACTATCAGAGCCAAATGTCTCGTTCTTTCCCTCACACCTGCTCCATTTGTTATCATTCCCATTCATGCTCGCTCTTTCTTTCTTTCTATTGTCATGCACATCCATCACTCTCTGCCTCACTCACTTGAAGTCAGTCTATTTCATTTCCATACTGACATTTTCTCTCTTGTTTGTATCTTGTGCCACCGATTCCTTTGTCACTCAGAGTTCAGGTTCTGGAAACCCTTCAGGCCGTCCAAAGGCACATCTGCCAGCCTCACATCGCACCCTCATCAGTCACAATATCAGACGCTCCACATTAAGCGTTTGCTTTGCTCTGCCCTTCAAAAATGCACAGAAACAGTAAGAGTAATGGAGAGCGAGCTGAATAAAGTAGAACCTTCTTTAACAAGATTTATGGATTGCATTAGTGCAAAGAAGTAGAGGAGACTCTCGCGGCACTTTGTCAGACTTTCACTTACTTGAGTCCCGGATCATTTCTTCCCCTGAGCACAAATATTTTCTTTTCAGCCAGTTTAAAAATCCTCTGAACTCTGAAAAGTGGATTTTGCAATACTACGGCTCATTATAGGTACAGGCAGGTATATTAGAAACAGAGAGAATATGAGACAATCCTCCCAAAATGTATATAAACGTATTAATCATTTGTATTGTTATTTCCCATGCCAGAGCTGACATGTCTATTGAAGGTGGCGTCTGGTAAGAAAGTAAATAGCTTTACAAATGTGTGACGTACAAATGATCTTCTAAACAGTGATTGTGTTGTTTTATTTCAAATTACTTAGTCGATAAATAATCTATCATGACAGAGAGCCTTGCTGCATTCACATCCTTGATTGTTTGTGAACAGCCCGTAAATACTGAGATTAAAATGTCCTTTTCAGGGTCACCGCAATTTGTAACACTGCACATTATTTAATAAGAATCTAAATCTAAATGACATTTGATTCATTATGTACTCCATTTCTGGTGGTCCGTACAGCTTTTACATCTGTTTGTTTGTGCCCGAGTTTGAAATGAACTCCTGACCACATTTTTAAAGTCCAAGAACCACTTCTTTAACCACACCGATATGCAACAACATTATTATTTTACAAAAATTACCAGAAAAGAAAAAAGTCTTAGGCTGAAGTAAAAAAAGTAAAAAGTAAAGTAAAAATAATGATTCATTTTCTCCTCTTCTTTGCAGCAGTAATCTTTGTAACTATGATGTACAGCTTCCATTTCTTCATATCCAGCTCAATTCATGACTCAGCAAAGTTAACAGAAGAAAATAAGTCTGACCTGCCAGAAGATGGTGTCTATTGTGCTGCCCAGGAAGCCTTCTCTCGTTTCAGACGACAGGAGTTTGGGTCCGAGGATCGTCATAAACTCCTCGAAATCGACCTGTCCATCACCTGCAGGATGAAGACACATATTGATCACTGCTGACGTTCAGATTAAAGGATTGTTCCTGCTTGTGAATTACACGTCCACAGCTGAGACCAAAGCACCCTGAACATCCCGAAGGTGATATTAAGCCAAATGTGATGAATAATTTGCAGAGAACTATGGAGCAATATCCCGGCTGCCTAATGGAAGGAAAGTCTTTATCGTTTCTTGGTCTACATCTGAGCTTTTATCTCGCGGTTTAGTCTCAAATTTAACATCTTATACAGCAGAAATGATTCACACAGCGTGATTACAATCTCAATGTAATCTCCTCTTTGGTTTGGAGTGACAGGCTGCAGATGAATGTGTGTAAGCTGGTGTTGAAGGAAAAGGAGGTCTGAGCAATGAACCTTAAACAAGTACACTACATGGCAGAGACATAATTGAGGCCTTTGGGGTTGCTAAAGTTTTCTGCTGTTTTTTTTTCTACAATAAGTTTGTAGAAACTCAGTTATTGTACCTGAGGTTTGGTCTCAAGGGGAAATACGGATGCCGTTTGTGTTTTTGTTGTTCTAATTTAGACCAGCACGCTTCAAAACACACAGTTCAATACTTCATTTACTACTGAGACGAGAGAGAACAATGAGCTCTGACTGGCTCTATAATAACGGATATGAAGCAGATCAAAGTTTACAGCTACTGTATCACTCACAACGCGGCGTTCCCGCTGCGCACATTGATCCAACAGAACACTTCTGATCCGGGAGCCTGCTGATAGTCGGAGCTTCTGCCAAAACAAAGCATCAAAACTCCGCAGATCGCTGCAAATTCTCTTTGACAGGAAAGTTTTCTTTATTTCCCCTGCAGAGTTTGTCTGGTTGTATTATCTGTATGTTTAGATGAGCCAAACCTACATGGACAGCTCTTGCTTGGGGAATTTCCAAAAGACAGGTGTAAATTTCAGTGAAGCTAGCTGAGAATTCAGATCTTTAGGGTTCAGAATAATGTGGTGGACACGCAGCTCACTTGTTTTATTAGTATTTAAATGAAAACTACAGCAATCTCTGTAACCTCCAGATTTATTGGTGTTTTCTTCATGTTGTACCACATGTACAGTACATAAAAGTTTCAACTAAAGCAAACTAATGCTCCAAACTATTGGGGGAACTGAGGTTCACTTTCCCTAAACAGCCCTGTTGGCTTTTTTTGTTTTTTTGTACAGCATGCTGGTTGCATGCCAGCTCTCATTCTGATGTATCTGCAGTTTGTGGCACCTCAACATTATGCACAAAGTCACTGAGTCACTTTCTGTGTCACTTATAGTTCAAGCTACCTGCTTTTGACAAGTGTCTCCCTGTGTTATGTCTCAACCAGGCATCCGGTTTCAGCTTGAAATAGAACAATGAATTATTAAAGGAAGATGCTCCCTTTAGACAAACAAGAGAGAAAGAATACAATAGAGAATAAAACTAAACTTCAGATCTGAACTTAGAGATTAAAGACAAAGTTAGAGAGAAACATGGCGTCAAGGTCATTAACACCTGTGTGTAATCTTCACTGAGAGACAAAGGCTGTGATCGGGGACAAAGACGAGCAGTCACACGTCTCCATGAAGGACACACAGAGACGAGCAGAGCAGATAACCTGTCAGTATCTTCTCCACATCAGCTGGACTCGACCACGGGGCTGAGGATCGATGGCCGTGACGAGGAGCCGGGCCTCAGCTGGCTACAATCACTGCCATCCATTCTCATTCATCTCATGATGCCGCGTCCCTTTGATCACTGGCTATTTGTTATTTTGATAACAAGCATCCATATGAGAAGATCATTTCAGAAAACACAAAAAAAAAAGGCTGGCCAGATTTTTCACACTTCCTGTCGTCACATCTTCCAATCAGTGTGTGATTAAAGTGATTATATCTCGTGTTTGCCTTTGGATACAAGAGCTGCATAATGAATGAATTCAGGCTTCATCTAATGATGATCTCCTTTACATTGAGTACCACTGAATTTATTTTATCCATCTATATTTTGTCAATCAGCATTGTTTTGGTGTGAGTTTTGGACAGTGGTGGAAAAAGTTTTTTAGATCCTTTACTTAAGTAAAAGTACTAATATCACACTGTGAAAAAAAAGTAAAAAGTAAAATCCTGCATTCAAAACTTACTGAAGTAAAAGTACAAAAGTATCAGCATCAAAATCTACTTAAAGTATAAAAAGTAAAAGTACTCGTTATATTCCAGATATATTATTGGATTATTATTGTTGATGAATATATGTTAGCAGCGTTTTAATTTTCTCAAAATAGAGCTCATTTTAATTACTTGATATACTGTTATGAGGTGTCATTTAAAAAAAAGTCTAATCACTTCAAATTTATTGTGTTTTTTTATGTTCAATTTTGACCTAAAAGTAACTAAAGCTAAAGGTAGTGGAAGAAAAAGTACAATATTTGTGTATTTAAGTATAAAGTGGCACAAAATGGAAATACTCATGTAAGTACAAGTACCTCATAATTGTACTTTGGTACAGTACTTGAGTAAATGTACTTAGTTACTGGTATTGGAGATACCATCTGCCCTCTTTCATGACGCGGTTAATAGATAATCTGGTTTCATGTAGGAAATACGGTAAAAAGAGAATAGTTCCTACATGAAACTTCCTGACAACAAGGTCTGTGGATTATCTTGAGTTCCCAGGTCTTTATCAAACAGAAGTTTGGCAAATTAACAAACACAAAGTCCTGCAAGTAGTCCAGTCGATCCTAAGATCCAATAATGTCTAAACGAAGAAAAAAACATGTATCTTCCTGATGACATCAACCAATAGCAACAACTTGACCTCAGTCATTTAAAGAGAAAGAGGTTTTCCACACTACAACCCCAACAAACTCAGATTGGATACGGAGCGACAGAAAGAACAATGAGATCCAAACAAATAAATAAATAATCAGACATGTTCTGCTGTGACCTTCATCAGCTCCTAAAGTCGCCTCGCCTGCTTCTTCAAGCTGCAGCAGACGATGCAACAAGCCCCAACAGGCCCTGAGGCACCGGAGCAGCTACAGTCCCCTGTGATTCTGAAGCAGATGAGTCAGAGGAGGAATAAAGGCAGTCTCACATCTTAAACTTTAATATTCAGCCTTGAACATTTATAGTATTTCTCTCTCCACAGTGAAACTGAAAAGCACTTATCAAAGGCCGTCAGAGCGGCATGAAGAATTTGAATATTTTCCCAGTGATCTGACATTTGCATATTGCATTTCTCCATCCCAGCCTTATACAACTTTAAGAGTCTATCCTTAATAAAATGTCAATCACAGTTAATGCAGAGAGCTTTGCCTCAAACCGAGCTTTGCACAGATTCGGTCTGCAAGACGAGGCGTTGCTTGTGTTTGTGCTTTCTTGCTGCTGAGAGTTTTCGACTGGAGGACAAAAGGTTAAAAGGTCACAGGTGAGGATGGTGCTGCAGAAATAATCTGATTCAGATCTTACAGTTTTGGAGCCAAAGGCACTCTGGATGTTTTGTTAAACCGCAGTGTTGTGATGCATCCCAGCAGACTCAGCGGCTGCTGCAGATGCATTGATAGTCTTTTTTCTAGTTTGACAGCCAATATGAAAGCCAGCTCTGATCTAAAACGACTGTCTGCATGTAATGTGCATACATTTCTATTAATCTCACGTTTCTTTATTATGGCCGTTCTCTCCGGGCACTTTGCTGCCTTCATGTGTCAAGCAGAAACGGCGAGTGGTGGAGATTGAAATGAATACACACTCGGGCATGCATGAATAAATGTTTTATACATGACACAGAGGAATGTGTAATGTGTACATTTGAACAGGCATGAGTGCATAGAAATAGAAATATGCTGCTGTCTAGTGTAAATCAGTGTAAAGTTGACGCCACATACTTCATGGTATTTACATTTTTATGATGAAGAAAGTGTGTTTTTTATTTCTATGCATGATGTAACACATGAGAGGAATCTGCACTGCACAGAACATTTTACACCTGTGTGTGTGTGTGTGTGTGTGTGTGTGTGTTCATGTGACTCACCATCCATGTCTAGTCTCTGCATGATGATGGCTAGTTCCACCTCACTAGGCATGTAGCCCAGTGAGCGCATGGCCATGCCCAGCTCCTGTTTGGAAATGAACCCGTTTCCATCACGATCCAGCACCTTAAACGCCTCACGGATCTCTGCCAAGACAAACAGGAAATCGATTCAGCATCTCTGAACAATGCCCACCCCCCTCCTGCCTCCAAGATGCACAAACACAAACACGTATTCATGTTCATCTACAGCACTGTGTGTGTATTCGTCTGCCAGACATCCTCGTTATTGTTTCTTCACACTGTCCTCTGTATTTCTGGGTTTCCTGTCTTTGGCAGTGATACACTTCTCACGACTTTGAATTCATCTGGCATTTAATGAAGTCAGTTGGCATTTCACCCTTCCCCCTCGTTCATCATCATTCGCGCACCTCTCCCTCCCTCCCTCCCTCTCTCTTTTCCTGTCTGACCCAGCTTTGGGCTGTGCATTATGCAATTGGTCTCGCACCACTGCCTCAAGTTAACAAGATCAATTCCACCCATCGATTCATTTTCTCTACCTGCTGTCACAGCCGCTGTCACCTCTGCCCGCTTTCCTAAATTCACGTTCACCAATGTAACCCTTCAGTGTGTTCCACTACTCTCTCTGTCTCTCTGTTTCTCCTTCATTGTATTTTTAAACGTACAATTAGTTCATCAACCAAAGCAACAGTCAAAGAGTTAGGAAGTTAGAGGTGTAGGGTTTTTTTTAGAGGCGCTTGTCAGTTGCTATGGTAAAACCTGTGACCTTCAGGATGTTGACCTTTTCCTCCAATCACTTAAAAGGTATTCACCGTGTAGAATAACACTCCCGCTGATTCTGGTCTATACATACAATAATTCATTTATCACCAGAGCTTCTCGTAAAGGTTTCCTTCTAGTGTGTCTTATAAAATCATAACCATTTTAGAGGCCTGATGTCATTTTACATCAAGAGCCCTAAGTCATGAATTAACCTCAGAAAGACAAAGATTGGAAAAAAGTCAGAAGCACCCTCCTGAAACAGAAACATTTTTCCTGTACTGTTAATCATCCGGCGACCCCTCAGAGTCTGATCTATGCTGCAGTTATACCTTTACCCAATGAAATGACTTTGTCTTGGGCTGCAGAGTGAACAGATTACCTCTGTGGTTTCCCATATTTCTTACTTTTCGAGTGACCAATACTCAAGAGAAATATGGCAATTGCATGAAATATAAAGTGCAGAAAGGAACATCATAAAACACCTCATAGCCCTGTAAAAAATACCAATTTGGTGAAACTCATACATATATTCACAGACTCCCAGCAATGTTGATTCAATTCAGTGCTCAATTTGGAGGGTGTAGTTTGTGGTGCAGTTAATAAACAACCCCACAAACAGATTTGAAGTCACAGAGGGGCCTGTTTATGTGATTTCTTTGTCAGTTTAGAATAAATCATAATGGTTTTTGAGCCCATGTCCTGCTCACAGGATCACATAGTTTTGCTGGGTTAGCAATTTAACAACAGAAAACTTTAAATATCATTTACAAAAGCCGGAGAAGCATTTAACATTCATCAGTGACCAAAAGGTGAAAGCAGGTGTTCAAACACGTTGTGGCAAGAAGAAAAATGTGTCACAGATAAAGACAAATAATATGACTCGACAGGATATTTACTGATGGGTTCTCGGGGGTCGGTCTCTAGTTTGTAATCGAGTGCACACACACCAGGACACACATACATGCTCCAGCACACGGCTGACGTGATGCTGTTCTACCGATGGTTTCACACCAGTGCATCGATCAACAGGTGGAGGTGAACTTTCAGAGACGGTACAATGTGCAAGCAAAGGCAGTGAAGAAGAAGACTAACGTGTATGTAAACAATTCAAACATCTGTTTTGAGGAAAATACACTTTAGTAAGAAGAGCCTGCCAGATATATTGTTTGAGCGATAAATAAATGATGCATATCTGCATCATTTATGTACTGTCTGACACGTGCCGTTATGAAAACTTTTTTTACAATGCAGAAAAATGTTGCTTTGCATCATTTTTTATTCCTATTTATTCCTTATTTCCTCAGTTACCATTTATAGAATTGGCTGACAATGTAATACATTTTTATATAATGTATAGCAATGTTAAATATTATTCAACAAAGTTTTATGATTGAGAAAGTAGCTCTCTGTGTACATTTGCAAAATGGTGTAAAATTGGTGCAACATCCACATAAAAATGTCTATTTTAATTCCAGCTCAAAAAACTATTACATCAGTCATCGCTGAAGTTTCCTCCTCTAAAATCAGTATCAGCATCGGTCTCAAAAAATCCCATATCAGTCAGGCTCTATTTGTTGAACCTCACAGTAACACACAATACGTTTTGGTGAGGAAGACTGAATTCAAACAGAACTGTTTGTTCACATTAAAACTCCAGTGAGCCCTTTTAACTCTATCCTCCCATTGAAATGAGCATCAGATGAATAGAAAGCTTCAATCTTCAGCAGTTGTAATGTAAAGTTTTTGTCCACCACCCAATTAAATCAACTTTATTAATTAGATTCTGATTGAGGCATCCTTTATATTTAAATCTTAAATTGGAATCAGCATGTCAGCAGCAGGATGTCTTTGCCTTGTTGCCTTTAACAACGGTGCACACATGCAACATATTACTGCGCTGACTCACCCTCACAGCAGAGACAAAAAAGCCACATTTGAGTCAGCAGCTGGTTCACTGGCCGCTCAACGTGTGATCAAGCCGTCAGTGGAGGGAGTCAACAGGCTTCACTGTGCTTTAATAACTGCATATTTCATAAATGTGCCTACAGAACGGAGCGGGTGTATGGCAGGGAGGGAGAGAGAAACTGACAGGCATCTGGTGTTTTTAAATAGAGGTGGAATGTCGCTTCTCTGAAGAACACTATGACTGCATGAGATGCATGAGCACACTGTTGAGCACTGGATCATTTCAGCCTGGAAAGTGGAGTAGATGGATTAACTCCATCCTTCCCAGGAACCACAGAGGCAGAACGTCTTATATTAAGGGGCATACAGAGAAAATATCATCATATATTATATCCAAAATTCAAAATTCAATATTTCAATGCAAGACAATCTTTGACAGCTGCCAAGAATTTGCTGTGTTGCTCTCATAAGCACATAAACACAATGCAGCACAAGACGAGCCAGACGCTCCTCCAGACTTTTGTTACAAAAAGAGGAACCAGATCCATCTTAATAGAGTGGAAATATATTACTATCGAGTGTTTTTTCGGGAACAAACACGCTCCAACAGCATTTTCTGACTGCCTGAACCGAGAAATTGCAAGACTGAACTGAAAATGTCTTTAAAAGAATCAGCCCATCAATCATCTTATTATCTACAGCACTGGATCCATTCTGTCCCAGTCTGCTGGCAAATGATTTGGAACAACACAACATGAATGGGGTGTTAATTATGAATATAAAATGGAGGACAGCGTTTTGACTGTGCTGAGCACCTACAGTAGATAATAAAGGGTCACAGTCTGTGACCTGCATCCCGCAGCATGTTGCTGCTTCCCCACACAGCTGGTCCTCAGCAAATAAAGCCCCATCATCATTAGTTACAATACAAACCCTTGTTTTACAGAGAACATTTCCCACCATGCACACACACACACAACGGCCAACAAACACAAATGAAAGTCATGCAGATGATTTCCCCCACATTAAAACGAGCATCTCATGAATAAATGTATCAGTGAGTCAAGTCTTTGTTTAGCACTTTCCTGTGTTTGAACACAACATGGAGACTAGGTTTATAGATTGAAATGACTCAGTCCATTTCATGCACGAATGCTCCCATCCATCAAGACTCATGACACACGGGCAATGAACTGCTGCCCAACTCAAAATCTGACATTTGGAACAGCAATATTTCTACCAGAAGGACAGAAGAAACAAAAGACGTCACAGCAAACTCCAACTTAAAGGGAACAAAATCCTAAAGGGCAGAGTCTGTTGATTCTGAATGCAAATGAAACCTTGCATTGTTAAACGTTTATGAGGACATGTGGTTACTGTGAGTGTGGCTGTGCATGCCTGAATGGCTGGTGCCTGTTCAGTTGTGTTATGTAACCAGCTCACTTTCACACTCTCCCGACCTTTGGGATGCAGCAGCGACGCTTGGCATCGACAGAGACACAGCTGGCACATGTAACTTTGACTTTAGTTACACAAAAGGAAAAGAACATGATCACATCAGAGCTGCCAGCTACTCTAAGGTGCAGCCAATTATGCCAAATAGAAATTCACTCTGCATGCAGGAATACATTTAAATCAATGTGGAGAGCTTCAAAACTAGCCAGACGACTTTTCCAAGACATTAGATCTTGGATGTAGTTGGTCCTCGGTGCACTTCTGAAGCAAGTTATAACAATGATCCAAAATGGAGTCAAATTGCAGATATGTTTAATTAAAAAACATAACATTATCTTTTGGAAAGACACCCTAACAACCTCACCTCCAAGTCCTCCACAGACCTGAGGAAGACACTCCGATGTTGGATCGCAAAAGTAATTATATCTCTGTTGATCAACAGATTAATTAAAAAAAAGAACAGCCAAAAACTTAATTACAAAAGGGAAAATCATTAAAATACTTTGGATTGGAAAGTGTTATTACAGGATATTCCAAGACTTTTGCTCTTTTTTTACTTTTTCAAAATGTTTCATTTTCCTGTTGCAAATCAAGTTCAATCAAGTTATTATTATAATCATTATATTATTATTATACTGATCAGTCAGATACTATGGTGTCACTATCTGTGACATAGTTTAGCTGGGAGAAGCTGGGTTGGATTATATGTCCGCTGAAGTTACCAAATATGGTTCTTTGCCCAATAAAGGGTTAATGAATGCTGTACATTACATGTGTAAGTTTGTTTTGGGATTTGGAGATGCATGCACATAAAGAATGATTATATTCTTTGTATTATTTGATCTCTGATGGATCAGTTGGATCAGTTTGATCGATGGCTTGAGGTGTTGTGGCATCTGAGTGGGATTGAGAGGGAAACAGTGAGCACCCTGGACAGCTCCCCAAACTCCTACTGAGACAATTATTCTGTTGTAAGTTAGTGTATCCTGCCTGTGTGCTGCAGGCGTTCAGTCCATAACGTAACTATCCAACAACCGGTAGCTTCACTCCCAGAACCCGTCCTGAAGCCTCTCAGCCTCGCGCTTAGTTTGGATAAGACTCTACATAACCCAAGCACAAAAACGGCCATGTGGGAACTGCTGTTTCTATGCCCGTGGAGTTGGAAACAAGCTGCCTAACGCTGGTGCCCATCAGCCTTCCTGTTTGTTCTTCCTCTCTCCTTCAAGGAAAGCTCGGCGCTGGTGGGCTGAGCGTGCACAAACCTCCCCGCAGGCTTACTGCCGTCTGGTCCGGCTCAGCATGCTTAGTAAAAGAAAAGCCTGAGTGCCGACTAGGAAGGATTTCTCCATCTGCCCTTTCACTAAACCTTTAATAAAATAGCCTATTTTACTTTTTGCTGTAAAGCCCATCTCCAGGACTTCTATATTGTTACGTCTGACTGAAATGAACCCTGAAAGCCCACTGTGGATACAGACTCAGCTCGACATGTGGTGGAGTGTCTCCATGCGGCTCGACTGACTTGAATATTATGCTGACTCCTGCAGTCTGCTGTTAGAGCCAGACTGGAGCTCCAACTAGTATACAGTGCAACTATTATAACTCCAACTATCCCATATATACAGTGTCTACAGTATCTCCTCTGGAAACTGTGCTGGATGAAATTTCAGCTCCATAACATATTGTGAAGCTCTCAATCATAACGCTCCCTAAAATGCATTCCTGAAGCTGTTCCCAGTGTGGAATTAATTTGCATGCAGCTTAATGTGTACCTATTGTCTGCTGAGGTCACAGGAAATGTAGTTAACATTTGATTTGCATGAAACCTGAAGACTTCACTTCAGTCACTGGCCTGTGCAGCTCATGGCCTGATGTTAAGTGGCAGTCTTACTCAGCAACAAGATGCCTAATAAAGCACAATATACACAAGGGAGAGCGCTCATTACAGCATGTTTTCAAAAGGAACAAACAGGAATTAGATGTGAGTCATTAACCTATCCAGCATAAAAAACTAAAAAAAAAGTATTTATCAAGCTATTTAAAGGAGAAGGCTTTATGTGATCCAGTAAAAAGCCAAATGTAGTAAAACCCCTATTGTTGTAGTTCAATACAACACTTACTATATTCAGGCTATTCTTTCAGTTTACAGATGGCATATGATGGAGAGTTTCCCCTTCAGGAATCTAACAATGAACCGGAGAGCACACTGAGCATGAAGAGGATTCTTGAAAGTTTGTCCTTGCATTAAGGAAAAAACAGGCTATTCTCCTTCACTGCTCTCTTTTTTATGCCTCGTCTGCAACATACTGCGAGTTAATTTGCATAAATGTGTTAATGAATAAAACTCTCTGGTTTTTAAATTAACAGTTGAGCTGCAACAAATGATGGACAAATTGCTCTCAGGCAGCACAAAGGACACTCAGGGGTTGTGTATCTCTGGAACAAACCCACAGGAAGGCTGCAGGACACGGACGGCATCAACCATGCGACTCATTTAGATGAATGCAAATCAGCTGTGACGATAAAGATAAAGATGATGAATTTGGCTCATTGCTTTCAGAGCGGTTGGGAATGTTGCTGCTGCTTGTTAAGGTCATCAGCTGAGTGACAGCAGAGCTCCTGGTTATTACAGGATCACAGATGAGATGTTTGACTCTGTAGCAGGCTCTGCAGGGAGCGTAACACACTTCACGGATATTGACTAAAATCTCAAAGATCACAGGAACATCTTGTGAATCAAATACCAACTCTACATCATACGCGTGTTATTTAAAAAGTCCTGTACTGGTTTTAAAATCATGCACAGCCTATATTCTATTGAGAAATTCAACTCTCAGGGCACCACATGGAGCAAATACAAAGAAGTGTTGCCTTAGCGGTTAAATTGGAAGTGATGTAAAGGATTTGTCAGAAAGCTCAGGAGAATAACTACCTACATCCAGCTACCTTTGAATCCCTGAATGACTCTGGAGGCATTATCCATAGTGTAAGAACGCCTCGAGGGCCTGTTGTTCTCTTTATAAACCCCTAAAGGCAGCAGCAGCTTCTCCTGAGAGATGAGACGTTCACAGAAACACACCAGCTGACTGATTCCATACCCCCAACAGTGTGACGGCTCGGCCCACTGCTGCAAGCTTTTTAATGGCTCTGGACAAATACAGTAAATTGCCTCTTAAAATATTGTGAGGCAGAAGTGTTGAATGTGCAGAATGTGGAGGCTGTGTAAGCGGAGAAAAGGAGTCAGTGGGAGACACACAGGAGTTCCCCGTGACAAACACAAGACGGATTCAAATGTTTCTAACGGCGTCTGATAAAAGTGTGGCATGTTCAAAGTGTCTGCTTCAGATAGAAACAAGGTAACAAATATATTTTTCCATCAATCAAAAATGTATTCTGCTCACTATAACCTGCGTTTTATTCCATGGATGTACAGATTTATACTGTACACTACATTTGTTTAGTAAGCATTATAATATGCACATAAAGTGGGAATAATTTTGTTTTCAGACACAATCCTCTGTTCACTGTGGATTCATTTTCATTGTGATATGTTTGGAAGAGATTGATTAATAAAGTTTTGAGAAGATATACACTTTATCTGTCAATAATAAATCACATTGCCACAATCATTGAATGGGTGACCGTGTATTTTGATTTTAAAGAATAATTTGAAAATGTTCTAAAAATCCAAATCGAAATGGTTCAGCATTTATATGAAAAGACTTTTAAAACATGTGCGAATATCTGTATATGTTTGGATATAGTGTGGATGTCAGTGTTAAGCTACATAAAAACATGTTAAAGGAGAATCTGAGCCTAAGTACTTTTAATCTGAGATGTTTCCAGGTTTGGTGTTATAATTCCCAGGTTTTGTATTGTAATGACGCCATAGACTCAGTGCAGCTGTGACTCTCATTAGCTCAGCAATCTGCAGCTGGATAAAATGTCATTTAAATATTATGAACGAAATATCTTGAGTTCTGTTTTACATTAAGTCAATTCATGCACATTTATCCTGAATGGACACCACAGACATGAGTGGAAGGAGAGATCTGTGGAGGTCCCAGCTGAATGTGGGTGTGTGACATCTGTGCACTGTGGTCTGACTGATTTATGACACTGAGAAAACTGGTGCGATTTTTCATGGGTTAAGTGCCTTGCTGACAAGCACTTCAATAACTGTTAAGGCATGAATGACTAATTTCTCCCACACAGATCTGAGATAGAGTCCAAACATCCAAAGCGTTGACCTTCTAACTGCAGGCCCACTGTGATTCTACCGCTCAGCCAGAATCTGCCGTATAGTAAATACAGTAACGAGTGCCGACAGTTTGTCAGTTCCACAGTGTTTAGTTGACCTCATGAGGACCCTCCATTTCTTACTCAACAAACACGAACCTGTTGAAACAGGAATGAGAAATTCATGCACTGCAAATATCTCCATGCATATTAAAACACGACCCTGACAGAGAATCTGGCTATTACTGAGCGCTGTGCAGCCAATTTTCGAGGCGGCAGCTTAATGTTGCATCAATGGATTCATATTTTGGAGGTCTGGGGGAGTGGAGTTTTTGTGCTGCCTGTGGGGCTGCCACTGCTGACTCCGACAGACTGTAATTGATCGGGTTTGTGTTGTACAGGCCCAGGTGATTACTCCCAGACAGACTCACAAACAAAGGGTTCATAAACACAGCCTCAGCAGCAGCACAGACGTGGAGTCGGAGACAGAAGCCAGCAGACCGCGAATGCTCCTGGTGAGATAAACTACGTGGGGAATAATGCATTACTGTGCTTTGTTGGTTTAGATGAGGAGGATGCTGCTGCTTTTGTAGCACTCTTTGAAAGCATTACTGATGATAAATCTGACTGTGGTGACTTGGATCAGCACTTGTCCTCTTAAATAAAATCTACTTGTGGCCCTCTGGTGCATCACATCATTTGTGAATCTGTTAAATAACTGGAAATGTTCTGAAAATGAAGCTCCATATGGGTTTGGGATTCTGCAGTGTTTATAGGCTTGATGCCCAAAACGTACGCAGTGGCTCCCACTGTGTGTCCGTCTGATCCGCCTTAAAAATCACATGTGCTGTCCTCTGGTTCATTACCTTTATACACTTAGAAGATCTTTGACTGTACAGAATGAAATAAAGCTAAATCATCAACCTCGGTTGCTTTTCCATTGCATGGAAACGTTATTCTTTTTCTTTTGCTAACTGTTTCTCTGCGTGCCCTGAAGCCAACATGAGGCGTAACTAAACCTGAAGCTGCAGTGAGTTCATAATCATTTGTATGCAGCAGTGTGTTGCAGTTGCAAGTATTTTACTATAACTTTGTTGTATTTCCTGCACAAAAGAGCTGTGTTACTTGAAAATAAATTAACTGGAAATGAAACAGACTGGAGCTTTGGCTGCTGCTAGAACAAAGCACCAAGAACAGATGCTTGTTTAGAAAATGGCTTTTTACATCAATGCTACTAAATAGATGTATCATCTTGAAACAAATTCATCAAATATGTTTTTCAGGTTAAGGTGACAACATACAGTAGATGTTAAAACATCATCTGCTCATCTTCGTTTAAAATGCTGCCAATATGGGGGTTGAACGGGAGGCAGCGGCAGCCAAATCACTTTAAACGGGCATTAAGCATACGGCAGGACAGCAACCAGACAGTTTATTGAGGAGTCTTACCATCGAGCTCCTCCACGGAGATGCTGGCCAGCACGTCGCTGTCACTGTCTGACAGCGAGCGGCTCAGGTAGTTCCCCTTGTAGAGCAGGCCTGCCGTCACATGGTGGAACGGCATCTTCTCCCTGAGAGACAACACAAGGAAACATTTAGACAGCAGTGAGGGAAAGTTAGAAGCCAGAGAGATTTCTCTTGTGGGTTTTTAAGAAGATTAACTTTCTACACATTACACATTTCTAAACAGGGTTTATCAGCAGGGGGGAGCTTTCATGTGCGATTATTCACAGTCAATGCAACATAACTATTCATGAAACCAGTTATCCGGAATTTAAATGAGCCTCTTATCGAGAATAAAGTTACCCTCTTTTTAACCAAACTTTAAATGAAGTAAAAAACATCATGAAATGTGAACCGCTAATCAGTAACGGGGAACTGGTTTTGCCCATTCGTGATATTGGTGAGGCTAAAACAAATTAACATCCAAGGGCCGCAGTATAAACGAGGTCCATAAATGAAGCAGAACTCATTCGCTAAATGGGAATTCACAGTGAAGGAGACTCGTATAACTAGTGTCAATGTGGTGAATGTGTGTGTCTGCACGTGTGAACTGTATGTGCAGATGTGACTGAGGCAATTAATTATTCAATAAATCGAAGCCGAAGGAAAATAAGAGCACAAGAGAGATTTGGACGAACACTTCCTTCTCTCTAATTGGATTTCGTCTCGATGAGCACTTTGAGAATCCTCTGAGAAGATGAGAAGACATCACACCAAGAGGGCAGAACAATGAATGGATTTGAAGCTTTTCGATACATTTGCCTCTTTTATGAGCTATTTTTTATCGTATTTCTGCCGAGTCAAGTAAGCCTCACAACTCCAACAGCAACACGTGAAACACGGAGGACAGGTTGGATGTGCAGCAGTTCTGCTGATTGAGTTTTCAGCAGCGTCCACAGCAGTAAACTGAAGTTTTATTGGTGCTATTCACAGACTGACACATGCAGGCTGCTGTCTCAGGTTGCTAACCGAACAAACAAATACGTGTCTCTGGAGGTGAATGCTCTGCAGCTCGTAATGTTGCCAGTTTCCAACTCCTACCCATCTCTTACTGAAACAGTTATTTATACACATACTGCCCTGTGAGAGGGCAAACTTAATGTAACACAGGGTTTATACATTTATATCCAAATACCTTTTGGTGCTGCAGTAAAAAACTTACACTTGCTCTTAAAATCATCCTGCTGAATGGAAGTATTTAAGTTTATAACACTGTTCTAGTGTAAACCTGTTTAGCAGTATAACGGAGGCAGAACAGAACAAACACCACAGACTCCAAATCTGCACATTACTTGTAATTATTTATAACTGCAGACCTTTTATTAACTACAAGAAACTCATGACCCCTTATAATCGACTTTGTCACTTTCTAATTAGCCTTTAAGTCTTCGCTTAGAAAGCGAGTCATCCATTAAGGGTTGAAGGTTCCTCACCAGCTAATAACCCGTCCAGATGTGTAACGGAGCAACATTAAAGGCCGAGCTGGAGGAGGATGCACACAAGCCGAGGGACTTTTCACAAGCCAGCAAACCAAATGTTGTAAAGACTTATGGATACATAAAGCATGCATGAATTATCATTACTGATGAGGCAAAGCTTGTATACTTTGCAAAACAGCAAAGTCAACAGGCAAATCTGAAGAGGGAAGACAGAACACGACTCCCATGTTCAGCTGTCCATGAAAGAAAAGTTTCACTGTGTTTAATCTGAGTCAACCAGAAGCAAACAGAATGACAACTTAACAATTAAATGAAACTGTGTTGGTCTATCTGTCCAATACTATAAAAACTTTACTTTGTCCCTATTAGCTTCTTCTTTTCTGTCCAGCACTCGTTCATGGTTCACCAGCAGGAACCTTCAGCCATCGGTTATGCACAAATTGAAAACTGGTCCTTGCATCTTTCTTGTTTGTCACTTTAATAAGCTGCATATCAAGACGTCTGCAACTACGCCTCAAGCTTTTCTTTTTTTCTTTTCACAACCAGTTTTCTTTGCTCATAATATCAGGATTTTTCATTTCCTAATTCATCAATTATTCAGTCATCTCTCAGCTGACATTAGGAATATTACAATCATCGCTCCCGTCCGTTCTTTCCTTATTATCGCTATGAGCCGGCTCATATATTGTCAGCTGTTTGACGCAGGTGTTTACTATCCTGGGTTTTGCATTGCTGCGGCCAACATGAAGAAATATTGATCAGAGTGATTTACTGGCCCATTTACATACATTTCATCACAGTAAATTCTTCAGGAGCAGACTGTGCATTCAGTGTGAGATAATTGAAGCATGGAGAAGAAAAACTGAGGACTAAAGGCAGTAATGTCATGCAGTTTAAGCCTTTGCCCTTTGACTTTATAATGGCAACGTTTTGTGTGTGTGTTTAATGTGTGTATTCTGTGAGCATGGAGGGCAATTGTGGCTTCTTGTTCTTGTTAGTTTCCTCACGTTTCTGACACTTCTGCTCTGCATTCTTATGTAATCTGCTTATCCAGCTGAAAGCTCGCACTAACCAGCTCTGAGCAGAGGACAGACACGCATTTTAACAACAAGGACCAGAGTGTTGTTCAATGACAAGGAGACGGGTCACAGAGGTACTGTAGGAAGTTTGGAGAGGGGAAAGTACAAAAGCACTTTTAATACCTTATTTAAACCTGAAACAATTAACTGAACTCATCAACAGTCGACCGACAAGTTAGTAACTAAAAATTTAAGTGGTTCAGAAAACAATCAGCAACAAGGTCCGTTTAGTAACCGTTCAGTTAGAAATGTAGCTTGCTGACAGTGGAGCACATGGAAGATTATTTTCATATTTTTACTTACACTTTGTTAGGTGCACCTGCTCAGCTGCTAATTAACGCAAATATCTAATCAGCCAATCACATGGCAGCAGCTCAATGCATTTAGAAGACGAGCTGCTGAGTTCAAACTGAGCATCAGAATGAGGAAGAAATTTAATTTAAGGTACTGTGAACTCTTACTTTGTAATTTACAGTTTATATCGGACATTCAAACTAAAAAATCACTTCAAAGTAAAGATGGACAATCCATTAGTGGAAAACTGGCTTCTATAATAAGTTTGGACCAATCATAAGTTGCATTTGTGCCAAAGAGAAAATTCCAAAATAAAGATGAATGGGTGAACGCAGCGCCTTCAACTAGATAACTTGTACAAGTCACTTAAGAACAGATTTTTTTCTTGCATGAGGACCATTGTTCACTCACAAGTACATCATTTAAATTATCTATCAAACCAAAATTACATCTAGTGGTTTTAGCTTCTCCACTGTGAAGTTTGGACTGTTGGTCGGACAAAAACAATTTCAATGAGTAATCAACAGATTGACTGAAGCGCAGCGTTGGGAGGGAACTGAAATTACACTTGTATCAGCAACAGCTGCTTCATATCAGCGTCACAATCATTGGCTCATTCACTGCGAGGAACATCTCATTATGTACACGCATGTGTACAGCACAGACATTACAACCTGACACACTCCTCCACCACCCCAGCACCTTCCTCACGCCGTAATGTTGCAATAACTACATTTTAAAACTTGTGTTTATTAAAGAGGATTAGTTCTCCCAGCAGACTCTTCATCGCTGCTTGGATTCTTTGAGAGCTCCCTTAAAGAGCAGAGACTCTCAAGCCAAATCGAACTGTGTAACCATTTGCTGCTGCAGCTTTGACAGCCATGCAGGTTCTGCAAAGACGAGCCGACACCGTCAGTGTTCATGACACAGAAACACCTTCCGTGTCCTTTAACAGCACCAATTACATGTATTGACAGTTTTCTAATAACTCTAATAGAACGAGTGCATCAAGGAGGATGAAACCTGACGTGACTGGAAGACAAACAACGATGTACATGTGTCCATGAAAACAGGGCACGGTATAATTATACTGCAATGTTTTATCATAATATCTCACAAGGATACAATGTTTATCAATGCAGTGGATGAGCTGCGAGATAATAAGCTGAAAGTGTAAAACTCCTGATCTACGCTCCCTCAGGAAGACAGTGTTGAACAGAGCTGTTCACAGCCTTCAGCATCATTACACTTGATTAAATTGATCAAGGTCTCAGCTGAACAAGCTAATTTGCCCTTCAGGAGCAGAGCAACATACAGCAGCACTTCAATTAGGAAGTAATCACCACAGCCTCAACCAAGACCACAGCTATTTTTTTCTCATAGAATCACTATTCTCTGCACACCCTGATGTATCAGTTCAATAGAAAAAGAGGCAAGGATTCTGGGATTTAATAGTCAGATTGACTGGCTGATAAAAATGAGCCATAGAAATGACTTGGAGATAAAATCACTCGATTTTACTGAGCAAGAAGCAATTCTGCATCGCAAACTCTTTGAGGATTCACACAGATCATGTTTCCCTTATAACACAGCCGCAAATGACAATTATTTTTACTTTTGATTAGTTGTTTGATTGATAAACTTATTCTTTATGCCATAAAATATCATGAAAGTCCAAACTGGTGTCTTAAAGATGCTTGTTTTGCCTGATCAATTGAGACAATTTCCAATTAAATAAACAGGAAAATAAACAAATCCCCACATATGTGAGTCCAACCATCAGTTAATCAACTAATTGTTTCAGTGACACTTTTAAAGAACTGTAAAGACGCTATATTGGAGGCCTAAACATGGTAAATCATGTTGGTTCAGCTGCTGCATGTTGACTGATGGGAACAGTGGGAGAATGTGTAAAATCACACATGCTCGGGACACTGAAAGCAAAATAAACCTGCTCCGGTTTTGTGGGATAGTAAATCACGTTTTACATCACATCTGAGCCATTAGCTGATGCGATGCTCCAATGAAACTTTCAGTGGGTGAGTAAGTCTGGATTCTGTGTCTGGCTCAAGGACACTTTGAACTGACAGGACACACAGTTGTAGATGGCTGCACTCGCTGAGATTGGACCCGTCTGTGGCATTTAATCACAGGGGCAACCTGACACTCTGCTGATTCTCCTGCTCCAATTTTGAGCCCGAATATGTTTCCACGCTATGATTAAGCCGTCACTTAGAGCGGAGTTACTGGAAGTGACAGTTAAGTTTGACAGCTGAGAAACAAAACAAAGGAAAGTTTAATTTCAGCAAAACATTCAGTGCAGCAAACAGCTGATTACAGACTTTTAAATGTTATAATTTTTACATATAACAGCTGTAACTGAAATGTAATGAGTTCATACAAGACTGACAGGCCAAATCTAACGTTATACCATACGTGAATCTGTATGGACAGAGGGATTCAGTGATCAATGCACATATACTGTCTCCCCTGGTGAAATGTAGAAAAGGTAAGATGAATTGACAGACACCACTAAAACCTAATGGAGAGGTCAGAAAATGACACTAATGAAGCCATTTAAACCAGTGAAAGACAACGCTAACAACATATTACGCTATCCAAGTCCAAGACGATATCTAGTCTGATATCACCACAGATATAATGTGGATATATTGCCCCAACTTACTCCAAAATCCTTGTGAAGAATCTTTAGATTTAAGTATTGAGGTTATCGTAAAATATGGCGATGATGTACAATCAGTCAGAACAGCAAACAAAAACTGTTTTTACTGTGTTGTGAATGTACAGTAGAAGTCTCAAAGTGTATAAAAAAATACATGTTCTGTAGGAAAATAAAACCATTCAGAACATATATACTGTACTGTTCTTTATAGTGTTTCCAGTCACCCAAGATAAAACTATTTCAAGGTAGCCTGACAGTAGACAAACTATTATTGCATCATTATAGTCCTTTTAAGACTTTCCAGTGCTGTTAAGACTGGGTCACGGCAGAACTGAACCCAATTACAGCAGACATATAAATAAAACCACCTCCACTAAAGTTTTATGCATGCCTTACAGGGAAAGCACAACTTGTCCTGACACTTCAAGGATAAGACAAAGATGACATGACTAATCAAAACACTTTGACCCTGGAGGAAGAGGCAGCAAGCTGCAATTACTGTAGCCATTAAAATGTCCTCAAAGACCTGGAGGGAAGGCGGAGTAGACTCATTCCTCTTTGTGTCCAGCAGATAGACATCGTAGATTAGTAACATGCTACATGGACGTGGGGTTGAGAGATCAGAATCAGCTCAAATAATTCAAATATCAGCTGTTTTTTAGTTTCTTAAAACATTTTGAGTCAAAATCAAAAGCTCTAATAATTCACAGTGTCTTAAAACTGCTGCTTCAGCACAATTATATACAGTTAACAATTCTATAAAAAACAAAACATAACAATAGGCAAATAATCCTCACATTTGGAAGCAGCAAATGCTTTCTGTGTCAGCTTGATAAATGACTTAACAGGTGGAGTCAGCAAATCTAATCAAATACTATATATAAAAAAAAATCTAATTCAGCAACTACGTCCTTACACTCTGCTCGCTGTCCGTCCTGTGTTCACACACACACACACACTCTGGCTCTGCAAATGGGAAACAAACAAAGTTGCGCTGACCATGCCACACAGCAACAGGACAGGCGAGCGGCCACAGAAGTAAACAGAGAGAGTGACAGTAATAAAGGAGTGTCGGAGCTGTGTGTGTTTTATATCAACAATCTTTTTCAAGGCATCGCTGACTCCTGAACAAATGAGTTGATTATCAGAATAGTTGTTGATACACTTTCAAGTAAAGAATTGATAAATAGTCTACAATCCCAACATGTTGCACTTCTCTGTGAGGTGACATTCACGGCATAAGCATCTGTAAATTCTCCTGAAACAGACCTCACAGAGAGACTAAGCAAACATAATGACTAACTAATGCTAAACAGCATTTCTTCTTATCCTTCTGAAATACCGAGCAGTGATCATTAGATGATTTTGGTCCAAGTAGACACTGTACAGCCTGACGGGAAACAGGCTTCGTACACATTGATCTCCTCTTCTCTGAACCTTTGTAATATAACGACATGTCATCAGTCCTGCGAGTGCCAAACCTCCCTCTCTCTCTGAGAGATATGACTAATCAGCCCACGACCACACCAGAGTACCAAACCAGCCCTCCATTCTGAGTCTTGACTCTTGAAGAGTGTGCAACCTGATGAAAGGAGCGTAGCGTTATTCAAAGCTTTCTGCAGGAAGCCAGATGGCAATTTCTCACATCAGACCCTGCAGCACAACAGCCAATAGCAACGGGCCGACACCGAGGGGCACACAGCAGGACATTGTGTTCCGGCGGCAGAGACTCCGGCCACAAAACCCACTTTGCAAAGAGCACTGTGACACAGGAGAGCTTTAGGAATACGTCTTGAAAAGACAGCATGCTGGTTTAAATGCACCAGGTTATCAGCCGGATGAAATTCCCCTTTTTAAGGTACACTGACAAACTGGCATTCCAAGGAAAAACTGCTGAAGTATAAAAGCAGAAGAGAGGTGAGCTCTGCTTCCAGAGTAAATCCACTCTGAATCACAAAGAGCAGTCAACGCCTTCTGCACTGCTCTGCCAGTTCAAATGGCTTCTTTCATCGCAGCATTATCAGGTGTGACAGCAGAAGAAAAACACCTGCTGTGACATCACAGATTAAGGTGTGGCCCGTCAGCACAATACTCTAAAAAGTAAATATTCAGGGGGTTTCACCAGTTTTATCATTTTCCATTACTGCAAGACAACATCCAACTGGTCCTAAAGAAAATGGCACGCCACTGTTAAAAAACAGCGATGGTCATCAACACCTCACACCCTTTCCAAAATATATGCCACATGCAATAACACACCAATGAACATCAAACAACCAAAAGGACAAAAATTCACAGTTAAAGTAAAAGACCCTCTGAGGCTGGACCTTCACGGTGATTATACACTGTGACTGTCTCTGTTGTCATGTTTTATTCTTCCTCTCTCTGTCTCAGTCTGATAAACAGGAAGACCAAGTATGAGAACCCACTGGCGGAGGCATTTTTAAGTCAGAAGTGAGGAATTCTGGTCACACTTTGGTTCTACTGAAACTCAGTGGCTTTCCATGTAGAGAGGTTGGCGCCGTATGGATGGTACGGATCTATGTAAACAGTGAGCTTCTGACTCTACTGTACGCTGCTGCAGCTGCAAACAGACAAAGGAGATGCTAATAATCATCAGTGCAAAACCAGAGCAGTTCCATCCAGCAAGTCACAGTGAAGATAAATTCATTTCCAACTGACCACCAAAACACATCTGTTCCTTGAGAGCGTAAAACAACAAGTTATGAAACTAAACAAACGTGCTAAAATCTGTCCCTGTAATGTAGATAATGAGGTGAACATTTGTACTGAGGATCAATAAGATTATTCTGTAAGAGCAATTTATGATGAAATGACTTTCCAGTGCTGTGGTGTGTGCAGCAGAGCCACACAGGGGGCTTGAAAACGCAGTCAACTGGGTGCAAAGGCAATTCATCAAACCATCACTGAAAAACAGGAGTCAAACGCTCCAAACTGAGAAAAGAGACAAGGGCGTCCCACAGAAGTGCCACCTCTCTGCACACATTACCAGCTGCCGCCTGCAGCAACAGACTCGCTCTCTCTCTCCCATGCTGATTCTTACCCATACTGGTGGCTGTACTCAGCAGGATACTGCAGCACAACAGGCTCCCTTACTGGACTCTCCATCACGTCCATCGTCTCGTCCCTCAGGTACGGATTGCCCGGCAAGTCTCCGTTTACCTCTGAGTGTGTCCCCGGCGACGGTGTGCCGGTGGGCTCCACCGCCTGAGGATCGGGCTCTGTGACCTCCTCCTCCATCAGACTCTTAGATGCAGTGGTGCCTCCAGCAGCAGCAGACTGCCTGTCCACAAACCACTGAGCCCGGCTGCCTCCACAGTTTGGGCTTGTCCCAGAGCAGCGGCATCGGTTCCCAGAAACCCGTTGTTAATATTTGAGCAGTGAGAGCAGCAGGTACAACAGCTCCTCTCATGCTCCACTCCTTGGCTCCTCACTCCCTCCCTCCCTCCCTCTCTCTCTGTGACTCCCTCTCTCCCCTCTTTGCTCTCTCACTCACTCTCCAGTGCAAACATTCCTCCACATGGGGAGACAGAGTGGAGGGCTCATTAGTGAGTCCCAATGACAGACTCAGCTCTGCCTGCGGCTGTGCTCACAAAATACACAGGGAGAGGCTGGAGAGAGGGAGGGAGGGAGGGAGAAGGAGGCGAATGAAAGAGAGGGAGGCAGTCTGAGACGGACGGAGAGAAAGGGAGACAGAGTGTAGACAGACAGACAAATAAGGAATGACAGATCAAGAGGAGCCCACAATGAAGAAAAAGACAGAGAGAAAGTAGGAAGCAAGAATGACAGATAAGGTAAACGAATGAGAGAAGCTGCTGGTGAAAGCCTTTATATCCCAGTGGATTATGCTCACAGTGCGCTCTGCAGGTCAACACAGGGATACTGTGGAGGCGCATCACACAGAGCGACACATCTCCGGGAGAGCGCGCCGTGCGTAACAGCGTGCGCCACCGTGTGGAGCAACAGCGCGCGATGTGATTCTGCGCAAGGGAGGATGGAGATGGTGATGGTGATGGCGGGGGGGCGGTCTG
>CAFUXE010000459.1:62907-75231 GCA_903364295.1 Serranus cabrilla
ATATCTAATTGGCTCTAATCTGCTTTTTTGCAAATTATGGACTTAATCAGTTATATAGAGAAAATAATTATGCATAAAATAAATTATTATCTTGATTTTAAGATGACCATTAGCCTATTCCAGCTGAAAACTGTCTATTTCCCATGATGCATGCTCCAGTCCAGACTACTGTACACTGACTGATGTCTTCCAGAGGCCGACACAAGACGGATGAGTCGGACCTGCCAGCAACTCAATGATGAATGACTGAATAAATCAGGAAGGTCCATTCAGACAGTCGGCAGGTAAGTGTCTCTGGGGATAAAACGGCCTGTTTTGGAGCTGGTAGCATTGCTGTAAGTGATGAGGTATGTTTTGAAATAGAGCTGAGTCAAGAGGTGTCACCTGCTGTCATGAAATGAAGAGTCGCCTGCTACTTTTTAGAGGACAGTGAAGAATACAGGCTCCTTATAGCTGACAGCAGCTTTGTACGTGTGGAATTGTTATTAGAACATGCAGCCAGTTTCTCAGTGTGGCTGTGAATGATGCATTATGAAGGTGCAATTAATGTGGCTCCTGCATGGAGTATTTATGCATGTGGATGTGTGAGACGACAAACCTGAGCCCTGGACACAGTGAAGGGTCTAAGAGTGCCTGGAGATCCCACATGAAGGAGGAGCGGAGGTCGTCGTTTGGGGAAAAGAAGTAGCTTCCGATCGCCCCTCCTCAACTTGACCTGGAAAAAAAAAGCAAAACAAACTTATGAACTTATGTTAAATATTTACTGAGAATGTTGCTGAAAGTACCTGTTGGAGTGAACTTCATTTTAATAAATTGCTTTTTTGACACAGATTGCTGCACATTAATACCATAATGATGGAGTTGATTTTAATAATACATTTTTTTTTACATAAATCAAAGAAAAAAATCCTCCACTTCACAGGAAGCAACGTCCACAGTTGTTAAAATAGGAGTAAATTTGTTCGTAAATTGAAAGCTTTTACAGATATGCATTATCCCAGCAGCATTTCAGTGACTATATTCAGTTTGTAGTAAGGACCAGCTTCACTGAAATACAATCAGTAAAACACAGTTTGAACAATGCAGATGTCTAAAAACTGCTTATAAAAAAAGAGTGGCCGATATTTAGTACAGAAAAATCAGTGGAACCACTTTGGAGTTAAACGCCTGTTAGAAGCCAGCGGCTGATTTCCCCTGAAGGCTGATGGCAGAGCACTTTCTGCACACCCACTCTCTTTCTATTTTCCTATTCCTGTCACTTTAGTCGAATGAAGGCCTGTGTCAAACAGGGTATTGTAAATTTCACAGTGGAAATCTAGATTCAGGGTAATCTGCCCACTAGGAGTGCTGCAGGGACAAAAAGGCCCCGCCACCCACTTTTTCACTGTCAAGGTTACAACAATTACTGTTCACATTTTGAGGCCTTTCACTCAGTGTGACTTAGTGTGAGTCAGCCTGTAGGAGTCAGGCGTCGCAGCGGCGGATACATATGTGGCTATTGTATATCCTCGGACATACTGTGTAAAGATTTCCAAATGAACACACATGGTTCACTGCATGAGGTTTGTCTTTCTCAGCGGAGAGTTTCTCTTGACGTCAGTGTTTTTTAAAAATACACCCTGTCAAGCTTGCAAGCACTTTATGGACAAAAGCCTATCAAACTGATTAAAAATGTAATAAAACAAAGACACAGTGAAATAATAAGACTGTAGTATTACACCAAACAATGTCTGCATACATGTACAGGCAGCACAGCTGGAGCAGATACTACCTGGATGCTCATTGTTCTGATGCCATCTGAGCTTTGTGTACTGCAGACCAATGACCTGCAACCTCTTCTCTCACTGTTTATATAACATTTATATTTGCAGTGTACAGTACATGTAATCATACAGAAACAAACTCTCTCTCAGGATCCAATCACACAGGCCTATTATTTACATCCACTGACTTCATCATGTGACCCTCATGGTGTTATGCACATATTTCTGTAACAACCTGTAACTTTGTGACCTAGTTCCTGTTCAAAACACACAGTTTACTGTTTAATTGCACTGTGATACCAACATGCAATGCCTAGAATCACCCAGTTGTTGTGTGAAAATATATTTCATTCATTTCTAGGAGCTAAGACGGGAGTAATGCTGGTACTGGGGGTGTTTGAACATGAATAAAACACGTAAATCAGGATTTTCCTTCTTTGTACCTGGTTATGATGACTGCTGTTATGATATTACCATGTTTGTCACAATAACATCAAATAATACTGATAATTAAAATGTACAGACTCATAGTCAAGGGGACAGTACTGTAGAGAAACTTGCAATAAGTGAACAAGTTCATTTTTTTAATTATTACTCAAGCATAGACAGAGCTTTGAAATATATTGCAGTTCTATCCTGTCTGGGTTTCATATGTGCCTCATGGAGAAAAAACACTGCGAGCTATTCTGATCTCTTCCTTTCATACAGACTTTAACACACATGCAGCACACACCATGTGTCACATATCCAATCTGTGCTCAGTTCCTCCACCAGCTCAGTCTTGGAAGGCGCATCACCAGGATCTGTGTGCATGTGCACGTGTGAGTGTGACTGCATGTCCGAGTGTCTATGTATGCGTGTGTGTGTTCCTGATGGAGTGACTCACAGCGACTCTGTTCCTACTGTGGCTTCATCTAACTTTTTCAAAGGGGAATCAAATGAGTCAATAAGTCTGTTCTGGATTTGCTGCAATGAAATTAAAGTGGTTACTGATAGAGCCTGACAGCTGCTGAGCACCACAAAGCTTCTGGCTGCTCCATATCTTTGTAGGGGACAAATAGAGGGATCTCTTTTTAAAACTGAACCAGCCCCGCTGTGAAACATTCACACACTGTGAACTTAAAATGATTGTTGTCAAAGCTGTGATCCAGGCTGCCACATTCATTGGAATATTTCTCTATGAAATACAAGTACGTTGAACTAGCTTAATATTTGTCACTTCCTTTTATTTGTTTTACAAAAAGAAATATCAGCTAGCATGCCAATAAAAATCCTGTCTGATTCTTTATATTAAAGTTACCCTTTACCATAGATCATGTATAAATATATTAGAACAGTAATTATAAACAAAAAGGAAGAAAAATCTGGCAATGAAAATATCTCTGTCTGCAAAGCGAGATTAAGAGTTCAGAGATGACCAAGAAAAAGCAGGATGGAGTAAACATTAGAAGTAATCTAGGCTAGCAAGACAATCTAAACAATAAAAAGGTTTCTACACTATTTTATTCCCATTCAAGGTCCTGGATGCTGAAGCCTTTCCCAGCATGCTTTGGCAAAAAGCAGGGAACACCCAGAATAAGTCACTGGTCCATCACACAGACAATCCAACACATTCACAGTAAGATTCACACCTAACGGGCAGTTTGGAGCGTCCCGCCCACAGTCCACAGAAAGGCTCCGGTTAGTGGCAACTCTTAACTGCCTGATTTGTGATTTTTGCACAATATAGTGACTATCTCTGACATATACACAAACAAAAGACCAAAACAGAATCACAGCTGTGTTATGAAAGCTGTTTGGAGAACAACCTTTACGGGTTCACTGGTATTTAAAGTATCACAGCTACTTTACTTGACTAAGAAAACAATTATGTGCAAATAAGTTCACTTATAAACATTTGATCTGTCAGGGCAATTCAAAGTTTCCATTACATGCCTCAAGAACTTCAAACAAGCACTAAAGATGGAGGAAACCTTCAGAGGAAACATATTCTACACTTCAGACTCAGATGATTGTTTTTATTGGACTAAAGAAACACAGTCCTCTTTCCACGCTATCTACAAACCACCTCGTGTTCTCAAAGTAAATGTCGAAACCAGCAGATGAGATGTACTCAACACTGCAGCAGCTTCAGAAAAGAAAAGGTCTCCTCAGGCAGTCGAGCATCAGACTAGCTGCTCCTGCTGGCTCTGTAGCCCACGGCAAGGACATAAAAAGAAGCTTCAACTTTAGTCCAAAATATTGCAATTTTTTGTGTTGCAGTATTCTTTCTTTTTTGTTGTTTTTTTCATGTAACTTATCCACAGGAAAACAACGAAATAGGTCCACAAATTTTTTTTTTCATACAAACTGTCGATTGTTTTATAATCTGCAAAAACAGCAGAACAAACCAGAGGCTCAGCTGTGCAGACAGAAAGGGACAGGTGAGTTAAAATGACACAGATATGGGGCACAAAAACAAAAGCCTCCTAATTCTCAGCTGATTGACCTCCATCCTCCATCCTATTATACTTATTAAGTTGGTATTGTGCACCTGTCTTTGAAGTTCCTCTGCTGAGTCCTTTGTGTGTTTAGGCTGGATCAGCAACTATTGTTGGTGTAAAATAAGAAAAGATTTTCTTCATCCGAAGATAAATTGCTATTCAGCAGTTTCAATAAAAAGATGAGAGAGCACGAATTTAAAAGTCTAAGATAAAAAGTGTGGATCTATAAAATCCAATGAGACGTACTGTATTATCCATCTGCAGTCATCCAGTTAGACTAAACTGACTGAGGAATCCATTAAAAATACTGTAACCCTTGTGCATATTTCTGCAGGACAAAAATATCCCCGTACTCGAGTCTTGGCTAACATCACTTGCTGACAACCACAGAAAAATACACAAACAGCTGGAAGAAATATGGTGTTTACTCCTTCAATCAATCCAGCCAGCGCTCACAAGTGCTGTGCTTTTTATTCTGCATGATGTCCGTCATCCATGTTGAATTGCACCGGCTACAGAAGTGGTGTTTTTCTAGACTGACTGTAGCCTTTCAACATGTTGCAGAAGCTCAGAATATGTTTCGCAGAAAATGTCAGCGACTTCATCTGTATGCTGCAACAATCACGTTCCACACTGAAATATTTCAGAGAATATCAGGAGGGGATCTTTGCCTGCTGTCACCATCAGGAGCCTTTACTATACTGACATTTCCTTTACTTTCATCACGCCATCGCACAATCATCCTGCTCCTATATTTGGATCGAATTTCTGCCAAGCTGGCTGCTCACAGACGCAGAGCATACAGTACGCACAGTTTCTCCGGACAACAACCAAATGTGAGGCATCTGTGCTCTGTGACTGGTCATGTGTTTAACACTCAGTCCATGTGCAGAGACAAGAGCTTCACAGTGTTACAGACTGACGATGATCTACTCTGTGTGCTCTCATGATCACTCTGGCATTTATTTCACTACACAGAATCACTAGAGTTGCTCATTTTTATTTGTTGTTGCCACCTTGAAAAAATAAATGCTGCTCTTGCAGTGTCAGTACTACACGCTCAGGAAACAAGAAGGTGACAAGTACAGTACCTTATCGATCACTGCAGGGACAAAGGAAAGGATGCAGGTGAATTTGCAGCAGAGCACAATGAAGATTATAGACATATTCATTATGCCAACACTTCACTTCTATTAGACTGAAATAAATGTCCTGATGCTGACTAATGAATGTGTGCAGATGAACAAACGTTTACAGATTTGCATGCTAATGAAAGAGTATTTACATATGATACTAACACATATTCATCAGTGGCTGTCTGCATTATGATCACATTAACATATGTAAAGCACACAAACAACCTGGACCAGACTTTGTTCCAGACAATAAGGAGGATTTTATAGCTGCTATGAAATGTTTCAGTTTCCCTTCTTCCCCCTACAAATAGACCTGTTTAAGCCCTGAGTGAGGGCTGTGAGGATAGTTTCCAGTTGAAATAAAAACCCTTTGGGCTGTTGCCAATTCACACAGCAAGCAAACACAGAGCTCAGCATGTTTAAGATGAGTTCAGGAAAAGGTCAGCAGGAGTTCACAGGTAATTCTCATGTGTTGCTTCCCCATGCATTGCATTATGTGCAGCATGTACGCTGCAGTAACTGTCACATATTGCATAACAGTTGTACTTTAATGCAATCACACATATCACAGCATTACACAGCCGACCTGCTGCACATTTTCACCGTCAGATTTCAGTAAATTATCTAAAGTTTCTGTTCATATCTCTCAACCTTTGCCTAGTCAGTTGTGACAGGGATTAAGTCTTTATTTTGTTATTTTATACAATTGATCGGTAGAGTGCGATTCAGCTCGGAGACCTGGCTTTTGGCTTGGCGGTTTGCCTGAAATGCATATAACCAATCATGTACAGAAGACCATGTGCCAAACCACAGGCAGCAGGGAAAATAAAGGCTAGAGGTAAACAAGCTTCAGCCCAAAGTCCCTGACACTTTACAAGTGGAGATCAGTTTATTATGGCATGTTCAGCTGGGAGCAGAGCAGCAGACACCAAACCCACTGGAGGTAAGCTGATGCCATCTGGCCTTGGTGGGATCCCAAAGAGGGCTCGTGAAAGTCTTGGCTACTAAAAAATGAATGGATGGATGTCTTTATGCATGCTCATGAAGTTACACAGAATAATAATATAGTTTAAAATCACTACATATGGGTTGCTGCTGCAGGACACACTTTAATAAAATAATTTCCTCAAATCAACCTTTAATCATTGTTTGGCTCTTTGGGGGAGAAACACGTCACAAAGAAACTAACGGACACAAAAACTTAGCAAATTATGCTGTATTGATATGATGATCATGCTAAAGAACTTGTCAGTGAAGACATTAGCGTTTCATTTGAAGCTGTGTTTCTGTCCACCTGATGGATGAAAGTCCATTTTAACTCTCCTTTTAGCTCCTGCTTGGCCTGGAGAAAAATATCTTGCTCTTTTGTTTCTAAATGCTCCACTATGTCACTTAAATTAGTCTGTCTCAATTTGGTGCTTGGCATTTATTATGACAAGCAGCTCCTTTCATATTATAGGCTTTCATTTGATTCACAATTAGTGGAGGTTCAAACTTATCAAATTATACATTTGTTCCCACTGTTGACAGACCAGGATGGATCCTGATGGCCTAAAAGTATTAAGTTAAATATCTTTATTTATACATGTGATCTTATTGAGGAAAGAGAGAGTGTACTGCTATTTCCTTGTGACTGACAAACACAAACAGGAAACAGATTTGATCATTTATCAGAACAAACAGTTGATACTGCAGCAACCTTCCACCAGTTTAAACACATGCACACTTACTCTGTAACACTGTCATTGTTGTACTTTAAACGAGAGGTTAAGTGCATAAATCATCACACAACCTGTGTAATACACAAGTGGCATCAACAGCTTTTCACTTTCAGGCTTAATAATAAAATCTCTCACCTGGAGCTCATTCAAGTGTCACAGGTCTTCATCTCAGTGCGTCTGTGTGATGGATAATAATCAGCTCGGTGTGATTCAGCTCACAGGCCGACCTGGCTCCATGCCTGCTCACCTGCCTGTGGTTCAGTCATCAATCACTCGCTCTGGCCTCAACTGCACATCACAGACCACAGGACATAAAGGTTAACTTACAGGACAATACGCTTCAGCTGATACACTGACGACCTCTCTGAACACATGCAGGCACACACACGCTCTCTGTGGGACAATAACAGCTCAGATTTATGGAGTGAGGAGACTGAAGAGTTTCACTTTCTAACTTAATCTGATCTGGTTTTCATTAATCTCTTGTGTCATCCACAAAGTCCTATATCTTTGATCCTTTCCTTCTTTTTAAATGGTTCATCTTTCCAACAAATGTGCTAGCAGACAAAGACAAAGACCCTGTTTACACTAAAGCCTAATGCATTTCTTCTCATATGAATGCTTTCTACAGTTAAATACTGAAATGAGTTATGATCCAGAAAAGAAATTACATACACATCACTGGAAACATTGACATTATACACATTTTCAAACGTGGCCAACAGTCTGCAGGTTTTTCTGCTTAAAACAGGAAGCAAAGATCAAAATCGATTTGTTGGGCATGTGTGGACTAGAGGCTGACATTTCTTTGGGAAGTCCTGCGGGTCAGGGGATTCCTGTGGGATTCCTCCGGATGGTTATCAATTTTACGATTTATCACAGAACTGGGATGGGACAGAAAAGAGACGGAGCAGGTGGGACTGGAATCATAATAACAGTAGGTTATTTTGGTGTATAAATAAATACCACTGACAGACAGAAGTGTTAGAAACAGGGAACCAGCAGCCGACTGTCATTTGAAAAAGATTAGGTATCCTCGGCCAATATATTCTTTATGTTTTTATGGACTTTAATGAAGTAAGTTTTGGTCTTAACATGGGAACAGGATGGGACGGCAGTCTCTCTTCCAGGACTTGTACAGGACAGGAATTTTTCTGGGAGTGTGGACACAACTAGCTATATTTACACATATATTTATGTAAGATTAACTGTATTAACTGCACAAGACTACCATAATGCCTCTCTCACCTTTAACATAATGCTGCCATGGGGGTTTATGGTATAAGTTGTATCATTGTTTTGATTTTGCAGAGCAACTGTTTTGCATCACATTTCATGATGCAGCTGTTTGGAAAGCTGCATGTGGGGTTTTCACTTACAGCTGGACAGAAGTCAATGCATTGATTTTAAAGAAGATAACTTGACGTTTATCAGGCCAACATCAGCAGTGTGAGTTTTATCACACAGGAAATGAAATACATGCACAGACAAAGTGAAGGCCTAACCCCTTTAAAGTGATATTTTAATTGCTTTTTATGGTGCAAAACTTTGCGTGGACTGATCCCTTTTATTCAGTGAGTTGTGGAACAGACCATATGACAGCAGAGCCTGAGGAGGGGAAGAATGATCCAGGACACACAGCAGGCAATTAGCACATATCTCTCCTAATCGCTCCACACCCAGAACGCTTTTCAACACTCATTACTGAGACAGATTTTCTATGATTCATCGTATTGCTGTGTGATTTACCACCAGTCAGTTGTCGGCAGAGAATTCATTACGCCATTAGAATGCAAATCCTCCTTGAAAATAAAGCATCAATATGCAAGGCGATGCCTTCGTTAGACGGTCATTTGGTTAATTGAGTCATTTTGTTTAAAGAGGGGATTAGCATATGAGCTAATCAAGGTCATTCCCCACAGCACCTGTCTCACACAGAGGCAGAAAACGATGCCGCTGTCTATTACTTCGGGGGGCAAATGTCAGTTTGGAGTCAGTTGCATTTCTGAACGGATGATAAGTGACTAAAGTGGAAGAGCAAAATTAATTTAGTGAACTCCCACAATGCAGGAGGTCAGGTGTGTTTGTTGACAGAACATTTGTGTTGCTGGCTTGTTATCACAGCTGAGCTCCGCCGATGCTTTAAGTGAGGTGAAAAATGATCGTGGTTCAGGACAAAGAGGCGTCAATACAGCTGGAGCAGAAACATTCAGATCATAAACACGTTCTCAGTGTCAGAGCCGAGCTTTTTCCTGCAGAAGAGTGAGTGTGAGGTGATCACTTTTATTACACCGCATCAATTATTTACCACATTATTGTAAAGGAAATATTTGGAATGAAGAAAATTGGAATTCAACTGGAATGAAAAATGTTTCAGAAGTAATATACTCTATATAATATAATATAATATAATATAATATTATACTGTAATATAAGCATTTTCAGATGGTGGAATATAGAAGAATCATGTGACTGCTTTGTGTTATAATATGATACATATATGGTTCTGCCATCTAACGCCACAGCAAATACTGCTGCCGTTTGCTCACAGTGACAGCAGCAACATACTGAAATGATAGTTATATTTTTTTGGTTAAAAAAAGCCCAATGACTTCTATTAAATGTGGGATTTACAGTGTTTACGAGTGACTTCCAGCTGGAAGTGTTCATGATTGTTTCTAGTAACTTGGGTGACATATAATAGATGATAATCAGAGATGAGAATGTTTTTGTATTTACAATTGATTTCAGTAAAACAAAGAACTTTAATGAACACGTACATGTTCTGTTTTCAACGGCTACGTGAGAACAGAACATGATATGTGCAACCATGGATGCAATCCTTTAACATCAGTTACATGTTTATTTTATGTTTCACAACAACACCAGCCTCAGTAATGTTTTCTGTGGACCTTTACAGCACATGGACAGTCAGCTCACTAACGTTTGCTGGCTAAACTAAGTGGTAACTTTGCTTTTTACATAAAAAACAAAGGTAAAAGTAGGAATTATACATCCCTCTGCACAATATGTCTTTATGTATTCATTGCATATTGTAGGGAGATACTAGTTAAGGTGATTTGATTACTTCCCGGACTTCCTCTATGTAAACCAAGAACAGGGTGCATACACATCTTGAGGTGTCCACTGAAACAAGGACAAATGTCTGTGCAGTGCGGCACTGGACAAAGGTGTCCATTGTGTCTAATTTGTTTGGGACTGTTGATGTCATTTTCAGTAATTTCCTCTTTGGCAGAGGCAGCTTAACATTTGGCTCCTGCTCTCCTCAAATCTGTTGGTTTGACAGAGTGCCGACAAGCTCATCCCTGCACGTCTGAATGCATTCACGTACAGACACAGAGACAAAGCCACGTGCAGGCACACAGGCATCGGAACGTACAGGCAGAGACACAAACACACAAGGGCGCTGACAATTCATCGAGTTTATGGGTCACCCTTTCCAGACATTTAAAAAAAAACACCTTTTATACTGTATTTATAAGATGCTTCAGTTTTTTAGGCTCATCAATCAGCAGAAACTGGTGCTGACTTGGGTGGTTAAAAGTCAATCACAATACAGTCCAATAATTTGGATATAAATCATAAAGGTGAATGAATAAAAGATCAATTAAAATCACATATAAGATAATAAAATCGATGTTTGGTATAATGGATAACATCCAAGTTATGCTTGATATAAGAAAACTCTGCACAACTCTGATATAACAATAATAATATGTAAATGTTCTCAGAATCATAATTTCAACAACAAAATATTGGAAATGTATAGCACAATATCATCATATCATATCATCAACATGAAACCCCACAGACAGTGAATAAACAATACTACAGAATTAGCACCCAGCCATTAGCTGACAGTGATCCTATCAAAGGCTTGGCTTACCACATCACGGAGCAGGTTATGGAGACAACCAGCATCAGCCCGGAGGGTGCTGGCTTACAGATGGACACTGACAGGATGAGCTGACGAATGGGGGCCGCAGGTTCTCTGGACATCTGGCCCAAACAGGACACACACATACACATACAGATGCACATGAATACACAGTGATAAACAGCACAGACACACAGAAGTTGAGGGGAATAAGGGGCATGAAGTTAGAGCTGCTGGTGCTGCAGAGCGTCTGTGAACGCGACACTTTCCCCTCATCTCCATCTCACAGATCACATCCCCCAACACATTCATCCAACAACGTGCAAGAGCCATTATCACTTTCACATACCCTTGAGTTTTGGGCACATTATCATTAGGCGTGCATTCAAACATCACCTTTATAAATATACAGAGTCCAAGTGCTGAGCGGGAGCAGCATGACATATGGACTCACACACAAACTGTTCGCAGCCTCGCCATCGCAGGCCGACTCGGAGATTGTACCACCAGCAGCTTAAAAATGGACGAGAAAGCCTCTGGGACAAAAGCAGGGAAAACATCACAAGCTACAGCTCCAGTATCTATCAGGGCTCCGTGGACACCCTGCTGCTCTAATGACAAACAGCCAAGCTGACCTCGACAGCAAACGCATCAACCGGTGGGAATATTAGGAGTACGACGTGGGCACATTTTCAATTGTATCCTGTCAACAGGAAAAGCAAATATTTTTTTCTTTTGCTCTTATTTTGCAGGCACCCAGAGATTTATTTTGGACTCCAAACTTAAATCAAAATAAATAAATTCTAGATGCCAGAAGATGTCTCCTTTGTATTGTGTCCTGGCTTTCAAATGGTACTTTACAGTGCAGCAGATTCACTGAAGCAACTACAGTACAAAGCATTTTGGATGAACTGGAGCCATTTAAGTCTCCATCTGTCGCTTTTCGACACAGCCAAGTGTGTGTGTGTGTGTGTGTGTGTTTTAAGCTTCACATATGCTTTAGAAAAATGCTTATTAAGAGATTTGGGGGCTTGGGATCTAGTATTTGATGTAAGGGATTAAAATAAAAACTTTGAACAATGTGTGTGATCCATGAACAGAATTACTGAAATTTACAGAAGACAACAAAATCTGCTGTTATCTCCTTTTTGTTTCTCTCTTCGCCCTCCTACAAAGCAGGCACGCTCTCTCTGTTAAAAACAATTACTGTAGCCTTTCCTGTTTCAGTCGGCCTCAATTATTAATTATTTGTCTGTGTGGTGTTGAGGGAGGAGTGCTGGAGGATGATGAAAACAAATTTCTCATTCAAAAATGATCACTGCA
>CAFUXE010000459.1:89083-100004 GCA_903364295.1 Serranus cabrilla
TCCAATGGCAATAAGACACCTCGAAGTGAAGAATTAAAATGACAATTAAGGCAAATGCAGAAAAATACACGTTATTTGTTGTCTTTTGAGATGCTTTCATTTTCGCACCAAATGCTTATTTTAATTTCCTAGCTTTTCTTGCCACGGGCATAAAACTCGCTTTCATCTCCCGCTAAATTAAAACCCAGCAGATTGACTTTTAACTACAGCAATAAAACAAAGATCACATATCCACTATTTTAGCATTCGTGCATTAGCTTTGGGGGGATTGTCTGATTGTTTTTTAAACCTCCCACAAAACTATTTTTTCCTGCAGAGCCCCCAGAGACAGACTAAAAAGAAAATGTGAATTTGCAAATGGAATTTAATTTTTTCCTCACTTTGACTTTTTAAGTTGCTAAGTGTATTGTTTGTGTCTTAATGTGTGTAGTATACTGTAAATAAAACTATCTAAAACTTATCAAAGCCATTCCACAGACATGGCCTCCCATCACTCAGGGCTAATTTGAGAGCTGGTGATATGAGCGAGCAGCTCCTCCATCATGCTGCCACCAGTCCATCCTGGGACGCACTAATTACTGAGCTCATGATGCTGCAGTCGATAGCTCGCCCAAAGCTCTCAGCAGCCAGAGGGCTTCATCTGCTCAGTGAAGGACGATATACTGCTCACAGGCAGGAGGAAGCGAGGTGAGAGATAAGACAGAGACAGAGGAGATCATTTAGAGATGAAAGACAAGAGAGAGATGAGAAAGAGAGGGAGAGTTCATCCTGCCAGTGACCCTGGACCTCTTCCAGTGAGAACGGCTAATAATTGATTGTCAGGATTAGAGGAAGATTTCACTGTGATTTTCACTGTTCTGAAGGTCGAACTTTGAGGAAATGAAACACGTAATACAATTTATAAAGAAAGAGAAGATTAAATATGACCAAGTTAAGCGTGTTTGGATAAATGTCAGGTCAAAGGTCGGAGGAAGTATGAAAATAAAGCACAAAACCGAAAACCAACTGATCACATGCATTTGTTAGAGAATATCACCAAAACTAATCTTGTTAATGTTATTAATCTCTCAATTATTTTTCAACTAATGGCTAATGGGAAGAATATTGAGAAAAATGGTTTTTGAATGTTTTTTGTCAAACCAATGGTCCAGATAAATTAACTTCACAAAGGTGTTAACAGACACAATTTAGCACAAATAAATTACTTGTGAAAACTACAGTGGATCATTATAATTGATGTTGAATCTATTGACATTTCAGAGGTTTTTTTTGTCTTAGTATTCTTATTGGCATCCATCTTCATTTCCTCAATAACTGAAGTGTCTCTTTGTATTACAAAAGCAAGCAGTGCTTGATAAATGTGTGAGTGAAGCTTAATTATATTAACACCTCCGTCCCTGTGTAAAGCCTGTGTGTGCTCCTCAAAACCACATTGGATGGGAATCTCTGATTACCTGTCCAATCCGTGGCTCCCTGCTGTCTTGTTAGTGCTGTGCTCCCTCTGATATAATGAAATGCCATGTAGTGGTGGATCAATACAAACTCCTACGAGAGACCTTTAATAGAAAAGCCAGCCACGTCTCAGGGGACAACTTAGATTCAGAAGTGTGTGTTTTTCACTCATTAACGGGACATCATAAACCCCATGATGAAGCCAAGACTTGCTTCAAGCGAGCTCGCTGATTGCTTAAGTAGCAATAAAACATGCCACGTAAGTAGCCAAGATTAGCTTAATGTCTAGGAAAGAAAGAGCGAAGATAGAGACGGGCATCCTTTAATTGTCACACAGCTGGTCGAATCCATTTTTGCACAGATGGCAAGAAAAAAAATGCAATGACATTTACTGCACGTGACAAATTTGAATGCAAGAGCTGATTTGAACAGAAAGAACTGAAAGAGGCAGAGAGAAAAGATAAAGAGAGGTAGAGGAATTGTGCACGGGTGCATCACAGCACAACTGTATACAGACAAAAGAGACAAGGACCAGGCATCATTAATCAAAGAATAAACAATTAATAAAATACAATTACTAAGAGAAAACAAACTTTTTGGGGAGACTGAACTGGAAGTACTTGAGAACTGACAAGTATAAATTCCTGAAGTATGAAGTCTGCACAGTCCTCTGTGTGTTTCTGAGTCTACATACTGAACCATTTCCATGGTTTGTATGGTTGTTCTCCAGAGTGACAACTCGAGGAGATTGGCAGCCTCCTTCTGCAGCATCCTAGCACTACTGTAAACAACTACAGGCTCAGACAGCGCGAAGATAGAGGCAGGATTATCACGTCAGACTGACAACCTCAAAAATCACTAAAGTATCAAGAAAATGCTTTTAAAGTTCAGTTTAAGTACGAGCTTGGCTCTCGCTTACAGCGACTCTTTGCAGCATCATCCAGCAACAAACTGCCAGTCGAACAGATCTGGGCTCAGCTTAGATTACCAGGGTCTCGATGACATGAAGTGTCCTGTCAGAGCCCCAAATTATCACACCGTACATGCTTCTTCATTCTACAGGAAACCAAGTATCTCCCAGAAAAATAACCTCAGCTTCAAGAGGAACATGTGCATGTGGGTCACGGTTGGGTGCAAAGATAATTCACTATATTGACAATAGACAGAAAGTGACAAGACGAACCAAACACACAAGTGGCACTAGAAGGGATGATTGATGGGAGGAGTGTGAGCTTGTTAGTTTTAATATGGAAACACGCTGCCGGGCCAGCAAGATTCCCAAAAACACCTGATTAGGGGGAAAATGAAAAGCACCTTCTCACATAACTCGCCACAAACACAAACACGCACTTTTGCTGCCCGTTGGCCTTTCAGAAGGTTCTGTTTGGTCTCCACACCACATGCTTCGATTCTGCAACTGCAGGAACCCTCATTACAGCACCCGCTCACATATCTCATTATTTCAAGCAGAAAACTTGTATACTGCTGCAGTTTTTCAACAGTGCTGAAAGTTTAATGTCTTTTTTCTGTAGTCAAAGTTCTATGAATGTTAATATAATAACATGATGGCGGCTGTCGGCCAAATGAAGAATGCATTTTTATTTTCAATGAAATGCACAAATCCAGGCTGCACAATCCTCTTAATGCATGTTTTAATTACATAAAATACTTTGCAATGTGCCATATGCATGTGGAACAGCATTACAGATAGATAGTGTTTAGCAATAAATGTCAAGTGCAAAAACCATTAGCAAATTATAATTATTATGTTTTATTTATATTTTATAAAGCATCCCAACTTGTTAAGTCAGGGATGTAATTGTTCTTTTTAACATTCAGGTGACAGAATGTTTTAACGATAAGCACTTGTTTGAACATCACTTCCAAATCAAATGTTCTCTCTTTTCGTTATGATTAAAAATGAAAAAAAGGCTTTGATGCTTTTTAAAATTGTATCAACGTGAACTGTGAGGTCAAGTGTGCATCACTAGCCTGAGGTGTGTTTTATCTTCACTGGTCTGACTTTGTGTTGCTGCAAAGTTGGCTGATAATCTGCAGATAGTGCTTAAGAGCGCAGTGTGAACAGTGAAATCAATAGGCTGCTTGAGGCTACCACATTATTACTTCCAGCCTTGTATGCGCTGCACATTTTCAACAAATAAGTTGGGTGAAAACTAATTCTGGTGTGTGTGGTGTGCTCTTATTTCTGCACCATCAGCACTTTGTTGCAACATCAGAGAAGAAGAACATAGAAAGGGAGAGAACATAAACAAGTTGCTGCTGCTGCGTTACACAAGTATCTTAATGATCCTTATCCCACTTTTTATATATTTGTTTTTAAATATAAATTAAATTTGTAATTAAGGTCCATCATTATGAACTCTCTTTTCCTCAGATGGTCTGGATAGAGACACCAAAGCAGATATATTTCTACTGTCTTTATAAGACTATGAACAGTCATGCTCTATTTGGTGTGTACGCAAACAGCCACAACTAGCTGTGAAAACAGTGGGTCAGCATGTAAGCTTGTACTAGTGCACAGAATAAATGTAAATGAGTGGGTAAACATAAAATATGCAAATGCTTCCATACATGGCACATTTTTTACTTTGACTCTGAAAATGATGATACATAACGAATCTTAAACTGACTGATCTCCCATTGAACGTAACACTACCCCAATTATATATATATATATAAAAAGAATAATGACTTTTGTCTTCCATCTTGATGTTTTTCCCCCTTTAATTAGTCACTGATCTGTATCTGAGATAAGATTATGTTACCTGACTGCAGCAGCCACACTGATGTATCACTCGGACTCCGCTGGTCTCCCTCATTACTCTCCGTTAAGGTGTCTTTGATGAAGGCACTTAACACTGAAATGCTCCTTATTTGCTGCTGGATAAGACTGTTTGTACCTGGTAGTTCCCAGGTGTGATTCTGTGTAACTGTGAACAGGCTGCGTAAAAAAGAAATATAGCCTGGAATAAAATGAAGGTTAAAGGAAGTAATAACTGCGATAGCTGGGAGCAGTGGGATCCCAGTGGAGGCTGCCCAGTGATGGAACTCTGCTACCAGGTAGTGCAGAAATGAAATGTGCTCCGGATTATGAATGAGCGGATGGGGTGGAGTATCCCCATGTGGGGGCTCCATGTGGGAGGAGCTGCTTCATGAATGCTAACTTTGTCCGTGGGAAGCCTTTCACCTGCTCTTGTGCCTTTATATCGGGGTGTTTAGGATGAAGGACGCATGTAATGGGACATGCAAAGGGGAGGGGAGAGATGTGCCTTGGTGTGTGTATTAATGTGTGTGTGTGGAGGCAGGATGAGGCCTGACAAATGAACAAATCACCTGTTCAAACCAATTAGCTTGCACCCCTGCAGTGGAATGGAAATAGGATACAACTGAATTTCAACTTGAGAAGACTTCAAAGGTCAGGGCTCTCTCTTATCTCTGCAATCTGGGGTGGAGACAATTAATTGTGCTGGCCTAATTTTTATAAAGTCCACAGAAGAGAAACTGCACCAGGCAGCAAAATCAGGTAGAGTTTTCACTGTGAGGAGGCAGAATAGATTACCAAAACAAAAACAAAAGTTCCTGCTCAGACTATTTCCTATGAGTAAAGTGTTTTATGCTCCAAAGCAACATAAACTAAATAGGGGGAAGAATATATATGTGCATGCAATAATAAAGAAATACAGCTGAACAAAGGGTTATAAAATAATTAAAATGTGGAAATATGCTGGACCACAAACAAATGAATAATCATCTCTCATCGAAGCTAAAGCCTGACGAGAGACGTGGCATAGAATAAATAGAAACAATGAAATAAATTATACTGGAGTCGTTACACCAGGCAGAGAAGCAAACATGACTTATTACTTCCAGATATGAAGCTGCTACACTGTACAGGTGTTTAAATTAGATATACATGCAATTTGCATATTTCATGCAAATCAGCACTGGAAAATAAGCTGAAGAAGATGGAAAACAGAAATAAATACACTGTGAGTCAAACAAAGGGCCGCAACAAAAAATTATTTCAGTGTGAAATACATTCAAAATACAACAAACGTTAGAACCACCAACTAATGAATAAATGAACTGACTAATAATGTCAAACCGTCTCTCTGGCATTATCAAGAACTTAAACGAGCTGAGAAAGTTCCTTTTGTCATGCAGGTGCTGCCATGAATGTGTTCAGTTCTGCACTTTATTCCCTCTCTTCATAAGTAATGTCGGCCCACACTCGCACAACTCTCAAGCAATCCCAGAAAACGTTTTCAACTCCTCCTGAGAAAATGTTAGGTTGTGAACCATCTAGTTTGTGTATAACCCACACACTGCTCCACGGACTCCCTCCCTCTAAAGTGCAAGACGATAAAAGCAAAGTGCAACAAACTCATGCAGCCAAAACTATTCAGAGATAATAGGATGAAACACACAAAAGGAGGCTTTAACGGTGGCCTTAAAAAAAAAATCGCTGTGAATTTTGCATGTTTTCATTCTGGTGTAGACGGTTCTGTCACTTACAGAAAGCAGGCGGGATGTAGCGCTGCTGCTGCAGCTGTCACGTCCACAGATACTACTGGCCCTGTCACTGTTACTGAGATCACACCGCGACCTGATGCACTGAATAATGAACACAGACTCAGGCGAGTCTGTCACAGTGACAGCCACAGCTCAGACTGCCACCAGGTGCCCCTTCCTTTACTATTAATACCATGTCTTCCAAATGTGACAGGGTCGATGTGCTACACTGACCACCATCCCAATGAATTATGACACCCATCTAGTAACTGCACGGACTGGGGAACGACATGTGATTAAACTCGTAGTCTAACTGCATTTTGTTGTAGCTTGCTGGTTGTTCAACTACATATATATTTGCATAGTGATTCCAGAAGTTAAATGTACATCTTTTGCAGTTTCTAAAGTACTGAAACTACAAAGTATATGGGTACAAGGAGAGGATTTTTTCTATATTTGTAATTGCTTCTCTATTGTAACTGAAGCCTGCTTGTCCAGCCCGGGGCACTTTTCCTCATCAGGTAGCCTCCATTACAGATTCACCTTTATGAAGTAAGCATGCAAACAGCTTCATCATGGATAAAACTCCTAAATATTTATCAACAAATGTTCAGAGAAACTAACTGAGTCATTCTGCTTGGTGTAGTCCTGGACTCTAGTTTCCAGAAAACAGGAATCTGACTGATGGATGGAAATTTTAAAATTTAAATCATATTTATATCTTATTCTTTTTGGTTTAGAAATGACCCATGAATAAGTAGGCAGCTTTTGCAATAACATCAAATTGAGAGGCATGTGTTACTGCTGCAAGGCGTTTTATATTTAATTTCATATCACATGTACATTTTAAATTTTTCTTTCTTAACTTCACTGTAGTTTAACTTCTTCTAGTGTTACGTAATTGGTAGGTAGCTTCCCCAGCATTGGGTAACTCTGATCACTGTCTTTTTATCTGTCAGTATATTTTTGTCTGAGGGCAAGTTATTATTTATCCAACACCACGATGACGCCCTGCTAAGCTGAATATTCATGTTTGTGCTTATTTGGTAGGTGTAAAAGCAACTAAGTCATCAAGTCAGGTTTGTCTTTGTCAATCCAACTAGCTCAAAGGCAAACTCACAGATTTAATCCCTCACCGACAAAGGCGCACAGAAACTCTCAGAGAAACAGACGGACAATGTCAATAATTCATAAAGTTAGACAAACACAAATTCGCTTGCACTTAAAAGAACCCTGAAGTTCTTAAATAATAAAAGCTTTAAATAACTAACAAAAGGCTTTTTGGCTCTTAGTGAGAGAAAACAATGACATTTAATAGGATCCATTGTGGCTTTTTTCATTTTTGATAAAGAAAAAATTGGAAATGATACATAACTTTCAGTTTGATTATCAGGTTTCTTGTTCAGCCGTTTTCCCCTGATATATAAATGTGTGTAGTGCCAGAGGGACGAGTGAGAGATGGAAGAAAGAGTCTGAATCACTTTCATTTGAAATATTTAGGTATGTTCGGGGTTGTTGGACTAATTCAATACAAATGTCTCCCATTAAATTGCCATTTAATTCTGCTTGTTTCTTTTCTGCTGGGAATACGGTAACGTTATATTTCAGAGACAGAAGAAGTCCCTTACATAATGCCTTACCTTGGTAGGTTGCAGATGAGATGTGCAAAGATTTGTGCAAGGATTCTTGCTGTAAAAACCAGCCAGTGCTACAGGCTCATTTGCTTTTAGAAAATTTAATGAGGACGAGTATATGTGAAATAGAGGGGGTTTACTTCACACAAACATCAAAGCTCAGTTCAGAAAAATAATGTTAAAACAGAGACACACAAAGAAAAAGAACACGTGGCAAGGAAGGAGACAATTACTGCATCGTTAAATCTACTGATGAAGACATTAATGGAGCGTGGATTAAGAAATCACACGTAGATGTAAAGTACATGAAGCTGAACCTACCTTGACCTCAATGAAGTCCGGCTGGCCCAGTGCAATGAGCTCCGAGTAGGCCTGCATCTCCTCCACGTTCCAGGCCTTCACCAGCGTCAGTCTGTACACCGTCCGCTGTCTCTGCACGGACACACAGCAACAGGGAATTCAGGGAAAGGGCCAAAAAATTAGACCCATAAACATGAGAGTGTTGTAGTAATAGTGTGCTGCATTTCATGTGTTGGGTCTATTTCGATGTGCATTTTTTAATGTACCACATTTAATAAAGACATTTAATTTTTTAATGGATGAAACTGCTCACATATCACATATTTGTATAAGTATGGCTCAACAGATTCAGATTGAATTCATTCATTCAAGTTAAAAAAATTAAGTAAATCAAAAACCTCATCTTTAGTAAAACACTTCATCTTTATAACCGACTCCCCACAGCTTCCTGGGCACTGTTGTTAACCACAGTTAGATTTGGTGTTAGAACAGTGACTGCCATACGTTTTGGATGAAGCGGCTCAATCATGGGCTCAACTGTAACATTTCAACAAAGAAAACACTTCATAACACCCTTGATTCAAACTCAAACTGTGGTTCTGTTTGGAAATGAAAAAGGTCAAAAGATTTTTTTCATTTAAATCATGGAAACACGCTTGTGTTGCTGCAGAAACACTGCCGCAACATTGCTATCACAGTTACAGATAACTCAATTTAAATCCAAATTCAAATTTCTCCATCTATTCTCTTTGAGTTAGATGTCATCAACATCTGCCATCCACAGGCAACACAGCAGCTCACAGATGTCCTGTCTGCCGCCCACTTTTGGTGTGAATTATGACAGAGCGGTTAGGGGAAGGTTTGCATGTTTACTAATGCTCAACAACTGCTGTGTTGCAGCAGAACTGCATATGTCTTGAATTTCCCAAGTGGATCTGAAGGATGACGATGCGGGCCTCGACTATGTGACACTTTTTTCAATTACATTTGCGATACTTTGTTTTCTCCATGTACAGCGGCTGTCAACAGCGTCCCAACCTTCACCTGCAGAATACTGAAGCTCCAAGGCTTCGTCAGTGAGACAGCAGGGAGGGAGCCGGGCATTGAACAAAATACATTAAGAGCAGCAGACACCTTCAAGGGATGCAAGTAAGCCATGTAAGCACAACCACATCAGACTAAGAGGTGTTGTCTTTATGATCCATGCATGTCAAATGTACGATTTAGTTCATTCTGAGGTTTAACACATATATTATATTTCCATAATACGATCACACTGACTGACACAAATGTATTAGGAACTTCTCAAATGTGGGTTTACAAAATACAAATGTCAGCCTACTTTCTGCTCTTTGTATAATGTGAAACTTTTTTATTGAGACAACAAATGTATTGGCAAATACAGGGTTTTCATAAAGTCTCTTTACAATTAAAAAAAATATATTTAAAAGGCAATTGAAGAGATTGAACAGATTTGTTGTATATACTCAGTGGTTATCAGAGTTTTTAATCACATTGCATTAGTGTATTTCAGGTACCCTGTTGATGAAAATGTAGTGGTTTATAGTGGCTATAAAAATGGCTGCTCCTCCAGAGAAGGCACAATATGTATCATGGTTCTATCTGTGGTGTTATGTTAAAGATAGCATGTATGGAACAAAGAAACAGGACATAACAGACCTAAAGCTAAAGTAATCGAGGACCGTCTTGATGTGCGTCGTACAGCTAATGGAGCCATGTAGCGGGTTATTAATGAGGCAAAAAACTTCAATCTCTACTCCTCATTTTCTAATAATTTTCATATATTTGTCTGTTCATTTGCATTTGTGACACATTTTTTAAATGTAAAGAGTCTTTATGGACACCCTGTAAATCAGATTTGAATCTGGGTCAAAGTCAACAAAACCTGATCTGGACATCACTCGCACGTGCTCGGTTAACTTTCCCCGGGTAAATAACAGAGCTGGAAAAAGCCCAGCTCAAATTTCAATGGTGTAGATTCAGGTTATTGTTGCTGCTGTATAGCAGGAAAAGAGGATTACTGAGAATATGATGGAGAGGAAGAAAGAGAGGAAGATGAAAGAAGGGGAATGGTGAGGACAGAGGACATGGGAAATAGATAATACAAAGAAACAAGTAAATGACAAAGGGAGAGGAGAGAGCTCTGTCCCTCATTCCCGGACTCTCTCCCTCTCTCACTGGAAGGTTATCTGTAACACGAGGTCCTTTCAGCCCAGTAGGGAAGGGGATAATTGGCCGGTGGAAGCAGGGAGGTGAGATATTTCAAGCTGCCTCTCTTCCAAATCCGACACTGAGGCACAACTCTATCAATCCCCCAGCGCACTGCCAGGGAGGCCAGGTGGTGGAGAACAGAGAGGGATAAGCGCTAAGGAAGGATGGAGAGAGCCCACCGTGAAATGGAGACTTTGGAATATGGAGCAGAGACAGGGAGACCAGAGGGGGGTGATGGGAACAGAAAGAGAGGGTTTATTTTTGGAAACTGGGAAGTTGTGCACAGGCGAACCATACTGTCACCCTGACAAATACATGAGCAACACACACGTACATACGCAGCCCTCTGGGCCGAATAATCATTTAATCTAGAAGGCTAAATAACTGCAAATGTCTGGTTTGGTGTCCTTCAAAGCTTCAGAAAAAAACTTTGTTATGCACATGCTAACTTACAAAATACAATAGTTAAAGCATTTATAAAACATGCAATGATATGCCAAATCAAACCATGTCCTAACATGGATATGATTATAAAATGATCATGATTATCATTATCCTGATTAATATCCAGTCATATCACACAAAGCAAATCCATCACAACTGAGCACAACACTGAAAAACAGCAGTAGTAAAATCAGATTATAGAAAACTCACATTTTGCTGGCTGCTACTATGAGCTACAGTCCAACTGAAGGATCTTAAACTGCTATTAAAGTATCTTTCTTCAAACACATAGCACTAAAAAATGCACATTATTTAATATTACAGGG
>CAFUXE010000459.1:110480-121905 GCA_903364295.1 Serranus cabrilla
ATGCATTAGAATACATTATGAATAACTGCTCTGAGAATGATATTAGCCATAAAGTAGCCCTTTTAAGAAGATACGTCTCAAACGCTTCCCGTATTTGGCGTCTATATCATTTCCTGAGTACAATTGCTTCTCTGTTTTATAATGGGATCAGCAGTGGCTCCTGACTATAAGGTTGCAGGTATTCAGAAGACTTTGGCTCGAGCTGCAGTCATACATATTGGCAAAGTAATATTTGTATATTTTGTTACATTTCAGGGTGTGCATTAAAGGTGAAATATTAAAAGTAGTGCAAGAGTTTAGACTAGGGATTACAAAGGAAAGTGTGGTATAAGCTTCTATATGAGTTACACTTAATACACAAACGTAAGCAACAATGAGCTGAACTGGAAAGCTGACAGTTTGGCAAACTGAGTCTGGGCTTGACGAGAAGTGTGTGTGTGTGTGAGAGAGTGTGTGTGAGTGTGTGTGCAGCTCTGGCTGTGCTGACAGGGGTCTGCAGGATAAATTAGTTCTGAATCTCCGCCGGCTGCACATCCACAGTCATGTCACAAAAAGCGAGTTTTAACTCTGCACTGCCACAGTCCAAACTACATCCTGTTCATTATTTCACAGGTAAGCTGCAGGCGCTTATTGCTGTGCTGCAGCTTTCAAGTGAAACGAGCTGAAAATAAAACACTGCTGAGAAGGCAGAATCTATTTATGCTGTTTGTGTGTGTGGTTGTTAATTCTGTCTTTTCAAATATCAGTAACCCAGATCACAACAAACCTGCAGAATGCAAACAACAAAGACTTGAATAAAGAACAAACCATTCGGTGCTGAAATGATTAAGTCAATTGAGAAAAGAGAGAATAATTTTAAAAACCGTTCTATACATCTGGAATACAAACAGTTTTCCGATTAGTACTTGTTTGCTTTAATAAATGTTTTGACAACATATCTCAGAGCCTCTCAGGGAGAATCGGCTCAGGGAATACTCGCAGGATGATCACCAAAGTCTGTTTTGACTGAGCTTTGGGCGCCAAACTAGTCGTCCTCAGCCAATGTTAGCAGCAGCCAGGAACAAAACACGTCCCAGTGCCAACAGTATCAGTACCAGGAGCAGGATCCAGAGCTTATTCTTCTGTTACAAACTATTGCATGCTGTAGTTCCAATTTAGCTGATAACCTGCAGAGCCCTAAGTGAGGTTACAGAGAATAGATTTTAAAACACTGCTGCTGGTTTATAAAGCACTGAATTATTTACAGACAAAATACGTTGATTAACCATCCTGATCCCTCAGGTCACCTGGGACAGGTTTGCTCTCCGTCCCCAGCAGTGTTCAGTTTCTATGCTCCGTATATCTGGAACAAACTGCAGCTCTGCTGAAAGCTGCCTTTTACTCAACAATTTAAACACTTTTATTTTAGTGTACTGCACTCTTACTTGTTATGTAACTTTAATAATATTTTAGCTTCTGTTTTAGCTGTTTTTCTCTTTGATTTTTAAGGTTAATTATTTTGAATTTCCTCTTTTAATGTGTTTTTCTGCCCTTTTCCGTGGTGCTTCTGATGTCTTGTGTGAAACAGCTTGAATTGTGCAATAGAAAAAAATTTGCTTTGCCTCACAGCTCAAATGTTGATACTGTTTGAGGTAACAAAGAAAGGGAATTTCTGAAGAATAAGATACAGTTCAGGTGTCAGATTGAGAAAGTCAATTACATATCTGTGTGTGTGTGTATGTGTGTGTGAGGTCAAGAGCAGAATAATGCAGATGCAAAGTGTGCGTGTCCACTCAACTGTGCGGGGAAACAGACTTATACTAAGAGCTAAAACAAGAGAGAGAAGTCTCTCTGCGTGTGTGACGAACCTCTGAACTGTCGGATCATCGTCTGGTGCTTGTCCAAGGCTTCCTGCAGGATCTTCTCAGCGGGGTCCATCTTCCAGCGCCACTCTGTGCCCACAGGGTTGGTGTGATGTCTGTTAGTGGGGCACACACATAAACAGATCCAGGACTAACTGCTGACATACTGTAACCACTTTATCACCTTTTCACTGGAGCACTAAGTATCATCTAGGGCTGAAGAAAATCTAATATCACAATATTTTTGACCAAATACCTCAATATTGTAGGGGTGAATATTGGTGCTTTCACAATTTTTTTAAACATTTTGGATAACCAATCATTAGTAATGTGAAAATAACGACTAAATGAGTAAAAGCTACTAATGGAACAGCTACATCAGTCTGGTACAATCAGAAAATGACATCATTTTACTGTAACGCGTCTTTTAAAACCAGGAAAAGACTCTTACATGGTATTACAATATCTAAAATCTAAGATGATATCTAGCCTCGTGTATTGAAATAATATCATTATATTTCTCAGCCCTATAATCAACTAAGAGGCCAGTATCGCTCCGAGGCATTAGTCTGATTCAGATAGATTTAGGCCATTAGACATTTGACACAAATATAGTTGGATTAAAAACACTTGAAATAGATTCAGATGAGCATCCTTCTAACAAGGTTGCCACTTTAAAGAGCGAGGAAGTAATATTCATAAACTGATTTCCAGTGAATTACGACGACCATGCATATTCTCACCCTATAAAAACATAGAAGCGGAGGAATGCATCATACTGTAAAAAATGACACCTCCTTTGGGTGTTAATGACACCTTCTGACTGTCTGAGTGTGATTTCTAGGTGCAACAACAAATCCTGAGGCAGCGCGGATTCCAGACAGTCTGTCCCATGCATATGCACGCACTCACACCACACATTCTGGCCCTGCACATCAAATTAGACTCCACCTGTTGCTACAAAGGGGTAGACGGCGAGGGCAGCTGCAACAATACATCTGTGCCCTGAAATTGCTTACTTCCTGTCATCCTGCATAGCTGCCCTCAGGGAGACGGGCATATCTGTGGTGACAGGGAAGCAGTTCACGGCAGCACGGTCTGACAGCGACCTTTCAGCGCTCGACACAGTCGCTGTTTTCAAATGGAACTTCAGGGGAATAAAAGGCCCGGCCTCTCGCCAGTGTCACCACGAATCAGCGTCCACCTTTAGGCCTTTCGGGTATGCTGTCTATTAGCCTGCTACGTGTAAATCATTGACTTGTTTGCAACAGAGAGATCATCGCTCAATGTGTGAGTGGACCTGACTAACGAGGTAAACAAGTTAGGAGAAAACTAAGAATGCATGCAATCCCTGCAGCACCCAATAATGTTATAATCACATGAAAATTTAAGAAAATTTGCACTGAACTTGGTCAAAAATGTAATAAATAGTGCAATAATGTAATAAAATATTGTCATTAATATGGAACAAACATTCATGACTGGTTACTTGTGTTTAAATCAGGTGTCATGTAGCGCATATATAGATTTGATTAATGTTTATGTATATAAAACTTAAATAAAGTGTTACTGAAAGTTGTTTTGCTGTAAATCAGTTGTGTAGAGAGTAAAGGTTTAATCTTTTTAGTCGAGTCTCCACTGCTGTTTATAAGATTATCTGACCTGAAATTCTTGATTCCTGGTGGTTTTCCAAGGAGATTAGAGCCTTTATTAGATTTCTTTTTTTATCAAACTGTATTCACATTTTATAACATTTTCAGGAAATCCTAACATCAGTGGATGCTTCACTCCTGAAATAATAATAAAACTCAGCATCTCCATGTGGTTGATTCCACTACAGTTCAAGTAGCCATATGTTGCACTCTTGAAACACATAATCTTTAATAACCTATTAAAGTTTTAGATGATGTGACAGCAGTACACTTTAAAGTTATGATCTATTTTAAGTGTTTATAAAATCCGTACAGGAATGGAGGCGAGTCTGTGCTGACACAAACTTTAAAGACAGAGTCGTCATTTGCAGCACTGGACGATTTCAGGGATGTTTAGCTCTGGTTTGATATATTACAGTTTAAGTACTTAAGTCCTGAGGTCAGTTCAGAGATATGTTAGACTGGTCTACAGCAGTGGGCTAACTCATGACCAGGAGCCATCTTTCCACAGTAATATTCACTGACACCAAATGACAAAAACAAAACATGGCTTATAATTTGTGCTTTGATAATAATGTTGTGGTGGAAGCCATGAGAGGGGAAGAGTAGTTTTTTTGTTTTTTTTACAGAGAAAGTAAATTAATGGATATCTACAGCTGTGAAAGCTGTAACGACTGTTTGTGGTTTTTGTTTGACCAAAGAAACTATCCTGATGAGTTACGGAGCTCTGAACGATGATAAGATCATATTGGAACGTTTTTGGGTTGTTGCATCGCAGTAAAATCTCCTTGGAGCTGCTACATCTTTCCAGAAGAGAAACATGTTTTGCCAGAGTGAAGGGACTTTACTTAAGACAGTGAAGTACAAGACAGCTTTGTGCAACAGATTCATTTTAAATTCTGACGATTAGTTTGATCTGAGCCAGAGTCAAAGTGTATTTTTGCTGTGGTTTTATCCTTCAGGTCCTTACCTCCAGCAGAAGACACACTTGTTAGCGCAGGCGAGGCTGGGGGTCGTCTCCATGCAGCGGTGGGACTCGATGCCGTAGAAAGTGTGCTTGTAGCAGCCGCCTCTCCCTCGCAACATGGACTAACCAACAGAAACAACACGTGAATCACTTATTCAAAAAGTCAAATGCTTTGCTGAGTTTAATGAAGTAAATCCCATTACCTTGGTCCATCGACAAAGCTTCACTCCTGAGTGACTTCCAATTAGTTTGTACCCTTGACAGAAAGAGAAAGAACAACATGTGACATGAATAAGGCGCTCAGTCAGTAAACACCCTGTTTGACCCACAAACACACAGGCCATTTACAGCAGATAGTTTGGCATCAATAAAATGCATCTCAACAATCAAAGTCATGTTCATTCACAGTTCTCTGAACATCTCCAACAGAGCGACTCGCTGCAACTCAAGGGCACATCAGCAGCAGGAAGGAGGGGGCAGCGCTTCAAATTCTCTCTCAGCACAAAGGGAGGATAAAGTGCTTCAAAATCACTTTCTTCACAAGTCTGCCTCTCTATCCTCTTCTATTACCACGGCTAATACCACCAGATACAGACGTCCCCGCTTGGGTGAGTCAGGCTTCTCGGTTTTATTTTTGTTTGTTTCTTTTTACAAATAAAGATAAAAGGTTCATCTGTGCCACTTAATCAGAAATAGCAGAACATGATCCTGGGATTGTTTCCAGGGGAATGAAGAGGGGCTCACTCTTACAGTCCAGCGTTTAGAGGGACTTCTGCGGTAAGCCATGCAGCGGCCTGGTACTGAATCCAGGTGGGAAACTTGATTTTGGAGCCTTATGTGCTTTGCTTTTAAATCCTTGTAGCTGCAATGTCTAATTAAAAAGCAGCAGGGAATTTGTGTCAGACTGTGTATGAGCTCTCGCTGCTTTCACAGAGCTCAAGTCTGATGCTAGATGAGAAAAATACAACATGTTATTCATCAAGGCTGTTTGGAGTACATTTGTAGAAAAGGCTGAACGGTGGAAACGCTCAGTTTTTTATTTATCACCTAAATGAAAGAGTTGCCATTGATCCAGGATGTTCTTTTGGTGAGTAGAAAAATCACGATGAATGCACAAACACAGAATTCATTTTCTTTCTGGCTTGAACATCCAAGTTCTTCTTTGCTGCAAAAATACGCTGGCCAGCGTGAAATAGTTTTTCCACCTGAAAACACCTTGAGAGCACATATCCTCTTCTAACCCTGATCCTAGCAACTGCAACACACACACACACATATAAATATATATATTAACCCCAGGCCAACAAGGCTGTGAACCCCTCGGACAGGAAGTAGACCAACCGGCCGTTTATTTAACAATTAGAGATCTTAATGGAAGCAACGTTTCCCCACTTGTGTTTGTTAGGAAAATCGATTTCCAATGTCCTTCATTGTGTCAGGAGAGAACAGTGAGGGGGAGGAAAGGTCTTTCTATTTCCACCTTCTCTGTTATCTCTGAGAAATGCCATCTGCTGGAAAAATACAATATGTGCTATCAATAATTGCACTTTGATGTGCGAGGCATCAATAGTAAATTCAGGGGGAAAATGACCAACAGCTTCACCAGGTAGCACAACAAAAATAAAGCAATATAATAAATGAACACGTGTTTCTTGGTGCAATGTCTATTAGAAAAAAATATAAAACGTGTTTTACTGAAATATATATCCTGCACAGAAAGTTCTCAACACCCTGACATCTTAAATGCTCCTCAATGAGACGACATCACTCTGAGTTTTTTTAATTAAAAGTAAAAATAAACAGCTGGAAAGTGAAAGTCTGTTTCTCATACAGATACTGATTATATTACTGACCACCTGCTCTTCCGCCGACGCTGTCAAGATCACTTTAATTTGTCACTTACTAATAAAAACAAGTCCTAACGCAGGAGCTTTAAATGAACTCTCTAGCGGGCCAACTGTGTATTTAAATAACTGGAAATAAAAGACAACATTACTGACAATCGTGCAAACTATTTATACTTTGATTTGTGATCCGCTCTGAGGAAATGAAACGAGCAGGGGGAGAGTTTGTTTCATCAAGGAGGTAGAAAATCAGCCTAATTTGTTTTTTGAGAGGTCGCCTTTAGTTTTCAAAGAAGAAATCAAAAGGAAGATTTTCTTTTTATATTTCATCTACACTTTTATCTGTGAGTGAATATTCTAATGATAAATAAAATGTTTTTAATGTTAAGTCCTGCTGTTTCTTGCGTAAGATTATTGACTTGGATATTACCTCATTTAAAACTCCCTTAATGACAATGTTTGAGCAGACGTGCCACTTCTTTCATGGCTTGTATAAATAAAGCTTCTGGTTATATTAGATGAGATGAATGTGCCCTAACCCATTACAATGATCACTACGTTCACCCTTTATCAGAAACAGGTTTTAGCCACAGATTTGCTCATTTTGGTCCCATTTGAAAATTGTAGTCAGCAAATTAATTTCTTAAATGTGCAGCACTGCATTAAAAGTTTCTTGGACATTACACAAGAGCTTCATTATGAGACTTCTGCATCCATGTGATGCCAGAAAAGGCGATACACGAAATGCAGCCTTCCAAGACCAATATCATTAAAGCGATGCCAGAACTTTAATCCTTCATTCTTTCATTGCAAATTAAACAAATGGTCGACCGGGACGGACTGCTGCCAAGACAAAAACATGAAACAGGTCAACATTTGGTCAAATGAAGGAAAGTCTTGCTCACAGAGACCTATTTATAGAGCGTTGTGTAAGCCAACAGTGGGGGGTTACTGGCTGGAAACGAGTGGCCTGTGCTATAATCCTGAATGGACTTAAGAGGAAAGAGATAGTAAAATGTTTCAGACTGAAATAATGAGTCAACAACCGAGACTGAGGCTTCACGAGAGGCAAACACCTCCACAGAGAACATATGGACACACCACATGTAGCATCAAAACATAAAGTGAAATATTACAAATATTGAGTCATACACAATATTTAGCATTCAGACAGATCCCGACTTCAGATGTGACTTCTATAAATCGGAATATTTCACACAGGCAGCTGCATTCTTAATGTTTCTATTAGATAATCTCACATATTCTTAATTCAGTTTTAATTAAACAGCCAATTAAGGCTCTATTCTTAAACATCATTGTAATGCTGGGCTACTTTTGGGCAATTGGGCAGAATATTTATGTAGGTTTTATTTTGTTTCTGTTGCGTTTGAATGATACGTTTTCTTTTTACGATGAGTTAACAATCCAATTTAGCTAGTCTTCATTTGTTAAAAGAGCAAAACAGTTCAGAAGGAGACTGATTGTATTTTTCTGTTTAATATAGAAAGTCTGTGTAAGAATATTTCCCTTTTTGTCATGTCATGAGTATATTGTATCGTATCTATTAGACTGAAAACAGAAAAGAGAGCTTGTAAAATGTAGTAAACCCACCACTCAAACATATTTCCCATAAAATATGACAACAAACATTCACTTTTTGAAATGAAACAGCCAGAAAAACATATTATTATGATATTCAGGCCGATACAATAACACTTTTTTTAAAAAGATGACTGCAGAGTGTAAGTGTGGACCTTAAATCAGAAAGTGTATGAACTCTTTCATGTTGACGGCAGCTCGGAGTAGCTCTGCTGATGTTTTGGTGTGGGAGGAGAGAGAAGTGAGACTCTTGGGAGTGCACCCTGAGGACAGGAGGAGGCAGAGACGGTAATTGGACTGCAATGCATCATTAAGTGCCATTAGACAACACACATTCCCGGCTCCACACTTCTTCTCATGCAGCACCGCTGACCAGCTTTAACTGACCTTTTTTTGTCAGGATGTTAGAGAAAAAACAGCTGGTATTCAGGATGCATTCTCAGCAGCTGATTAACATAATCCAAGATATTCAATTTTAATGTTTTACTTCTTTCTGCATGGCATACTAAGTAATTAGCCTCTGAGGACAGTAAACAAGAGTTAATTTACCTCAAGTATGTAAAGATGTTTCTTAAAATGCATTAAGTTTGAGAAGTGATCATAGATGAATAAAAATATACATAAACCGGCTTCTCTCCTGGCATTTGTGTATGTTTGTTCAATTAACTGCAGAATTATTCAATGACATGATTTATAATTCATGTTTTAAAGTGAATTACAACTTCTCTGCCCTTGTGAAGGAGAAAGGTTAGCGATGTGCTGACAAGCAGCTGGTGTGTAATGTGATTTTTTTTATAGCAAAGCAGCGCAGCTACATAATATGAATATATTACCCACAGTCACCAGTGACACCAGCAGATGTTCTTCTGGAACTGGCTACACAGTTTTATGCAAGTCAAAGATTAATAAAACTCCACCACCACATGAAGCTGTCAGTGATGGACTTACTGATGTTCCTTTCATTATGTTGTTAAAGTCTCATATTTCATGTTAGCACTTTAATGTAAGACGTCCACATCCTCCTCACCTTGCTTCGTCAGTGCTTCTTTCAGGGCCGGGGTGATCATCTCTCTTCTCTCTCCTTCTTCTTCGATCTTCTTCACTCCGTTCAGCTTGGATAGTTTCACCATCTGGCCGTCTCCTCGGCCCTCCTCTTTGCTCTGCGGCGGACACAAAACTCTCAGTCATTCACTGCTTTTAACCACAACGACATCGAAGAAAACCGGCTCTGGCGCTGTGCTGCAACAGGCGTCTGTCAGCTATAAAACTTTGTTGTTGTACATTGGTTGAGGAGAAAAAAACATCTTTTGTAGGAAAGAATGTAATAAAGTGTTTCGGCTAATAAAATCATCATGGCTCTTTTTACATTCTCCTGGATCTGTTTTTGTCCATTTTGTCATATGGATTGTCTATTAATTAATAAGCCCAGAAAAAGTTATCAAGGTCATGTCTGTATATTGTACAATATCACCTCATTCAGCAACATTTAATCAACATGAATCCAGTAAAACAGCAGGTTTTCCCACCAGTATAAGACTCTGTGTGGTGTCTTGGTGTTTTTAAGATGACTGAAGAGAAAGAAAGAAAAAAACTATGCTGGGAAACATTTTGTTTTCATTTCCAGTTGTGCTGCTTCTGTCCTCTCATCTGCTCAATGGGTCAGACTTTTACACACACAATCAAAAGTTCATTGCTCTTTTTAAAAGGTTGCACTATTTTATTATAGTTAAATCAGTGAGTTAAAATGGCAATAATAGAATTTATCATCATCATTTCTGGGACAATATATCCAACAAAATCTTGACAGCCCTAATCCTGTAGTTTTATGCTCATTATAATTTTAACAGTAATAAAGAGGGTTAACAGAAACGGCCCTATACAATGATCCTTTTTATTTATTTCAACAGCAGGAAACTTCCTCCAGAAAGGCTGAAAGACCGAGTTTGAATATGAAGCTGCTGCCTGCTTCATGACTTGATGCTTATCACTTTAAGTTAAAAGCAGAAAATTCAAAAAGAGTTTCTCCAAAGTGTGTTTGATGTTGGACATGACTGAAGATCAAGGCGTGTGATTCCTGCAGTCCTTGTATGACTGTGTGCCACATTAACATTACTCTCTGCATGGCGTGATCATTTCGGAGTAAAGGGAGATCCTCCTGCCTGGACAGTGCAGGTAATCTTGATTTAAAGCCCTTCAGGGACCCGATGAAACTCAACAAAAGCTCTACAGCATCACACGAACATTTTTTGGACTTTCTACTACAATGGCTGTGCTGATGCTAAAGCTGCTGCAGCATATTTGTTTGAAGATTAACAACTTTCTGCAGGCCAGGATTACATTACTGCAGTGTACAGCTCCTGTATGTAAATGTAAATATCTTGCAGCTATGCTGTTTACAGACACAACAGAAGATTGATTAAATCCAGATAGAAAAGCTGCTGGTGTTATTTTTCAGAAAGGTGTGATGGACGAGGAGCCTTTGAGATTAACAATGTAAAGCGACAGCTCCTCCCAATTACTGTGCTGCTGCCGCGGCTCCTGCAGGTCTACGGGGATCTATATGTCACCTTCTTAGCACAGCAGCTCATAAGGGGCTGATACTCTGTCAGCGCGCGTTGATGAATGTTCGTATGTGTGTGTTCCTGAGGAAGTGAGACTTCAGCTCACTGGTTCCTGTGCTGTAGGGCACTAACCCCAGCTCACCAGCTACACACCTCTAAATGGTACATAAACGCCCCTCTGAGTCTTAAAACACTTTGGATATAAACTCTCTGTGCTTCAGGCAGGAAGGTGTGATCACCACTCAGTTTAATGTAGTGTGAACATCCATATTTATTTACTTTAGATGCCAAATGTTTTTGGAGCGGTTTGTTTTTCTGTTTATCAGCAAGATTATGTTAAAACTACTGTGCTGAATTTCGTTAAAGTATAAACTGTATACAAAGATGGACAGCTCTTCATTAGTGAAGCTAAAACAACTTGATCGCCCCCTGGTGGCACGCTGCAGTACACATCATAAACCTGACATGAGACAAACTACAAACTCAAAGTATACGTCTATTTTACCCAAAGAATCATGCTAATGTTTGTTCAAGAGTTCATTAATCTGAAATGTTTGTTTTTAATGAACTACATGATGCTTTAAAACACGGATGTAACATCATGGCTGACAGCTTGTGTTCTGATTGGGTCCGGCAGGCGTTTGGGCAGAAACTCAACACAGCAGCTCTGCTCTTCATCAACACTGCACACACTGTGGCTCAATGGGAGCAAGATGGCAGCGGCTGCATCGCAGATATTTTAGCTTCGCTTCTGTCCAGCGGGAGAAGGTAGTAAAAAAATGGAAGATTGAACATCACCGAGAAGATTAAGCGTCTGAGCACGACCTCCGGTGTTCGGAGCCCATCTGTTTCTGCTGACAAACCTAACAATGGTGCATTTTCACCTTCCACCTGGAAGGATCGAAGCACATGTAGGGGTCTAGCGGCTCAATCTGCTCTGTGCAGCTGAAGCCATGTGTGG
>CAFUXE010000459.1:124315-142147 GCA_903364295.1 Serranus cabrilla
ACTTGTTGATGTGCACAGACAATTCATGCAAATAGCTCTGGAAGTGAAATGACAGTGTTGTGTTAAAGTGGTTCATTCAGGGTTTTCAGCTGCAGGCAACTGAGAGTCTCTGCCATCACCTAGTGGTCAAACACAGACAAATGAGCTCCAACCTGCAGCTGTGAGGAGAGTTTTGTGTCAAGCAAGTCAAAAAACAAGCTGGCTTGCAGTATCACAAAAGGAGCTGGAGATCTACCACAACACCGACAGGGAATTTAACTTTTCCACTATAACCTGAGACACTATAGTTTAAAACAACATATCCATCTGAGCGGCTGGACTTCAGCCGCTCTACACTGTAAATTAGCTTACTAACATATTCCAGTCAGGGGAATTTCCTTGTTCACACTTAATTTGCAGCTTGGTTAAATACTTGTCGTCTCTTGGTAATAGCAAATGTTTAATCTACAAACTAATTACTTCTTGCACTGCCTTCTCCGTGTGACTAAATTATGCAAAAACAACACTAATTTGGTAACACAGTCATACAGCAGAACTGTCATCCTGACATCCAAGTGTGCTGATACAAGTCAACACAGCAAATCATGAGAATTCAATGTCAGTGTTACGAGACAAGGCGGATTAAATACAATTAGGAAACATTTGCAGCAGGTTAAATGGAAGTCAATGTCCATGCCTGCATCACAAAAACAGATTAAAATATCTTGAAGAAGAACAACAATAGGAGCACGTGGCTTCCTCATAAAAAAATAAATGAAAACACCTCATGAAAGTTTTAAAGCTTCTGGCTGCTTCCACTGCGGCAGACGTAACTGAAAAGTAATGAGCTTTTCAGGCTCCTCCAGCCATCAGCTGATGTCTCTTTAATGTTCCCAGCTGTGATGCATAAAACACATTGAGGCAGAGCTTACAAAGAGGCCTGTCCACCCCCCACACGGCAGACACACTTTAAACTATCAGATTTATGTCACAGAGAAGGGACACGGCTGGGAGGATCTGCTGTTCAAGTCATGTTTCATATCTGTGATGGACTCTGCTGCTCTGTCAGCACATTAACCTGAAGCATTATGCTTTCATGAGAACAAAATTTAAGAAGCACAAAGGCTCCAGACAGCTGCAGGATTGTCCTTTGAGTTACAATAAAAACCCACATCAAATTCATTTCACAGCTTTCCACACGATTCGCTCCCTCGCTTTGTTTCTTTTGAGCCACAAACAGACGAACAAAAGGCGAAAGTGTGATTCAAGGTCGAAAAGCTGCGACAGAAAGAAATCATTCTGAGATTTATTGTTGTTCTGAACCGACGTTTCCAGTTGAGGCAGAAGTTTGGAGCGGGACATAATGCAGGGAGAGAAGTAAAGTAACATTCATCATATTCAGAGATAATAAGACTTCATGTTTCATCTCATTGTTTTTACTACAAACCTGATTCCAGAAACATTAGAAACAACTCACGCCTTGCATTTTGTTTTACTTTACTTTTTACACCATCATTCCACCTTTTCTGGAATTGTGGTTGAATTATATCATTTTACAGTTAACAGCAGATATTTACATTTAAGAGTTTATTTAAAAAAAGGTGCAATCAATAGAAAATCACCAAAAAAGGTGAATGCGCTGAAGTTTGGAGGTTTTATTTACATATAAAGTATTTTATGGCACCCATGGGTGTTTTATTTTTGATTTTGATTTTTGTATGAAATATTGAACGAGGCGGTTGGTACTAGGAATATAGTAAGTATAATAAGTATGTTTTCAGTAAGTTGAGACATATTTGGTCTGATTAATCTTGTTCTAATGTATTTTTTATTTATTATTTTATATATTGAAGATTTATTTTAGTAGGCTGTGGAAGTGCACAAATGTTACAACATAGTTGATCTCATTTATTAATCTTTTTTCATTATTTTGCCATATAATTTTGATATTGTATTATATGTTATATGTAGGATTAAGCAGCACAACAATATGGATTTATAAATAACAAGTGAGCAGCTATTTTCAGAGGTTTTTGCTCTAATTTTAAGACAACAATCTGCAACCTACATTTCTTTCCTTTCCTTCCTCTCGTCCTTACAGCTCACGTCTCTACGCCGCGTATGAAGGAGACATAAAGCTTCTTCCTTCTCATTTTCCTGCTTTCCTTGAGTCACTCGTTCCTCACAAGTCTGTGAAGTGGGCGTCCTCGCTCTTACGCAAGCCTCCACTTCTCGCCTGCCGGGGTCTGGTGTCTATCGACCCATCTGCCACTTCTCCATCAATGACACCACTGTTTCTCCTTACTCCACACACTCTTATATCGGGCTGAGGTGGCGGAAACTTCATGCCACAGTGGTGCCCGGCTGCCGTAAGACGGAAACGCTGAGAATAAACCTGCTGATGGCGACTGAAGCTCCGGTTTAAAATGACTCAGTGAGATATTGTGAAGCAGGCAGCTGTAGTGTAGGATTATAAGTATAGTATAAACCTCTTTTAGTTATTTCTGTAGTGTTTCCTGAATGATAGTAGTTTTCTGAAGCCAGCAAAGTAGGATTCATCATCAGCGATACTATTGTTTATTGTTATGATATATTTCTGGCCCCTGTATGACTAAAGACAGTCTGACCTTTGCTTTCCTGACGCTGCTCATGATGTTGCCCAGATCTTCCATGTCGACCACAGAACCAGATTTTTTCTCATCCTGCAGACCAGATTCCTCCTCATCACTGCTGGACTCTATCAGCTCCTCCTGAAACAGGACAGAAGAACACAGACAGATAAAAAATATGGTTTGTGAAAGACAAAAAAAGGACATTGTGACACTGAGAATCTTGTGAAAAATGTCTCGCCGGTGCATTTGCTCCAACCTATAACCAGTTAAACTGCTGTCTGTGATTAAGCGAGGGGGCCACATGGAGCGCATTCATCCTGCATTGTTATCTCCTCTTGGGATAAATAAAAAAATGCCATATGCATGTTTATGGAGTATTTATCACGATGTCGAAGCTCGTGCCCACGTGTGCGGTGGCAGGATGAAACGCATGAGCGGCACGGCGTGCAGATAAATCTCTGCGATGGTCCCCTCGCCGCCGCTCCAGCTACACTCGGTTCCGGTTGAATGTCACCTCTGTGGAGCGCAATCAGCGCTGCAGACGGAGGGGAAGAAGTCTCAGCTAGAGTTGGCTCTGAGGCGCCTGCTGCCATGACAACTGGTCATCTGTGCGTGCTGTGATGCGTGTGAAAGGTTGTTGTGTGTGTACATTTACATGCCTGCGTTTATGTAGCACTTACACTGAAAGCTTTGCTGTGTTGCTTCTTATTCGCTCGTTAACACTCAACATGTGGACGGGAGGAGCTGCGTTCATTCAGCTGCTTTTTATACTTTGACATGACGGGAAGCTTTCACACTAATGCTGCGAGTATTAAATCATCCTGGTTTCCCTTGAAAATGCACAAAATCAGTGCTGCTAACCACGGAGCTGCTACACAGAGAGTAACACTTGTCTTCCTGAGTCCTTATCAGATTTTAATCACATTGCAGGAGTGCAACAGGAGGCCCACTTCAGCCTCCTGTGATAAGAGGTGCTTAAATATCTAAAGTGCCCTTGTATTGCTGAAATGTCCGTACACCAGAGGACATTTTCCTAATTAGACATCAGCTACACACTCTCTCTGTCCTTTTATACTCGATAATTGTCTCCACCTGCTTATTTGTGCTCTGGATAACAGGGAGAGGATCAGTTCGGCCGTGCAGCAGCAGAAGTGAAGCTGCAGCTGTATCAAGTCCTCACAACGAACAAAAGTCACGCACAACCTGTTCATCAGGTAATACGGGGCGGTTCATTCTCTCTGTCACTGAGTAAATCAACACGAGCTCAGGAGGAAGTCGAGTGCATTTAAACAGGTCCAGGAGCAACACACACAGACAGAACAACACACAAGAACAACACACACGGACAGAACAACACACACAGACAGAACAACACACACGGACAGAACACACAAGAACAACACACACGGACCGCTCACTGACAGCCTCAGTATTAGAGTTTCCATCCACCTGACGCTCACAAAGACACTTTTTATAGTCGTCTCTGTCATCAGTTTCTCCGTGATACACCTCAAGGAAAATATATGTACTGATATAAGAAATGGAGGCGTAACTGTGTGCTTTTTGCAAGTAATGGGCCCAATGATTACATTGCCCGCTGTGTTTACATGTTTGTTTACTTAATGTCAGCAACACTATCATCATCATCATCATCATCACCACAGAAGTTTGGCTTTTTTGCAGTTTTAACCTTGTGGTCAGGGCTGTCAGAGTCACATTGTAACATTAAGAAAACAAACGTGAAATAAACAGTTTTTCTGCCGTTACCTCAGAGCTGTTGTCCTCCTGCTCCTCCTGCTCCTCCTGTCGCTCTTTCTTCTTGTTCTTGCAGGAGCCTCCGCTCTTACAGTTCCCGCTGCAGCTCTTCTTCTCCCCCTTGTTCAGGGCCTGCAGGCGGAGCAGGAACTTCACCTTCCAGGCCAAGAAGTCGGCCTGAACGCTGCCGTTGCGGCTCTTCACCACGTTACAGTCGCCCTCTCCGCGCGTCAGGACGCGTCGGCCGCTCAGCATCCAGAGCCACTTGTCCACGTTTTTACCCACCTGGTAAAAAAAGAAAAGAGGGTTAAATAGAGGAGCGCAGTTCACAGCTTCAGAGATGATTGAATAACTGACTGCATTTCTTACAGTATTATAGTGGCCGACATAGACAGAGTTTCCAAGTCCAAACACGGCGTATCTGAGGCCTGTGAGGTACGTCTTCCCGTATCTGAAGTCAGTGGACGCCTCCTCCAGCCACTTACAGAACCACTCAGCGCTCTCAGTGGGCCGCCCGTCAGTGTAGGTGGCCACGAGAAACACACACACCGACTGGTTGGTGCACTGAGGGAAGACAGAAAGTTACGTTAAACATTATTCGTAAACGTTTCTTGATTAAACTCTGCTCACCTGCTCAACATGAACAAGTTGCTCCGGGAAAGATGACTTGACAATCTGCTCTTTTTCTGCAGGTATTACTGATGGAAGCCATGAGATTAAAGATTACACACAGATTCTTCTGACTCATCTTTAAAACTGAAATTTAATGCGAAGAACCGGTGAAAATCAATCTGGATTAAATCTAAGTGAGCACAAAGAATCTACTTGTTCAAATAAACAGAAAACTTGAGGAGTGAGTCAGTGTCGCCTGTCCAGGGTTTGGAGTAATACAAGTAACTGAATGACCCATTTAAAATACACAAGAGGAGGAAATGTAATCTATTACAGTTACAGATCAAACGGAAGGTCTTTAAAAATAGATTACTTTCAGGAACTTTCAAATGCAGGAAGCAGAAATATCCGTCTGTCCTCCTGCATCTGATGCATTCTACAGTCTGCAAGGCAGCAGTTCTTCTGGCTGTTCTGACCCTGAATCCTCTGAGCAGCAAATATGAGTCGGAGGGTCAAAGTTCAAGCACACTGGGATGCATTAGTTTGTCCCAGTTGTATGCATCCTGCACGCAGCGCTGCAAACTTTGCAGGAGCAGTACATCGTTAAAGTGAAAATAAAAAGTAGAAGATTTGGACGGCAGCTTGTGTGTCCTGCTGAGTAGCTGTTTTTTCTCTTACAGTTCCTGTACCCTCAAAATAAAAAGGAACACAGAGGAAAATAAACATCTATGATCTGCTGAGCAGGATTTGTGAAACACATTTGTCTTCTGTGTGAGCCGTCTGAAGAATCTAATCAGTCCAAAAATGAAGGAAAAGCTGAGCAGGAACATGAAGCTTACTGTACCGTTTGCTGTCAAGCTTTCAATAATAAAAACCCACAATTATTTACTTTGATTAACTCTGGACTAATTAAGCCTCCTCTGTAAATACATGTGGCCAGGACTTTAATTAACACCCTGGAGCAACGAAATACAGCCTGCTGCAGCATTTAATAGATGCAATAATTAGTCATTTAAATTATACCAGGTCAGAATTAACGGTGAACGAGAGAAACTCTCTTTCTTTCGGTCCCTGTTCAGGGACGTTACGCCTTAAATCATCCTTCATCAGTCTCTACACACGACATCTCTCCATCCTGCACGAGAAAAGGAAGAAGCGTCTCTTCTTTGAATAACTCACCTCTTCAGCGAGTCGGTCGTCTGGGTCGTAGTCTTTGATGTCAATCACCTCTGCTGGTATTCCCAAAGTCTTCACCTCCTCCGACAGCTCCGTCGCAAATCCCTGAACAAATACAAAGTCTCAGTTAAAGCTCATCAGAATAACACATTTATAATGTGTGAGCTGCCCCTCTATCGATGATATGTGAAAAATGGGTTTACACAGGTTTGCACGTGTTTATCCCTGAATTAAATCTTAGTTTTGGGAAACTTATGTTGTGATCTTGTTGGTACTATATCAGATTTATTAAAATCATCATTTTGGAGGCCATATTAATCACAATAACAATTATAATTTTGTTTGTATAGCACATTTCTAACATAAAATGCAGCGGATTCACAGTGTCATTAAAAATTAAACACAATAAACAAATAAAAACACAAGTAAAAACATGAATAAATACATAAAGTGTTAAAGATACCGTTGAAAGCAGAAAAATTAAAGTAGTAAAACTGAAGTAGAAAAGGATAAAAAAAAAAAAAAAGACGTATGCTAAAAGCTTGTTTCAGAAACATCAACAGAGCTGAATATCTAATGCAGCTGTTGTTGTTGTGTTGTTGCATTTGATTACTTCTTACTGTGTTAAAATACTTTGAATCAAACCGATCACAGATCAAATCAAAGCCGAGCTCATGATCTGATTTTTTAATTGTCTATTTCTCTTGACATAAAGCTGTGAGGTAAAACATCATGACCAAGGCCGGTCTGTATCCAATGTTAGATGATGTTTGTTTTGTTGACATCCTGAGCCAGTATGAGGATGTTTTCAGGAAACAGTATCTGTACCTTTGCTGTTCCCGTCTGGGAGCCGTAAAAGATTTTAACTCCTGACACGTGAACCACAGAGTCTCTCTCTGAGCTGTCGTTGACCTTCACAGCTTTGTAGACCCAGGGGCCGACATCTTTGGAGAAGCTTTTCTACAAGAAACACAGACAAAAACAATTAATGCAAAGTAAAAAAAATGACAGGTTGTATGTGGAGCTGCATCAGAACCAGCAGCCCTTTAAGAAACATAAACAGGAACTACTCACCTTCTTCAGAGCCACCTTCAGAGAGAACCAGATCCCAAAGATGAGAGCTGCAGCTGAGTAAAGGTACAGCCTGTTGTGCCATATCGACCACAGATGGCTCTCAATGGGACTGTGGCTGTTCTCTGACACTGGAGGAGGAAAGGAAATCCAGCTGAGTCCTCTAGTTTTAGACAGGTGCTTTCATGGATAAAGCTTAGCTAAATTCACATCGTGCACAAATGAAACGCAGTAACAGTTAGCAGCTAATGCTACAGCACCAACAGCACAGGATCAAACCCTGACGTTATCCTTAAATCACCTGTAGCAATAAAAGGCGGGTGGCTAGCAGTTCATGCTAGCAAGCAATGTTACTAACATTAGCTCACAATATACCGCCAAGTGAGTTTCCCACAACGTTAAAGTTTGAAATAAACTCACCTTTAGTATCGACAGTAGACACACGACTTATATAAAGCACAAAAATCCAAAAGAAGCTCAGCATCGCTGCAGTAAATGTTGTATTTACATACACAGTCCTCTGCAGCTGAGGTTGTGTGCGACCATATTGTTTGGCCGCTAAGCATGCTGGGAAGTGGAGTTCTCTGTATTGTAGCTGTCACAGGAGGATCGCGGCAGGTGTATTGAAAGAAATATAGAAATATATTTATCCATCGTTAAAATTATTTTTAACTAAGTATTCATTCTTCTGTTTGTTTCTTTTACTGGGGAAAAAACCTGCAGCTGTTTTTTCCACTTTACGTAACTTTTTATTTTTCATTTTGAACTCTGTGCCAGGAAGTGCAGTATTAAGTGATGTATTTCGCTATATATAACATTTTGATTTGAAAGTGTTTACCTGATTACTTTAAAAACAGAGTATGATCTTTTGTACTCATAACGAGAATGTAAAAGTTGTATTTACTGAGTGTTATTTGTCCTTAAGTGACCACAGAGAGACATGAAATTAGCGTCAATGATAGCATGCTAACACTTCCGATTAATACTTTCAAAATACAGTGAACAAATTGACGCTATGTGGAAGGAGCGTAAATAACTGTGTCTCTTGTGGTTAAAGAGTGCAGCATCGCATTCATCGGTGGGGATATTTTAAATAGCAATATTTTTTATATTTTTTAGAAGTCATAGTCATGGTAGTGCTTGTTTGATTAGTATTTCATGTGCAAATGTGATATTTCTGCCCTCTGGTGGTCACAGTGAGTAACAACAACTGTATTGTGTAAAGTCAGACAAAATAAGATAGTAACACTTCCGGTTAATACTTTCGAAATACAGTGAAATTGACGCTATGTGAAAGGAGCGTAAATAATTGTTTCCCTTGTGGTTACAGTTAAAGAGTGCAGCATCGCATTCATCGGTGGGGATATTTTAAATAGCAATATTTTTTATATTTTTTAGAAGTCATAGTCATGGTAGTGCTTGTTTGATTAGTATTTCATGTACAAATGTGATATTTCTGCCCTCTGGTGGTCACAGTGAGTAACAACAACAACTGTATTGTGTAAAGTCAGACAAAATAAGATAGTAGAACTTCCGGTTAATACTTTCAAAATACAGTGAACAAATTGACGCTATGTGGAAGGAGCGTAAATAACGGTTTCTCTTGTGGTTACAGTTAATGAGTGCAGCATCGCAGTCATCGGTGGGGATATTTTAAATAGCAATATTTTTTATGTTTTTTAGAAGTCATAGTCATGGTAGTGCTTGTTTGATTAGTATTTCATGTGCAAATGTGATATTTCTGCCCTCTGGTGGTCACAATGAATAACAACAACTGTATGTCTTTGATTACAAATATATACAGCTTCACAAGCAGACACAATAATGTAGTTAACCATTCAGTGTACGCTCAATAATTAAAAATAATAGTAAATCACAAAATTATTGAAATATGATTTCCGTTGCTCATATTCTCATGTTGTATTATGCCCTCTTGTGGTCAGAATATGTAACTACAACAGGATTAGTATAAAGTCAGACATAATAACATAGTCACACTTCCGGTTGAGATATTCAAAATAAAACTTTTACAATAAACAGACCTCTGAAGTCATGGTTATAAATTTGCACATTAAAAATAATCAGATCTACCAAACAGACAAAATATGTTTTTATTTTTCCAGCCACCAAAGAAACAATCCTTGAAAATTAATGATTCCGATATGTGAAGTGCACTGTACATTTCTTTTTACGAAACGTATAATTACACATACTTATTTTATTTTGAATCGTATTTCGTTTTATATTTTTTGTCGATTAAAAAAAACGAATAAGTTACAAACACAATACAAAACTGAAAAAAACAAAACGGTAGCGGAACTGTTGTTTGGCGTCGATGTTTCTCAACGGACCCTGTTTGAAAACGCACTCGGAGCGCATTGCCTACGCAGTCATTGGATAGTATATTTTGTCACCTGCGGATTTTGACAGAGCTCTCTGTCTTGTTAAACATAAATATGTCTATATTTACGCCAACAAATCAAATACGGCTCACAAATGTGGCGGTGGTGCGAATGAAGAAAGGAGGGAAGCGGTTTGAAATCGCCTGCTACAAAAACAAAGTTGTGAGCTGGAGGACAGGAGCGTGAGTAACGTTACATATCGTAGGTGTTGACATGTGACAGATAGAATTTGACTTCATATTTACTCAACTATCTTGTTTGTAATCTCTTTAAGTGAACGCGCATTGTCTTTTTCTGCTCTATAAATGTCAGTTTAATGCCTGTCATTGCTCCGTTACGAAGCTCTGAATGTCCAAACATTGTTTGAATTCTTCCAGAGAGAAAGACCTGGATGAGGTTCTGCAGACACACTCCGTCTTCATTAATGTGTCCAAAGGTCAGGCAGCTAAGAAGGATGACTTGACCAAAGCTTTTGGGACAGATGATCTGACAGAAATCTGTAAACAGGTAAGAAATATTCTCCTTCCCACCTCTTCTTAACTCTATCATCAGCAAAGGCCTGTGCAGTGTTTCACCTCCACTTCCTGAACTTCCCTCCTCTGTTTTCTCTCTGTCGGACAGATCCTGACCAAAGGAGAGCTCCAAGTGTCGGACAAGGAGAGGCAGTCTCAGCTGGAGACGATGTTCAGGGACATTGCGACTATTGTGGCAGAGAAGTGTGTGAATCCTGAGACCAAGAGGCCGTATACAGTCAGTCTGATTGAGCGGGCGATGAAGGACATCCACTACTCTGTGAAGGCCAACAAGAGCACCAAGCAGCAGGTGAGCTCTCCACATACACTCACTGGCCTCTCTATTATATACGCCTGTTCAACTGCTGGTTAATGCAGATATCTATCTGTCACATGGCAGCATCGTAATGGGGAAGAAAGGGGATTTAAGTGACTTTGAATCTCACAAATGGCTGATCTCCTGGGATTTAAATGCACAACCATCTGTAGGATTTACAGAGAACAATCAGAAAAGAGAAAATCTGTGAGCCTTGTTGATGCCAGAGGTCAAAGGAGAATGAGCGGACTGGTTCCAGAATAGAAAGGCAACAGGAACTCAAATAACCACTCGTTACAACAAAATTATACAGAAGACCATCTCTGAACGCACAACACGTCCAACTTTGAAGCAGCAGAAGACCACACCACCACTTTATTAGGTACACTTCTCTAGCTATTAAAGTGAGTGTATCTACTGCTGTTCCACAAAGACTCAGACTTAGTCATAGACTGGAAGAATGTGAAAAATGTCCTAAACAGGATGTTGGCTTGTCTGTGAAAGAATGCGTCCACACTGACCCAGTTAAAAAAAAAATACAACAACATGCATCTTTTGTTTTACTACAGTCACAAAGACAATCCCACTGGAATAAGCTTTGATGCTTTTTCCTTCCCTTTTTATTCTGGCTCGATGATCTTGTTGTTCGGCCTCTCATGGACTCCTCTGTCCCGTCGTTCTCAGGCTCTGGAAGTGATCCGGCAGCTGAAGGAGTCGATGGAGATCCAGAGAGCCCACATGAGGCTGAGACTGGTGCTGCCGGCCAAGGAGGCCAAGAGGCTGAAGGAGAAGCTGAAGCCGCTGCTGCAGGTGGTGGAGAGCGAAGACTTTGACGAGGAGCTGGAAATGGTGAGAGGGGGGAAAGATTTTAAGGTTTCTAAAAGTGTGTTGATATCTCTCTGTGTGAACCGATGGCTTCATGTCCCTCCTCCTCTCCTCCAGGTGTGTCTGGTGGACCCCGGCTGCTTCAGGGAGATCGATGAGCTGATCCGCTGTGAGACGAAAGGCCGCGGCTCTCTGGAGGTTCTCAACCTGAAGGATGTGGAGGAGGGGGAGGAGAAGTTCTAGTAACCCAACCAACCAGGACTCAGCACCTTATCCACACTAACACTGCAAATCATTTAAGAGACTCTATTTTTGATGAGATTCGTGCTAATTTCAACCATTCCTGCTCCCGAGTCTCTCAGTGTTTTAAAGGATTTGTTTAAGTGAAAAGTTTTGGCAGGTTTGCATGATGGCTGGAATGTATTTCTGAAATCTGAGCATTTATCTCAGTCAGGTCAGTGAATAGTTCTGGCCTTCATTCACCTATTTATTCAGCTTTCTTTTTTAATTTCAGTGAAATGAACAGAACGCTCTGCCTTTCATCAGACATGTGTGCCATTAAGTAATGCTCAGTAGTTTTATGCATAATTACTTTAACCCAATAACTTATATTTTGTCATAAAAAACAAGACTGCTCTGTAGCAAATAAATATGTAACTGAATATTTTCTTTTGTGTACAAAGTGATTTTTCTCAGTATGCATACACAGTTAAAAACAAATAAACCACAAGTTTTGCAGATTTAAGGACAGAGAAGCCAGAACAAAGTATTAAAAGGAGCCCAATATAGACTTATATAGATATTAATAGTAATATTGTACCATGATTTATATACAGTGTTCAGAAAAGTTTGACATATAGTGTTTGTAAATATTGTTTAAAAGAGGAAACTTTTTTTTTTACAATTTAAATGCAAAACCCACCTCTTGTTCCGATGTTTTAAAATTGTTATTATAGTTAATAAACTGGAGCGGTACACCATACACTCAAATATTGAAAAGTTGTAGAACAAAGACACAAAGCTCCAGAGGGTAAAACCGCAGAAATATGGCGACAATCAAATAACTACAAGAAATGTTGTGTTACTTAAATCGATTTGAGGATATTAACGAAACATTTTACCAAGAGATCAGAGAGAGAAATGCATGACATTTAACTCCTCTCAGTCAAAACAGAGATGGTGTCGTCATGTAATGCAAAAATATGGAAAGTTTCATCTTTGACACAGGACAAAGAGTGACTTTTACTGTAACCTAGTGACACCTCATGGTGGATCAGACACACATGGGTGTAGATCTGCAAACAGAAGTCCGACAAATCCAGAAAAATACTCAAAATAAATGTCCACAGTGGATTTAAAGTAACTTCTCACCTTATGACGTCTTGGATGCTGCACAGAAAAACCATGTTAATAAACGACTTCAGTCAAATAACTCTAAACAAATACTGAATCATTTGCATTGCAATTTATTCCTCCGTGTCTTTTAGTGCACAAGAATTCATCTCGGATGTAAACATTTTTTCCACTGCTAAGTAAACGAACCATGAAATGGCATAACTCTAATGTAGGGCAATGAGCTGTGCAGTATTTAATATCAGACCAATATTAACGCTTTCACATTAAAGGTTTTACATTTCATTAAAGGGATCAGAGGGCCGGGAAGTCTTATTATAAGATCAAAAACTGAGATGAAGCGAAGCAAACAGACGGAGGTGTTATTTCACAGTGATATTAAAATGAAGATGAATGTAAAACGGTTTATATTTTTTTGTGTTGTCTTCAATAGAAATGGAAGAAACACATGCAAATTCAAATTCCTCCCAATAAAACTAGCTCTGACACTGTTGTGCTTCTACTTTCTAATGCTCATGCTTAGTTAATTCAGTGCATCATTACTCGACATGTGCAGCCTGCTGTTAAATCTCTTTTCCAGTTGAATCAGTCACAGTTAAATAGAACATCACAGTCCCGTTAGATGGGCTGTGATCTGCGTCCGTACTGGCTGTTAGTGAACGCGGCCCTGTGGATCAGGCTCAGCGGGTGGTTGGCCTCCTCCTCCAGATTCGGGTGTCTGCCCTCCTCAGGCTGCTGCGCCTGCGTCTCAGTAGTTGGGCATCTGGTGGTGAGAAACACTCCCCCGACCAGCATCAAAGCAAAGGAGATCCATCCGAGGTACAGAGCAGGTCCCCAGTCCCTCCTCAGCAGCACAGCGCCCTCCAGTGGCTGGCTGGTGTGGTGGCACGTCCAGGCTGTGGGAACCAGCAGCAGGATTCCAGACAAAACAAAGAGAGTACCAGAAAACACTTTGATCTGGCCACGCAGAGGAAACCACACCGCCCCCGCCGCTCCGATCACCGCAGCAAACGCCCCGGCTCCGATGGCTGCCATGATGAGAGCCCTCCACGTCCGAAAACTCCCAGAAAGAGACATGAGAGACCTGTAGAAGGAGCAGTGCAGGCTGCCATCGTGGGCCAGATCCCAGTGATCCCATTCCAGCCACACCCCGTCCCAGTAGGCAGGCAGAGTGGCCGTGGTGTTGTCCAGGGTGCCGCTCACCTTCCACAGGGCCAGGCAGCGTGTCAGGATGGCACACAGCCACCCGGTGAGGGCCAGGCCGAGGGCAGCGAGCTCCAGCTGCCGCATCATGACTCCGGCCGGCCCGCTCCTCCTCTTCACTGCAGGCCGACTGCCTAACCAGACACAGCTGGCAGCGGGGTGGGGTGTGTTGTTTTAGGAACGTGTGTGTGCATGAGTGAGGCAGAGACGTTCTGTGTAGGTGTGTGTGAGGAGGTCGGTGTGTGTGTGTTTTGCATGTCTGTTCAGAAAGGGGAAACCAGTTCTTTGGTATTCATGGTAGAAGGCACGGCCCGGCTGCAGCTGGGAGGAGGAGGAGGGAAATCCCTGTTTGCTCTGCCATGGTTTCAAAACAATCCCTTTCTCCCAGTTTCTGCGCAGAGGGACGGACAAAGCTTCCACTGTGCTCGGATATTTCTGCCTCTGTGTCAGAGAACTTGATTTAAAGGGCACGTCTCTCACTGATGTTGGGATTCTCTGTTAGTTCTCACAACAACAATGACACCGGATGGAAACTTTTCACACTTTCCTTCCTGCAGGATACTGACTCATACTACTCACCAGCATTAAGCATGGCACATATTTCTCTTTAAATTTCTCTAAAACTGAGGACTCAAACATGATGGATGTCATTTTCTACAGCAGGGACACAAATCAGATCTCTGGCTTTCTTTGTGAAGGGAAATGACAACAGTCAGACTTAGGAAACTGCAGCTGTTTCAAAGATGCCAGATATTTAAAGCTGCATCCAGACACGTGACTCAAGTCATTGAGTCCAAGTCTCAAGTAATGTCCCGAGTGATTCTGTCTCGATTAAATAAAGTCAAGTCCTAACATAAAACAGAATTATTCAACTGTTAACGGCCTTTTAAAGCAGCGTTAGATGACACATGAAGTTTAAAGGAATGAAATAAACATTAAACGTAGCATTGGATTTGTAGAAACTTAATGTTACGATACCAACATTTTATTCTGCTGATCGGGTTGATTGGTGACATAAACTATCAGGCTAAAGAGTAAAGTCTGTATCTGTCTCTAACATTAAGACACTGATGATCAGAATGAGTCTTCAAATGATGTAGTAGTAGCGGGTAATGTTACACTTTTAATGTCAACAATAACAATGCTGAACATTTCTAGTATTAATAATATCAAAAATAAAATATAAAATCGATACAGACAAGTCAAGAGTCTTCCTTGTCTGCTGTGAGGGTCAAAGGTCAGAGGGCGTCGTAAAGCCTGTAAAGCTCTTTGAGGCAAATTTGTGATTAAATCTGTGGTTCGCTCCAGCTTTGAGGATCAGAACATAAAGCGTAATGTAACTGACATAAATCGCTGTAACACAGTTTGGCTGCTGGTTTTTCACAATGTGATACAAACATTATAGAAAAATATAGAAAACAAACATTTTCCTATTGTTTAGGTGATATGTGGTCATACTGCCCAGCCCTAGTGCTTGTTATGATCAAATTACACAAGGTCATTTTGTATCACGATATTTGTTTCTGATGCCAATGAAAGACAGTAAATTACTGTTTTTAATTATTGCCCAGACCTAAGAACTAGTTTTCTAGATCTTTTCTACATCTTAATTTGAAGATCTTCAAATTATGTTGTGACTGTGTGCAGTAACTGTTAAATCTCACCCTGAAGAAAAAGGACAACATGTTAGAGTGAACTGTGAATGAGACCTTTAATGTCCTTTCATATGCTTAAACATGCTGTTTTTTTTTCAGTATCTACTGTATGAATGGTGCATTTCATCAACAGTTGACTGGACCTGTTCCTGGCCTGAGCTCAGTCCTCACCTCACACGTAGTTCTTGATGGCGTAGCTGCTGCGCGTGTGTGTCCTGGCCAGTGTGTACCCGCCGGAGGAGAGCCTGGCCCTCTGCGGCGGGCAGCTCGTGCACAGGATGGCTCCCCCACACACCAGCAGCCCGGAGGTCACAAAGCCGATATAAATGGCCGCTCCGAGCTCCCGCTTCAGCACCTCGGGGACGCGGGGGTTGTGGAAGTCATTGATGATGGAGTTGGCCGTCCAGGAAACGGCCACGATGGTGGTGAGGGCGGCCAGGCAGAAGATGGCCCCGGAGCTCAGCACCACCCGAGCCTTGATCCTCGGGTGGCTCAGGCAGTTGGTGCAGCGTGCTCCCAGGAGGAAGATGAGGAAGCCCAAACATCCCAGCACCAGGCTGATGCAGATGAGGCCGCGGGCCGCCTGCAGGTCGGGGGAAAGGTCCAGCAGGGCGTCATAGAGCTTACACTGCATCTGGCCCGTGTACTCGCTGACACAGGTCATCCACAGACCCTCCCAGAACACCTGCATGACCACCAGGTGGGTGCCGATGAAGGCGGTCACCTTCCACATGGGCAGAGCGCAGATCAGGATGGTCCCAGCGACGCCCGCCATGGACAGGCTGATGCCCAGTTCCTGCACAGCCATGGGACAAACTCTCTCTGGAAGACACGGAGGAGAAAAATTATTTAGCTTTTACTCAGAATGGACACGTTTATCACATCCTGACATGCTGCTGATGGAATAAAGGGATCACTTATATTTTTTGCTTTGTTTTAGTAATTAACATAAAACCAAAGTGTGTTCTTCTTGTTTCCAACATAAACTCCTATATTTTCCAATGTCTTGTTTGCTTCTAGACCACCAGAAAAAGAGGAAGATATATCAGCCTGAATACACTGATTCCAACCTACAACAAGGAATTATATAAAGAAATCTAAGACATGATAAGAAAAGCTACAGATAGATAAAAGATCTGCGTCACTGTGTTTTCAGAAGTGACAACGGTGCCCTCAGAGATGTTTTTCCTGTAATGCTGAAGTTGTTTCTTGTAACTGATGTCATTAAATAAACATGTAGGGGTTTTCTAGCTATGGAGGCAAATGGCCACTAGGCTGCAGTATATCCCAAAAGAAAAACAGAATGACGAGGAATCAGGTCATATCTTTGATGACTGGGGACAACAAATCAGGTCAAGAATGTCCCAAGTTGTGATGCTAAATAACATCGTCTTTACAACAAAAATTTAGTTTGGGGGAATAATCTTCATTTGTTTTTAGATTTAAGAATATATTTTTTGATAAGAAAATATTGTTTGACGACAAAGCAAAAGGGACAGAAATGTCTGAGGAAACACATCCTTTACTCATTTTTTACTATCTCCATAAAAGAGGATGACACTAATATCTGACCTCAGTCCAAGCCAGATTTGACTGAATTACTGCAAATATTAATGTAGCATTAACTCCTGCGAGGTCTATTTGAGCAAGATATTTCACTTCCCTTAAAGTTACCATTGATACTTGAAATCTCTTCCTTCTTTCTTTACTTAGTGAGAATCCGTATGGGGAACAATGTGAAACCACCGAGAAAACAGGGGAACTTTATGGGAAAATGTGGCATTTTGAACATTTCAGCACTTCCTGTGACATGTGAGTAATCTGAGCCTCCTGTCTGTGATCTACAGACAGATCATGTGAGAAAACAAAACATTCCCATCATGTTGGTGAGACTCTGAACTAACATCAACCATCATTCAAAACCACTTTCCAACCCAAATGTTTTATATTCTCAGGATGAAAATCACTTTTAATTTCTGTGTCTCTAGAAAACTCCCTTTAAATTCCTGTAATCTATTTCCTGCCTGATTTATGCAGCAAACGTTTGCAGTGAAACTCTTCAAAGCAGGTCATGTTTTACTGAACAGCCAGCAAGATTGCAAGTCACTGAGTCACCGTCTCTGCTGCCTGTGTGAAGTCCCTGACAAACAGGTTTTCTCAGTGCTTGCTTTAAATAACAACAGGTGCATTTAAAAAAAAAATGCATATCAACAAAAAGCATTAGAGAGAAAGAGAGAAACATGTAAAACAGAAGCTCATTTATTTTAGGGAAAAAAACAGAATCATAGTTATCAAAGGACAAAAAGGTGCAAAGTGCAATTACAAAATGAATTTTCAACTGAAACCAAACACATCCACAAA
>CAFUXE010000459.1:146231-177959 GCA_903364295.1 Serranus cabrilla
TGAGAAAGTAGCCCTCTGAGTGATGATGTCTTTTTATGGGATTTGTTGGCAATAACAAAAATATAGAAGAAAAATGCCAGATGAATGTAGGTGCCAGTGTGTTTAATAGCCATTTATTTAATCTTTTATCTCTTTAAGCTAAAAGACTTCTGTATTCAGATTTAAAACTAGAAACTAGCACAGTGTAGCCAGTTCTTTGAAAAACTTTTGGCTGGCACTGATCCCAGTAAAACTGGTCGAACCAGTTTAACGTCTGCCTGTATGTTTTTGAATATACTTTGTTGTTACTCTCACTTGTTCTTCACTGTACTTTGTGACGTCTTTAAATTATAAACCTTGACAATTTAATTTCCCTTAAACAGAGTTTGTACAAATTACTTCAGTTAGTCAGAGACACACACCTCATCAGGCTGAAATATTTGCTGCAGTCTGGCATGACCAGAATTAAAAATCTTACGTTAATCAATGCTGACGTGCAATAAAATGCCGTTTTTCTTTTTCTCTCTTAAAATATTGCTGAACTTTTTACGGCATTTATTTTGAAATAAATGATTGAAATCCAAAAAATATGGGCACACAAAAGAAAATAATTTAAGTAAATGTTTTTTTTATTAAAAATCATTGATTCCAGTAAACAAAAACAAACTTCTGATATTGCATTTAACAAGATATTTGTAAAATATTCTATACAGTAAATTCACAATATATCAAGGGTACTGTACAAGTCTCCTTCTATCGAAGGTCTTGTTGACCATTAACATCCTTTTAACACAGCTTACGTTTACATTCAGAGAAAAAAATTAAGGTTCAATACAAGCGTTATATAGAACAGCTCTCATTCAGTCCAGTCATCATGCTGTGGGAGATTTTCCTGCCAGTATAATAGTTTCACACCACATCTCTCGCACGGTTTCCTTAAGAAACGCTCGCTCTCTTGCCTCCATCAAAGAAATCTGAATTTCTCAGAAAATCAGTTCTTACGCCGTGTCACTTTTTAAAAAAATGAAGTGAGACACATCCTGTGGTGATATCAGAAACTCACAACAAAAGGAGGGTTACTCAAGAAAAGTAAATAACTAAAAGTCTTTCTCAGGAGAAGGGACCTCTCAGACGTAGGCTTTGCTGGTGGCTGTGGACCGGGCGCCGGAGTACTTGACTGGATACTCTGGGCCTTCATTGGGTGGACAGGAGCTGCAGAGGAGGGCGCCGCCCAGGATGAGAAGCCCCGCTGTGCCCCAGCCGATGTAGAGCGCAGCCCCCAGCTCTCTCCTCTGGGCGTTGGTCATGATGGGGTTGTAGAAATCCCTGATGATGGTGTTGGCAGACCAGCACACGGGGATGAGGATGAGGACGCCAGCACAAATGAATATGACTCCAGCTGCAATGGCCACCTTGGCTTTGGCCCGTGGATCCTCCACAAAGTTGGTGCACTTGCCTCCGGCGATGCCCAAAAGGACCCCAAACGCAGAGACGATGATGGCGATGACGACCAGAGCTCTGGCAGCCTGCAGGTCCTGGGGCAGAGCCAGCAGGGAGTCATAGATCTTGCACTGCATCTGGCCTGTACTCTGCGTCACACAGTTCATCCATAAGCCTTCCCAGATGACCTGCGCCGTCACAATGTTGGCTCCGATGAAGGCTGTGACCTTCCACATAGGCAGGGCGCACACGATGATGGTCCCCAAGAAGCCGATGATGGCCAGGGCAAAGCCCAGCATCTGTCGTCCCAATGACACCATGATGAGGTTGTTTGAGTCTCTTGAACAGAAGCAGAAGAGTTGGAAGTTGTCAGCAGCAGGTCAGCTCAGCTGGGTTTGAGGTTGAGTGAAGACTGTGGCACACTTCCCCTTTGTTATAAGGATGTCTTTCTTGAAGGTGGAGTCAGGACGTCCTTCCCTCTGACCTGAAACCAGTACGCTGAATGATTTACTCGCCCAACCAGATTCTTCACATTATCAGTATGCGGACAGGGAGCAGTTTCGATGAGATGAACATCAGTCTTAAACGACTGTGTAAATGAGGCCCGTAAAGAGACGCTGCATTCCTAATTAGAACAATACTCTGCCAGTGGCCAACCTTTGATTGGGTCCGTTACTGGAAGATCAGGTCCAGTCACCGGTTTCAGGTTTAAAAAAAGCCTCCAACATTAGTGGGAGTATCACCGGATGTCAGATGGCAACGGAAGGAGCATCCATTTATGGTTTTACTCATTATTTTTGGTTTATTCAGCAGCATATATTATGTACTATTTAGGTTTTTATTTCAATCAGAAGGACAGTGAACATGTGGATCAATGTCACAGTTGATTGGATCATAACAAAAACCTCCTTTTTTCCTATTTTGTTTTTATTTTCACCAATTTATCACATAGTTTGTGTCCAAGGTTTTCATAAGCTCCCTGAAGTTTACAGTGAACTGACAGAAATTTAAATAAAAAAAAGAAAATCTTTTGTTGTTATTTACATAGATTTATAGAGGGGATTTTATAGTTTATTATATTATATTTTTCTGTATTTCTGCCTTTTACTCATCACAGAAAACCTATAACCTTGTATAAAGTCATGATAATATTGCATAAAATCATATATGATAATATATGGAATATTTTGTGATAATGACTCCACAAACAAAGAAGTGAATGTACTGCAAACATTTTATTGCATTTAAAAATAAAGTGGCATTGACAGAAAACAAACATCACAAATCATCATTATTTACAAAATGTGCTTCGAAAGACAAGGAAATAAATAAAAACAGTGACTTCCTCATGAAAAGTAACGCAGCTTTCACGGCACACAGCCGAGCTGATACAACATTTCTCCAACAAGACTTTATAAACTAGGAAGATTTCTACTTAAGAGCACAAAATCAATCCAAAACAGAAACATTTCATGACATATTGGTGTCAAATCAAAAGGTCACAGTGATTGAATGAGTTAATTCAATTTAAATCCCAACAGTGTATTGAAATACATACCATTGACTAGAAATACAATGTGTATTTTGGTGCAATTTTACTTTCTAATGGCAAAGCAAGTCCTTGTAGCCATCCTGGCAGAAGTCTCAGTCTTTATCCTCTTTCTGTCAGTTTTTAGAGGTATTGTCGAGGAGAGTATGTGGTTGGTGCTGCGTATGGTTTGGCAGGTGCATATGTCCCACTGGCTGTATACGGTCCGGATGGGGGAGCATAAACGGGGCCATATGTCGGGTTTGGCCCTGGTCCGTAAGGGTACATTGGTGCAGGTGGGTAGCCCGGGTATCCATACATGCGTTTTTGAGGAGGGCAGGACGTGCACAGGATGATCCCCCCGATCAGGAGAATGGCAGCAGAGGCCCAGCCGATGTAGATGGAGGCTCCGATCTCCCTCCTCTGTGTCTCAATGGTCAAGGGGTTCTGGAAGTCTGTGATGGTGACGGCTGCAGACCAGCAGACGGGGATAAGGACCAGGATGGCGGAAAGAATGAGGAGGGAGCCGCCTATGATCACCACCTTGGCCTTTGATGAGTCTTTGTTCAGGCAGCTGGTGCACTTTGCTCCAATGAAAGTGACCAAGAAGCCGATTAAGCCGAAGACGAGGGAGATGATGACCAGGGCGCGGGCGGTTTGCAGATCCCTGGTCAGCCTCATAACAGACTCATTCAGCTTGCACTGCATCTGCCCGGTGCTCTGCATGATACAGTTCATCCACAGGCCGTCCCACACGATCTGGCCCGTCACGATGTTGGCTCCAATGTAGGAGGTCACTCGCCACATGGGGATCCCACAGGTCACCGACACCCCAACAAGGCCAATGAAGCTCAGGACCTGACCTGCCACTTCCTTGCCAATCCTCCCCATGTTGAAGAGGCTCTGTCCGCGGCAGGAGAGAAGAGTGTTTCAGCACAAAGATCTGGTCCTCTTTCGGAGTGACACAGCTCTCTCTCCCTCGGTGTTGACGGAGAATGAACAGGAGGAGGGCTGTCTCGTCGTCAGGTGAGTTCTTCTGGCCAAACAAGATTCCTCCTAGAGCCAGAGGAGTGGCACCAGGTTTTAAAACAATGCCTCGCTTTTGTTCTTGGAAAACACTTTTTCATATGTAGAGTTTCCTGCAGCAAAGATGGGGATGTTGGATGGAGTAACAGCCACTTAAGGACTTTAACGATCCTGAAACCAGCTCAGGCTGCAAAAGACGGCAAATCAAATTACTTCTAGTCATTGTTTTCACAAACTGGCTCTTTGCTGTGTTCATTTCAAATCAGAGTAGGGGTGGCTCATGTTATTACTATTAATCATTTATATTTTAAGATAGTGTGAAGGTCACGTTATTTTATTTTTAAGTCTATGCATTTAAATATGCTTCAGAGGAGAGGAGCAAAGGAAATAGTAAGTTTCTCTTTAATCCTTTTGCAAAGTCTTTTCACAAAACTGGATTTTTTCCAGGCTGTAATGGTTAGCGGTTTCATTGGAATTTGGCTTGCGGCTCTTCTTTGTGGAGTTGGCATGTTCTCCCCCTCTCAGCATGCGTCTCTCTGGGTCTTCTGGCTTAGTGTTGGGGTCAAGGTTGTACCTCGCCTCCTGCACCATGTCAGCTGAGATCGGCTCCAGCTGCTGCGGTTTGAGTTCAGATAAGCGGTAAAAAATAATGTACGAGTGGATTCTGTCCTTGACATATTTGGTCAAAGAAGATGAAATTGTTGTTTCTCTTAAAGGTGCTGAAATTTTCTGCTCAGTCCCTGCCGACCACAGAATCAATAAAACAACCAAAAATACAAACATTTTGGTTTAAATCCTGGTACAAACCAAAAAATCAAAGCAGCACAAGACACAGATTTAATTTGTCTTTCTTGTTTCAGGGGCACCACCATGCTTGCCTCACTGAATTTATGCTGTATGGTTAACTGGCAGGTGATGAAACAAATAAACTGCAAGTAGACCTTAACATATCATCAGCATCAGGATCAAGACACAAGCTATGCTCCAGATAAGACACTCAGCCCCTGAGCCAAGGAAGAGTGATCTGATTCAGTGCTGATAACGATCACCTTGATGGAATGATGACACACAGGAAGTCAGTCATGTCAGCTGACGTTGTCACTTTGCAGAACAACAGAAACTACTACAACCTGCGACCAATGTTTGTTTCATAAACAAGCAGTTGACATCTTTCACACACCTTATCCAGTAATGTGATACTGCACAAACACTCCCACGCCGCTGAAGAGTTTGTTTTGTGAAAGCTGGCGATTGTGAAATAATTTTACACCATTTTAAAGCTCTACAGGTAAACTTTAGTTTAAACCTTTCATCCCTGGATGATAGTTTTTTACCTGCCTCAGGAGAACACTGAAATTAAATGTCAGTTTCTGTCCAAGCTTTAAAAACAGATGGATGAAAACTTAAAGAACATTTTCATCCTCTGAGCAGTAGGAGCTCATATCATACTGGCTGTCCAGGAAGATTTAAAACAAAACAAAAACAATGCAACAACAGTCTTTAACTTGGCTGGTTTAGCCGAGATTAATTAAGTGAATTATCTTCTGTTTACCAGGTCGCTGATGAAGATTTGCCAGGTGTTGTTTGACCACCAGTTTGGTCCATAGTGCTTAAAAAGCGTTTTTCCTTCGCAAATGAATCCCAAACAAGTTGAAAATACTTACAATTATATTATGTCTACTGCATTTCTGCCCCCAGTCCACCCTGCGATGCTGATTATTCTCTAATCTCTATAAAACTACTGTATGCTATGTAAGTTTCTCAGAAGTAAAAAAATTATCATTCAGTGAGTAAAGAGTTTATTTACAGAAACAGAACATTACAAGATTCAGAGACACAGAAATATAACTGTGGAATTTGCAGGCTATGAAAGGACAACAGATACAAGTGCAAAGATTTTCCTTAATGTACATTGTTAATTATTACTGATCTTAATTTTTGTTATCAAGACAAATACAATCAATGCTTAAGCAAAAGTTACACACAAAGGAAGCTGCAGCTTCTTCATTTGTGGAGTTGTAATGATGTGAATGACCATAAAGATAATTAAAGGACAACAATTACTGACTTAATATTTACAGACTAATTATAATCATGATTCAAGTCCGAGTTACTCATCAACCAGACACAAAACAACATGGATTCAAATTTTTAAAAGGGCTCTCTCATGTTTCAAAAGACATTAAATAGCCACAGTCCACAGGTTGTTTTCACAGCCAACATTTTGACTCATCACAGCAGGAACAGTTACAGGTGTGACAGTGAGCCGGCGTGCTCAATCCCAGAGCCTGAACAACTGAATGGGATGCAGTCATTGTTTACTGTCAGCTACACTTGCTTGATGAGACAAAATGTCCTCTGTGAGGAAGGTCACTTTGATTTACACACATCAAAACTGGATTCAGCTCGAGGCAAGCTGAGATTTTAGACTATATTTACACTTCAGGTTCACATGTTTTAGTTAGTTTAATTTATTTAAAATCTTCTCAACTCCTGTGACCTGGGGAGTTCATGTAGGAAGTGCTGACCGTCTTATACGTATTCTCTTGAGGTGGAGGTTGACTTCACAGGTGTGAATCTGGGTGCGTAGTGGGGGTGTTCATGTTTGGGAGGGCAGTTCCAACACAGCAGCCCCCCTCCCATCAGCAGCAGAGCAGCAGCCGCCCAGCCGATGTACAGCGCAGCTCCCAGCTCGTACCTCTGGGCTTCGATCAGCAGGGGGTTGTAGAAGTTGCGGACGATGGTGTTGGCAGACCAGGAGACGGGAATGAGACAGAGCAACCCAGAGACGATGAACAAAACTCCAGCCAGGATGCAAGCCTTCGACTTGGATCGCTCCTCCTCGATGCAGTTGGTGCATTTCCCACCAGCGATGGACAGGATCACTCCAAAGATTCCAGTCAGGATGGAGATGATGATCATGGCGCGGGCGGCCTGCAGGTCCTGGGGCAGAGCCAGCATGGAGTCATACACCTTGCACTGCATCTGGCCCGTACTCTGCACCACACAGTTCATCCACATGCCCTGCCAGATGGTCTGAGCCGTGATGATGTTCGCTCCAATGAACGCCGTGACCTTCCACATGGGCAAGGCGCACACCACGACGACCATGAACCAGCCGATCACAGCCATCGATATACCGATCATCTGAATCCCCTGAGAAACCATCTCGCCGGGCGTTGTTCCTCACGTCTTAAAAATCCGAAAAGGAAGACAAGTGGAATGATGTGAGCTTGTATTTATAGGCTGCTGTGTGAGAAGACGGGCTCAGACATGAGGGTATGTGATACCACGATGCTCCGCTCCCATTGGCTGGAGGCAGTTTACACACAAACAGAGACCCAGTGACCTTTAGTAGTGCTGACCTGCCTGAAACAAAGCTTCAAGGTCAGACGGACAAAGGAAAACTTGTTTATTTATCCATCAACCCTTTTATCCTCTTAATGACACAGATTTCTAATAAAATAAAAACTCTGGCGACAAGCACACACAATTTAGGAAAACTGATGAATGATTTTTCTTCTTTTAAATCTTTAACAACACGAATATGCTCACCAACTTTTCAAAATAAAATAATGAATACTTTTGTTAACTGTCTAGTAAATGTGATTTAGATACAACTTGTTCAGGGGGAAAATTAGGTAAAACTTGATGTAGGTTTCAGCTGTGAACAAGAAGAAAAGCCCAAAACACAAGAAATATATATATTTTTTATTATTATAAAAAGAGTTGCTGTGTTAATAAAATGTATATTTCTGTGGTTATATTACAACCACAGGTGATAAAAGTAATGCTACTTGGTTGTTTACACATAAACATATGTGGGACAAACTAAGAGATGTGCTCTTCTCTTAACTGTAAGGGGCAGTGTTTGACAGGAAATGTCTCAAACTAAATGGGAAAAAAAGATTTCCTGTAAAAAAAAACCCAACAACCTAAAAGCATGCAGCTCATAATTAATGAGAATAATGCAATCATCTGATTAGATTATATGCATGTCTGATACTACACTGTTCATAAATAACAGTGTATTTTGTTGCTTTTTAAGATTATGTTTATCAGTTATTTTTATAATGTCTCAGTTAACTTCAGTTGTTTTTCAACTTACAGTCCAGAAACATTTTAGAAGGTTATTTTTAGTATTCAACACTGTATTTGGATTTATTTTTTGGAAAACTTGATAAAATATGTTGAATTTTACAGTTTTTATAATATATTTATGAAAATTGTGTAATAGTCAGCTCAAGCTCAAGTCTGAGGGTTGTGTACAGGAGAGTCCCGCCTCATGTCTGTTTTCCGAAGCCTCCATTTTATCTTGAGATAAAGTTATTTTAATCACATGTTGTAAAAACTAAAAGAACAAACAATACACAATAATTCAATGTTGATAAAAAAAACTTTATTTACAATGTCAGAGTCACATGTAATAGACACTTTGAAATGAAATATGTAAAAATGCACAAAAGGATAAAAACTAAAGAAAATGTATGACCAAATAACAATGAATCAAATGAACATGTTTGATGTTGTTCCAGCATGAAATCTATTATTTATATAAATTTAATCCTGCTGATCAAGCATTGTGTCACTCAGTCCACTTTGTTGGGGTGTGGTGCACTTCTTTTCATCTTGGCACTGATGAAACATCTTTAAGTGCTGCAACTCAACATGAAAGCATTAAACTAAAACATGAGCACAATAAAGTCAGTGTAAAATACAAATCATACTTATTGTGGCAACACAAATGAATATCATGAACAATGAAGCGTTTGACTAAAGTCTTTTGTCAGTCTTTTGGTTTTTCTTCCCTCAGACGTAGTCCTTGGGTCCAGATCCGCGGGTGGCTGAGTACTTGGCAGAGTAGTTATCCTTGGGCGGGCAGTTGGCACACAGGAGTGCCCCACCAATGATGAGGAGGCCTGCGGCCCCCCAGCCGATGAACAGCGCAGCTCCGAGCTCCCTTTTCTGGTTGCCCGTCATTAGCGGGTTGTAGAAGTTGCTTATGATGGTGTTAGCCGTCCAGCTCACAGGGATGAGGCACAACAGCCCAGTAAGGATGAAGACCACACCGGCTGCTATGCCGATTTTGGATTTGGAGCCCTCATCCTCCACACAGTTGGTGCATTTGCCCCCTGCTATGGCAAGGAGGAGCCCGAAAACACCGAGCAGAATAGAGATGATGATGAGGGCGCGGGCGGCCTGCAGGTCCCGGGACAGCGCCAACATGGAGTCATAAACCTTGCACTGCATCTGGCCTGTGCTCTGGTGCACACAGGTCATCCAGATGCCCTCCCAAGTGGTTTGAGCCGTGACAATGTTCTGTCCGATGAAAGCTGTCACCTTCCACATGGGAAGGGCGCAGACAACGATGACCCCTATCCAGCCGATGATGCACAGGGCAGTGCCCAGCATCTGTAACCCAGCCGACACCATGTCTCCTCAGAAAGCTTCTTGCACAGACGTCAAAAAAAGGTCCAAAAGTGTGTGAGTGTGTCTCTGGAAGTCTTGCTTGTGAGATCCCCAAGAGTAAATGTTTGGGTAAGGTTGGAGCGGGTCTTTTATGCACATAACTCGGGAGGGGCAATGACACAAACGCACACACACACAGTGACGTGACGCCTCCCCCCACCCCCAGCCGTGGGCATGTGTCATCATGTCAGTTTTTGTCTGTCAGGTAATCGTTACAGGTGCAAAAGCCGCTCTGACTCACAGTTGTTGGGAACAGACTTAAAAAAAATACTCCGCCACACCCACAAAATAACAATACATTTGATCCCATTTTCTTTTTAATACGTTTTCTGTTACGTACTGTGGGAAAAGTGACTCAAAATATACTTTGATGTTGTCAACTACTAGTTATACATGTAAAAAATATAGACTTTTATGAAACTGTGAAGAACAACTTAGTTAAAAGATTTCACCTCAGTAATGTTTCCAAGATCTAAAGATTGGACTTTTTAGGCTGTAAAAGAGCATAAAATATTTAATTTGTGATTAAACCAGCAGAAAAAACAAGGATTTTCTCAGTCTTTCAGTGTTTTCTTTAAAGATTAACTGCCAGTTTGTAAAGGGGTAAATGTGTGCCTTCCTCCCTCAGTACATGTATACAGTCATTCATTTATGTTTCAAGTTATACCGGTTATTTACATTTTCCATTTGAGACGAAGGTGGGACACACAAACAACTTCTGTCTAGTTTAATTGTTCAAACTGAAAAATGTATGAATTAAAGGTATGTCAGGATATTTATCAAAGTGCATAAGACACTATAGAATTAAATATTTAGTACATCTGATCTAATAAGATCTAGTATCATGAAGATGACAAGATTAGTTAAAGCTGAAGGATTAAAACACAAACACACAGTATAGTAAAATGTTCATCTTTTCAATAAGAGATAAACAATAATTACTTACTGGTTAAACAAATGCTTGGATTGTTCTGTTAATAATCCGTCCCACTACCTGGTAATCTATTTGTTGTGTAAATGTACAATAAAGTGGATATCACACTAAATGGATTTACACATCAACAAACAGGATTCTAACAAAATAATATTAGTGGCACGGCTAAAGAACTCGCCCATGAAAATATTTTATATGAGTAGATAACAAAAGCAAAATGATGCAACTAAAAAAGAAAACAAAAATTAATGAAATTATGAACTGATGTAATGTTACTAATATATGAGCATGCACAGATAGCAAAGATTCGCAGTAGGAGAAAAATCAAGAGATCAAAGCTGACCTTGCAGTGATGTCAGTCAGCCTCCACCTGTAGGTCGTCTTTGGGGGAAACGTGCACTCCAGGGGTCCCACTTGATTTATCGACAGTTCTCCTCAGCAGTGAGAAGATATCACGAGGAAGATGTCGGGGAAATGGCAAACACTATGCCAAGTGATTCCTGTTGACACAGTGTAGCAAAAAGAGGGAATAGTGAGAGGGGGCAAAGAGAAGTAGAGAGGGAATCAGATTGTCTCGGAGATGAATAGAGGCAGTGTTTAAGGGCCAAAACTGCCGTTAGGACTATAATGCCTCTATTTTATCCAAGGTAGGATCATTAAAGCTACTTCGGCCTGGCTGCAGAGATTGGGTTCCACACACAAGGAGGGAGGGAGGAATTTCCACAATTAAGAATCTGAGGAGAGATGGTTTCAGGGTGAGATTAGGCCTCGAAAAATCCACAATCACGTGTTTTTGAAATATTCTCGTATCTTAAATCTGCTGCTCATAAACATGCAGCAACTTCAGTATGCTTACAAAAAGCTGAATAATACAGTATGTGTAGACTCAAATCATAATCAAAATAAGTGCTAAATGATGCTGGATATGTGTTTTTTAAAGTTTGACACATTTTGCTTGAATAAGTAATTCACTCGAATGAGGAGCTCATGTTTCCTCATTGAAGCAACTTTGCAAAAGGGCGCAAACTCTGCAGCGACAGGTGAAACACTCGACTCCAGCAGCCGTGTGAAAATGCCAGAGGGAGCAGAAGTGACAAGTGTTAGCAGGCAGTTCAAGGCAAGCCCAGACTTCACAGTAACGGCTGGCTTTGGCTCTCACTCAGGTGTCTTAACCTTTCAGTTAAACGGGCTGGGTCGTTATGCTTATGAATGCAAAGCTGAGAAAGTACGATCACTCTGCAGACAGGGAGGAGAAGGTTTCCCCTGTGTTCAGTTTAAATAATGAGCAGATAGAAGTGTAAATTCAGGATGTAAACTTGTCATTAGTTTGCCGTTTGGAGTTAACTGATTATCTTAACCAGGCAACTTTTGATGTGTTTGTGACAGTGACAGAAAAAAAACTAGCTCACTGTGGTCGATTTGTTGGATGTTAATCTGTAAGGAACAGACTCGCACTACTGCTGATTTTATTCTTTATACTGTACTGAAATCATTGACAGTGATGAAGCATTTTGTTGCTGGTTTTACAGGATTAAATCTTCCTTATTGACAAATTCAGACCTGCTGTGTGCACTCTCCTTGGTGGTGAGGTGATGCTGGTTGTTGGCACTTGCAGATTACTGTTTGAAGGCGGTAAACTGAGGACAGTAACACCGGGTTGGGTGTGGTGACTCTGATGTGGATGTTTTAAGAATTTTCCACCTGCTCTGTTCACAGGCTGGGACTGGCAGACAAATCTCTTCCCCGTTATCTGAAGAGACTCTGAATCGTTTCATATATATATTTATATATATATTAGTGATACCACCCAAGAAAAATATCATAAACTCACTTATTCAAGTACTATACTTAAGTGTAGTTTTAAGGTACATGTACTTTACTTGAGTATTTCCATTTTATGTAACTTCAAACTTCTACTCCACCACATTTTGAGGCAAATATTGAACTTTTTCTCTACATTTAGCTGCCAGTTTTAGTTAGTCTCAGGTCAAGATTTAACATAAAAAATATGATCAATTTAAAGTGATTTGACTTTTTCTTTTTTTTTTTAAACCTCATAACAGTGTAACAGTATAACAATATATGTAGTTAAAATGAGCCCTATATTTATAAAATTAAAATGCTGCTTACATAAATACATGAATACAAATTATCTAATAGTATATTTACAATAGAATGAATGTAACAATCTAAATAGGCCATTCTTCATAATGAGTACTTTTACTTTTGATACTTTAAGTACATTTTGATGCTGATACTTTTGTACTTTTACTTCAGTAAGTTTTGAATGCAGGACTTTTACTTACAGTGGAGTAATTTCACAGTGTGGTAATAGTACTTATATTTAAGTAAGGGATGTGAATACTTTTTATTATACATGATAAATTAAAGATAATGTTCATCACAAGGTGTAAACTCAAGAGATACATCACATGTTGGGGTGATGCTAGAATGTACAGTATTGTAATTTTTTATGTAAGTTACTAAATATAGACATGAGACATGGTGAGTAGAAGAGTCTGTTATTAGTTCAACATATTAGTTTTATCTGATGTAATGAGACTTGTTCTTAGTTACATTGTTTGGGGGAAAAAAACTACGAGTAGTTTCATGTATCAGAGTGGGCGGAGCATGTCTTTATTTGGCGTGTGATGTCATCACAGCGAGCCCTGAGGTCTTTGTCCAGGTACAGTCACAGTTTCAGTGGGTAATTTAAGCACGGCAGGTATGTTTGCCTGATGGATGTTCAGTGAGTCACGCATGTTCGGGCATGACACCTTATCACATGACAAAAACAGGAACCTGAGGTTGTGATGAAAGAGATTTCTTTTTTGTGCAATTTCCCTCCAGATCAAACAGTATATTTTATTCATTTTCATCCTCAGGACATAGTGGCTCAGAGCCTCTCTTAAGAGGGTTTGTGCTCTCTTTGTACACTCTCTTGTTGATCCTCTCTGATGTTTGTCTCAGAGAATATCAGGCAGATGTGTGAAAGTCAGGTAGTGTAAATGTTTAATGGGTTTATCCGAGCCACACACCGCAGCTGTCACACATGTGAGGATTAAAGCCGTTTTGGTTGGGGAACACAGAGTGACTGAGTGTTTGTATTTTTGCCTGAAGAAACTTTCAGTTCAGTATTATTGACTTTTATTATCATTATTCATTTATAAGGGTGATTTTGGCTTTCAACAAGACAGAGCAACAACTTTTCCTTCCTTATTTCTTAAATTAACATCCTAATACATGTTGTACTCATCATTCATACACTTAATTTTATAGGCTTTCAAGAATATGAATGCACTTTCTTTTATATTAACACAAGCACATATGTGGTGAAGAAAACGTAATCTAAAGAAACACAATTTATGTAGAATGATCACAAATCATACTGTGGTTGGTATTAGGAAAGCGTACTGTGAAGAAACAACAACAGCAGACAGCAGTGCTGCATGGAAACCGGTCAGACCGGCTCTCGTTCCCATGACAGGTGAATGTTCAGCAGCAAGGTGCTCTGCAAGTGCCGACATGTATATTTACAGGTAGTGTTTAATCAAGTAGCTGCACCTGCAGAAAAAACGATGAACTCCTTAAATAATGGCAGTGTTTGGTGTGGATAAAAAGCACCAAGTGGCCTGTTATTCAGAGATAAATATATGTAGAAATCTACTGCATTGATTGTTATATCAAGCCAGCAAAGAACAAACGTGCATAAGATATGACAGATATGATGTAAATACACCTTCACATCAGCATCAGTCTCATGTAATATACAAGTCTCCGCTTCACAAAGAAGAAAAGGATGAATCATAAGAACAGTAATGCAAAGTCCCATTATGGAAATTTCATGTCAACAACACATGTTTTTACTGAATTTTGGTGAAAAAAGGCAGCTGCCCCACACACTTTACTGAAGGTAAATCTAGTGTTTAGTGAAGAAAAGGAGCTAATAAGCAAATCAAGAAACCTGAAACCTTAATAAGATTTAAAAGTCAAATATTTCCGCCACACAGCGCCCAATGCAACAACGTAATCCAAGTGAAATAAGGGTGTGAGGTCCCTGAAAATGGGATTGCAAAAGTCAGAACAAGAACAAACCAAACATGAATCAGTGTCTTTGTCTCAGATTGAGTAAGATGATGTTTGGTAGAGAGAAAAGTCAGCATTAGTGTGACGGTATACTGGTATTTTTTAAAATGAAGTAATCCATTGTCCGCAGCAACACCCAGACTCCTGCCTCAGGGTGAATCTGTGCAGCCAAAGTTTAAACTCTGTGATGTTCTGTATGTTGCTACAGAGTAACTACACACACATGCTTTAAACGTTTACAACGTTTAGCAGGATATTTGCGTTTAAATCCATTGTGGGAAATGTGTTATCAGAGAGTTGACCATGAGCTGCTGCTACATAAAGGTTAAAAAAACGAAACTGCCTCATCCTCCAACAAGTGGTTTCCAGGATGCATTAGCCAATCACTGTTATGATTCAAACAGTATCTGGTTTTATCTGACTTTATCCGGTAACTGGCTGCAAGAGGACATTTTCCTTGGAAGTAGAAACACCATAATCTTGAACACTCCTCATGAAGAAACATCTGCCAGCTGCGAATCACGATAAAACCAACAGATAACAACAACATTTGAGTCGTATTTTAGCACCTTGTGTTTTGGACACTTCAGAAACACTTTAGGGCTAAATCAAATCTGGAAAAGCACCAGCAGCTGCCTTGTGTGAATAATCTTCATTTGTAGAGCACTTTTAAAAACTTTATGTTCTTCTTTTAAGCAAACATATCAAAATAAACAAATTAATCAAGTCAAAAGTGTAAGAAAAAGATTAATTTAAATGAAAAATAATCAGAAACAGAAACAGAAAACTCAAGTAAAATCAGGATAAGCTCCTGTATGAAGATTTTACTGACTATTTATTTATTTTTTGCCCAATCCACTATTCCTACAACAAGACAGGCAAAATACCTGTGAAGGGTGTTTCCCTCAAAACCAAACCCAGAATGCAATAGTGGCTCCCCCTGCCTGTAAAAACACACATTTACAGTATGAAGCACACGAACAGTAACAGTTTTGACATCCCAGAGTGCAACATGTCCTCCGTTTGTAATAAATACAACAATATTTCTCAAAAACAATTGTTGGAATCTGCATTTCTTGCTCTTGGTTGATGGGATTGTTATTAAGGAAAACACGGATGTTTACGTACTGTAAGCACTGAACATGCAGTGGATGTTATAATGTCAAAGCAACAAAATTTAAATTAGGATCCATGTTTTTGACAGGGAAAAAGTATTTTTATTCCTCTTACTAATATGAAATCAAAATCCCTTTGCCAGTAAAATGATCCAGATGCCAAGATTCCCATCAGGTGTGTGTCTGTTTGTGTGGGAAGATGTGAGGTGGAGTGTGTGTGTACTTGTGTGTCTGTGGAGGGGGTTAACCACGAGATAACAGAGATACTCATCCTGACCGCTGACCCCAGCTGACCTCTGTTAATTAAAGAAAAGCCTGTAATGACACAGAGCTCATCTGTCAGCTAACCTCAGCGGCCCTGTTGTCCATCAGAGGAGATGCTGCAGATATTTTAGGATATTCTCACCTGCTGAGGTTTTCTTTGATTCGTCTCATGTTCAGCATGACAAAAGGCTGATGCTGACTCACATACAGACACAACAGCTGTGACAGCACTTAGTGGAAGATAAAAAGGAGCCTATTACTCCTTTTATTACACTGAAAACGACCTTTTTTTATTTAGATTTCCAGTTGAGCCTTTCCAGCTTCAGATATATTATCAGTTAAAACAAATATGACACATGAGACCAGAGTATTTCTCAGTTTTTGTTGAATTTAAGTGCACTTTGGCTTAAACTAAATACGCTCTGTACACTGGAATTGTATATAAAGGGGGTATGAAGTGAAGGGATTAGATACGGAAATGACCTATTATTAATTACCAGGTATGTATTTATGGTTTAACATTTGCAAAGGTGGGTAACATGGAGATTCAGAAGAGTATTTACCTGCTTATGTCAGGCTATAGTCTACTAATATTGAGTTTAATTAAATATGTAGCCATTTGTTCTATATATTCCTCCATTTTAAGAGAAACACCTCAAACACGCACACTGACAATGAGGCCTGTTCAAACCCAGTGGGGGTTTTTTCCTCTCAGGAGGGATTATGTAGCTGACCAGCAAACACAAGGCCCGTCTTTGTTGCTCGGTTTTCGAGCTCATTCAGATGGTGATTCAGCTATTTTCTTCAAGGTTGTCACATGGCACAAAGATATATATCTTTTTTTATATTTAAAAGACTTTAAAGGGAATAAATCTTTATGTTATATAGTATAATCAGAACTGACAAAATGGTGGATGGAAGCATTTCTTCTTTAAATCATCAGGCAACACATCCTCCAGAATCCACCTGTATTTAATATGTTTACTGATGTCTGAGACTCGACATGTTCGGGATAAAATACATTATCAGAAAGAATGCTGATGGTTTTCCCATGTGACCCCGATTCCAGCTGCAAAATACAAAAGTATTCCCACTTGCAAGTGTAGTTTGAAGGTAAACACGATGCCACCTTAAGCTGACTCCACCTTCAGTCGTCTAAGCTGTATAAAGAAGGTAGAATCTGTTTCTCCCTCTCTCACTAAAAGTCTTATGCAGGACGTTGAGCCAACGGGATCCGATATCGCCTTCATCTCAGGAGGGTTGAGCCTGCGGACACAGAGGGCCTCCTATCCCACAGAGCCCTGGACGAGTCTTGTTCAGTTTCTTCTTCTTCATCCCCAGCTTTAGCTATGTACTCTGCAGGTTTGGAGGTCCTCGGGATGATCCTGGCTGTGGCGGGCTGGCTGGGGGTGATGGTGGCGTGCGGCCTGCCCATGTGGCGAGTGGCTGCCTACATCGGACAGAACATCGTCATCTCCCAGGTGATCTGGGAAGGCTTGTGGATGAACTGCTCTGTGCAGAGCACGGGGCAGATGCACTGCAAGGTGCACGACTCCATGCTGGGGCTGCCGGTGGACTTACAGGCAGCTCGTGCTTTGGTCATCGTCTCCATGGTGCTGTGCATCGTGGGCATCGGGCTGTCAGTGGCAGGTGCCAAGTGCACCAACTGTAGCCAGGACGTGAGCAGCAAACCGCGGCTGGTGGTGTCAGCTGGAGTAACCTTCGTGGTGGCTGGGCTGCTGCTGCTGGTGGCCGTGTCCTGGACGGCGCACGCCATCGTCCTGGGCTTCTACGACCCGATGCTGGAGGAGACGGGGAAGAGGGAGTTCGGTAACGCTCTGTACTTTGGCTGGGCTTCCTCCTGCCTCCTCATCCTAGGGGGAGCCCTGCTCTGTTGCTCCTGCCCACCCACAGCACCGAGTGGTGGCGGCTCCATGCCTCCCCGGGTGGACTACTCTGCTGTCAAGGTTATGTCAGTCAACGGATACCCCAGAAGAGACTATGTATGAACATGTCACATGTGGATGATGCAGATGAAGATAAAATGACTGAATGTTAGAAAATGTGTGCATAGGTGGATGTTTGGATGCTAAAGCAACATCATCATCATAAGTATGAATCACTGATGCATGTTTGATGATGTGTTTTTATTATGATAGTTTTTCTGTAGTGGTGGGAATCTTATTTTGCTTTTAATATTGTATTTTAAACATGAATTTTACTTGTTTCCTTTGTTCTAAGAAACATTAAGATGGTGTCAATGTCCATCCAGATTATTTGTGATTAAAGCAAGTTTTTACAAGACTAAATAAAAGTCATTTTCCAGCCTTCTTCATGGTGGAGACAAAGTTTGTAACTTTCTTGCCACAGGATCTTAAATAGATGCTTTAATTAGGTGTAACATAACTATGTCTGCATGAGTTCTTTAGTATGCAGAAACAGTAGCATATGCCAGCTGTAGAGTTCAGCAGAGTCTGACCAATAAGAGCTGCACGCCAAAATTAGGTATTTTATTTCAATGTAAATTGAGGAAAGAAACAATGGGTGGCTTGTTTGAGAGGAGCACCTTATGCTTCCCTTCCATTGTAGCCTGTCCTCCATTTAGGGAGAGTGAAACCGAGTCAGAGATAAAAGTCTCTTGTAACCTGCACTGCAACGGAGCTACAAAGACCCTATTGATCAGATGGTTTCCAACTGTTTACTTTACTCCCCATGTGGGGTTCAGTGCAATGAAAGTGTGACTAAAAGCTCAAAGAGTCACTTGAAATCTTTAAAATTCTGAATAAAAAAATAAAGGAACTGTAGTAAAGATATTGTACTTTTATGAGTTATTGAAGACAGGTGGCAACATATCAACAGCTGCGTTTATGGTCACTAACAATGTGTCATGTGATTAAAAACAAATGCATGTGCTCCTCATCAAGCCCTGCTTACTGTGCAACATTTCAATCTGTATGTCAACCTGTGAAACCAGGAGAAATCCTTTAAGATTAGACATATTCCGACTACAGTGTATGAAAGATATTTAAACTTTCATTGTGATTCAGTTCTCCTGATTTTCGAGCAATACACTTAAAGTACAACAAACAAAGATGCAGGTTAAGAAAACATTTCTTGCTTTCTTAACCTGTGTTGACTTGATGAATGAGGTTAATGATCATGAAAACTCCCTTTGAGTGAGCTCAGACCTGCTGGCAGGATTGTGTCACTGCGTCCAGCTGTGCAGTCAAGTGTTGAATGAAACAGCTCAGTTAGAGGAAATAGAAATGTCTAACAAAAAAGGGTGTTTAGGATTCCAATGAATAAAGCAACAAACATGATATTGCTGCTGAAACGCTCACATTTACAGTATAATTACATTAAGGTGGGTACAAATACGAGCACATCACCTCATGAATGAGAGCGTGATAGTGTTGTGATTTTTACAGGATTATATTTCCTTCATGGTAACGAGATCTGGTCGCAGGTAACCAGCAGAAACCTAAAAAATAATAATGTTACAAAAGTTTTTTCACAAATACATGGTACAGCTGCCACCTCACATGGTAAAGCAGACTCTTCCTCTCTTCAGTCTTTTCTTGTGAACTGACAAAGATGCTGTGTAGACTGAGAGCGCCAAGGTAAAACTACTGGAGGTCAGGGTGTGTGTGTGTGTGTGTGTTTAGGGGGTCTTTTTCTGTGGCACGTGCAAAACCTAAATTAAGGTTAAAACCCATGATGCACTCCGACCTTCAGAGCAAGGACACTGATAACACCCTTGTGCACAGGGACACAGACAACAGTTTCAGCTGTCTCACTCTCTCTTTGTATGAATGCTGCTTCATGTCATCACTAGAATCATCCGAGTCCTGAGAGAAAAACGCATGTTTATCAGAAATAATATTCAGAAGAGTGATATGCAGATTCTGAATGTTTCGGAGGTGTTTGTCTTGTTTGCATTGGTCGCAGCTGTTAACTTCTCATGGTAAACTCGGCAGCGGAGAAAAGTTGTTTTTAGCATTACATAGCAACACTCCAACATTATGAGGTAATATTTTATCTCCTTGTGGTTTCTAAATGTAAAAAGGTCATGCACTGTTACTGGAAACATTCTGGGTGTCATCACTTGTTTTAAAAAACTTTGGCATAACTGTTGTAAATACTGTAGTGCTGGTTTCATCATCTTTATGGCAAGACTGTTGATAACACTCATGCACTTGAATTTCTCCCACACTCACATAGTTAAAAAAAACAAAACATTTCAGTTCCATAGAAATTGGGATGGCGGTTTACACGGACTCCTCCGATCATCAGAGCTCTCCCACTGCTTTCCAAAGAAATAACCTGATTCCTTTAAACCCTGTTTCACCACATCTATCATGCCTTTACTTTCCTTTTTGTAAGCTTCAGTCATTTCATACAAATAAACTATAATTTAAGTAACCTGGTACACAGAGGCTGTGGGTATTTCTCTCTCCTCCTCCCTCTTGTCCTCCAGTGTTTGTTGCTTTGGTACAGTTATCTGAGTGCAAATAAATTAGGTAAATAATGCAAAAAAAACATTCTCATGCTGCATTTTGCCATTCATTATTGGGTGTGTGTGCTGCTTTAGACAGCAGCTGCACTTGTTGAGTGTGTATTAAGGTTTCACAGGTAAAAGCACCTGTGTGACAGCTGATCAGATAGGCTCATTATGGCTAAACACCCCTACCAATCAGTTAAAATTGCTGTGATAGATTGAGATTCGATCAGGACAAATTCAGCAATATTTTTGTCAGGATCCAATTCAGAACTCTATACACCCGGCTCATCTCTCGAGAGGAGAACAATGAGAAACCTGCGGGAGTTGATATTGTGTTTTCCACTTTCAATGATTCATCCACCGTTCTTTATCATGTCCGTTATCCTTTAACTACTCCAGACCTGAGATACAAGCCTTTCTGTTTACCCTCCCCTCACCCAAATAGGTGGGAGAGCTACCGGGACACAGGAAGTTGAATGATTAATTGGAGGCCGTTTACATGCCAAGGCTGGTTTTTTGGACGCTCAAACAAGGAGGGACAGAAGACGATTTGAACTCCTCTCTGTCCAATGACTAAGTGACTCCACCTTCTGCGCTTAAGAAATCTGCTGCTTATATGAGCAATCAGTACTGCAGAAACACCATCACTGTCCAGCTCTGACTACAGACAGAAGACCTCTGCACACTTTGACTCACACAGAGCTCAGACATGCCTTCAGGGGGACTGGAGATACTTGGAGTGGCTCTGGCCGTCCTGGGATGGATCTCAGCCGTTGTATCTTGCGCCTTGCCCATGTGGAGAGTGTCCGCTTTTATCGGGGTGAACATCATCACGGCGCAGAGCACCTGGGAAGGCATCTGGATGTACTGCGTGGTCCAGAGCACAGGCCACATGCAGTGTAAAATGCACGACTCCATGTTGGCTTTGAGTGCAGATCTTCAGGCCGCCCGCGCCCTCACCATCATCTCCATTGTTTTGGGCTTCATGGGGGTCCTGGTGTCCATAATGGGGGCAAAATGCACCAACTGTGTCGATGAAGAGTCGGCAAAGGCTCGGCTGATGATAGCCGCGGGGGTGGCCTTCATCCTGGCTGCTCTGACCCAGCTGATCCCCGTGTCGTGGAGCGCCCATACGATCATCTCGGAGTTCTACAACCCGCTGCAACCGGATGCACAGAAGAGGGAGTTAGGTGGGGCTCTGTACCTGGGCTGGGCTGCAGCTGCTTTTCTGCTCATCGGAGGGGGCATCCTCTGCTTCAGCTGCCCCCCGCAACCTGAGAAAAAGTACGGGCCTCCATCAAAGATGATGTACTCCCAGAGCAGGTCGGTCGCCCCGAGTGGTTACGACAGGAGAGACTATGTCTGAACTCACAGCTGCTCTTTTCTCATAACTTTATCTTCAAGGAAAAGACTGATTACAGAGAGCTGGGGAGGACTATCCTTTTTAATAACTTAAACAAATCTGTATTCATGCCGAGATGAGAAAAATCTCATTTTCATGCCAATATATAATGTATGCTCGTTGGAACAGAGCCTTTCACAGCCGTTTTCCTTTGTTAATGCTTTGTGTGTCTGTTTGAAGCACTGACACTGATGTGGTGTGGCCTTTGTTTTATACTTTATGACAATAAGTGTATACTTTCTGATTTGAATAGCTGGTGAATCTGTATTTGTACTTTTTTTTTTAAACGTCATTGCCTGTGTATGTGTGTTTTACAAATAGCCTTCATGTTTGATTAAGACATTCAAAGAAGTCTGCCCTGAAGTCACAAAAGACAAATAATCCCAATCATACATTTTGTAAAATCAGTTCATCTAAAATGTTTTGATGTTTGACTTGTAACTTTTTTAATTAAAAGCTTTGTTTTTTAACATATGTTGTCTTGATGATTTACACTTTTGACAGTTATTTTTCCAGGTTGTGTGTTTTATCATGCTGTAACATTTGGTATTTTAAAGTTTGAGGAAAATCATAAATATTACACCTTTCAGTAGCTTTTCATATGTTTTTTTTAAATCATGTTCATGTGCAAAACTGTGTTGTTATGCCCTGAGCTGTCAGGTTGAGAACCACTGCTCTGTTACAGTACACATGTGTCCACAGCATATAAACTATTTCAGGTTTTCAGTGGGAGGCGGGCCTCCACAGGGGGCACAAACAGTTTCTGGGGAGGTTCAGTGAACACAAGTGAAGTTTTTTCATTCGTTATTAAATGAAGATCAAATAGTGTATAAAAGCCTAAATGTTTCAGACTGAGATCGTTCAGAGAAACAGTAGTTTGGGTGATTTTGACCATTTTACTAAACTAATAAATGCTTGAGGAAATTTTTTTATGTATGCTCAATTATCAAGCATAATAACTTATAGCCAAATAACATAACCATGATCACAATACCATCCAGGAAATGAGAATATTGTGGGTGTGTGGGAACACTTTGTCTGTCTGAGAGGAGGTCCGTCTCACCGTCTCAGACTTTGAAAATCCCAAAGCTATTTCAGGAAGCCTTCAGGTTTTGGCAGATCATACATTCAGCTGTAATGTTCATGAAAAAACACTGACACCAACTGGGAAATTGGAAAAACACATTCGAAAATAGCTTCAGTAAAATGTTTGATCTTCATATCAACACGTGCAAAGAAAATGTCTGACTCCATGAACCCTGCATACCCAGCCACTCGGCCGACGACGGGGAGTCTCTATCGCAGCAGCTCTCCACCTGGCTGACTCCCACATGTCTGTTGGCTCTATGATAACAAGAACCGCTACTTTGTCAGCTTCCCCACACTCGACTATCTGAACCGCCTTCCCAAACAATGAACCTGTTTCATGTCAGCGGGGGAGACTGTCAACACTGAGGGGGTGAGGGGATTTCTAGGGAGACAGTCCAAGTCTCGAAGAATTTCAAGGGCATTCTGCAGACAGACAGAGTCATTAGGGCCGTCAAACGTAACAATGCTATCAGGGGGAAGCCTCGTAACTCCAGCTCTAAGTATTAAAGGGAGCCTTAAACTCAAGGGGCTTCACGTTCCCCTCTCCTTCAACTTATGACACTTTCAAAAACTCTGACATCATTTAAAAAACAAACTGCGGATGTTTTTTGTTGTTCTATGCCCTGAAGTGCTGGCATTTCGATGCATGGCTTTCACTTTACGGGGATAATAAAAAGCTGAGGAGGGTACATCTGAGGAATGGGCTCCAGGCATTCTTCATTTATTAAAGGAACATCGTACCTGCAGGAAGAAGCCTGGACGGATATGAAAAGTAATCTTTGAGTTTCCTGGAGCTATTCAATTTACCATCGTTTTCATCAGCATGATATAGAAAAGTCTCCTTTTATTGTATTAAAACACAATACGCCTTAGCCTACCCTCAAACTGTTTCTTTTGGTTAAAGCAGTACTTGCGTGCCCTTTCAGCTGTAAAAGGCGTCTTTGTGGCCAGGCCCATTGTGAAGCTGCCCATGTAAGCTGAGAGCAGACTGTGTCCAGGTCCTTCCTCCCCTTTTGGTGATGTCAGCTCCTTCAAGGACTCCTCCCCTGCACCTGATCTGCCTATAAAGGATACTGGTGAAGTTGAGGCAACAGATGAGCACACACTCACGGATGCGAGACCTGAAATTAACTTAATTACTAGTTGGGTCTCTGGTTGACTCTTTCCCCTTTGCAGATTTCATTCTGTGACCTCCTGTCAGGTGTGACAAACACTCAGCAGCAGAAGAGGAAGACGTTCAGGATGTCTATAGGGCTGGAGTTGATAGGCATCTCCCTGTGCATTTTGGGATGGATTATTGCCATTGTGGCGTGCGCTCTGCCCATGTGGAGGGTGACGGCCTTCATCGGCAGCAACATCGTGACGGCTCAGATCATCTGGGAGGGCCTGTGGATGACTTGTGTGGTCCAGAGCACGGGCCAGATGCAGTGTAAGGTCTACGACTCCATGCTGGCTCTCTCCCAGGACCTCCAAGCTGCCCGCGCCCTCACCGTCATCTCCATCCTGTTAGCCATCCTCGCAGTGCTCATCGCCATCGCCGGGGCCAAGTGCACCAACTGCATTGATGACGAGGCTTCTAAGGCCAAGGTGATGATCATCTCTGGGGTTTTCTTCATAGTCTCTGGGGTGATGCAGCTCATCCCCGTGTCCTGGTCAGCCAACACCATCATCAGGGATTTCTACAACCCTTTACTGACCGACGCTCAGCGGAGGGAGCTGGGGGCCGCGCTGTACATCGGCTGGGCAGCTGCTGCCCTCCTGATTCTTGGCGGCGGACTGCTCTGCTGCTCCTGTCCGCCACGTGAGACCAGATACAACCCTTCACGGATGGCTTACTCTGCCCCGCGGTCTGCAGGCGGCCCCGGGTTAGAGAGGAAAGACTATGTATGAGTGAGAGCCAAAGAGAAGAAGACATTGTTGAATCTCAAACCTGCTCTCCACACCAAACTGAGAAAAAGAGCTCAAGGAAACAAGGAGACTCCGCGATGAAGGATGTGTTTGATTTTGCCTTTAATTTTTAGTATGTTTTACTTTGGCTCTTTGCTTTTCACAGACTGAAAACTCAAAGGACAGAAAACGGAGAGAAAATCTCCTTTAATCATGTTTCAGAACAAAACAAGGAAAATTAGAGCTTTGTTTTTTTTATGTTAATGTTTAAATATTATCGTCACAATCAGTATATACTCATGTACGTTTTATACAGTCCTGACTTGGTGTTTACAGCTGAATTATTTTTTTATAAAAACCGCCATGACTGCTTCATGTGTCACCTTCATAATAAGACCCGGCTGTGTACAAAATGGAAGAACTGTATGACATGGTTATCACCTGCAAAACGTGTTGTAAATACCGTGTAACAGTGTCATTAATCAGCTGAAATTGTCAAGACAGATGATAACTGCATTCAGCTGTTAGTGCTGTGTGCTGAAGGAGGGTGGGGGGGCTTTACAGTGCTCACCTGGGATCATCCAGAAAATAAATTTGTGTGTTATATACTGCAGTACATGTATCTATCCAACAGGTGTTTTTTTTAATAAACATGACTTTTTTTAAGATACTGCACACCTTGATTCATTTCAAACATAAATTAAATCTTAAGATCTTGCTCCCTGTCAGATGTTTTAAACTGCATTCTCCCTCCTGCATGAGTCAGTCAGACAGCGTCAGAAATGACGGCATGCGCTCCATCCAGGTGCCTCCGTAAGAAAACCCCGACACTCAATCCTCAGGGCTACGTTACCATCAACTGGCAACTTAACCACACACGCTCTAAACAATTAGCCACAGGATCAGTTAACGGGCAGAGGTGAGAAGTGTGAGCGCAGAGGAGTGGACTCATTCCAGACAGGTTACATGATTTATTTTGTTTTCTTAGCTTTCAGACTTTAGTTATTGTTGGACGCTTCACCCAGCCTGCATACCTGTTCCTACACTCTGCCACATACTTAGAAAAATTAGACATATCCTAAAGTGGGAGCTGCCCGGCATCACCACACACTTCTGCTGTTGGCCACTGAACAAGATTTTTACTGGTCCTGTTAAAAGGCCATCCCTCTTTACTGCTCTGCTGTATCTCATCGTTTCAAAGAGTTATATAGACTACAACCATTAAAAGACCGAGCAGTCAGAGTTTCCATGTTAGATACAAGTCAAGTCTGTCAGCAGCCCAGTTCCAAAACACATGAAGTCACACCTGACAAAGGAAGCAACCTGAAAATTTAATGAAGCTCTCATAGTAAATATGGGAGAGGTCCCTTGGGGCCGGATCACGTTACTTTCCAACTGTTGTTTCTTACCCCCATATCAATGTCGCCTCAAACAAAAGGAAAAGGAACTGCTTGACATCTGGTCATGATTACAGTAGCTACAGATTGAGCTCATTTAAATTCTTCACTTCTGATGTGACGGAAGCAGAGCAAACCTTCTGGTAACCTACAGCTGAGATGGAAAATGTGACTTTTGAAGCATGTTAGTCATTTACAAGCCTGAATATAAAACGATTTTCTATTGCCAAGATCTTCAGGAGATTTTTAGACAATATGACAAAGGAGGAAATATATTTTACTTTACATTTGGCAAATGTATATTGGTATAAAGGTAAGTTAAATTGTCTAATGTAGGTGAAATATCAGCCTGATCTCATAAAAACTGGATTCATGCAGCCTCATTTCTCTTGGAGACCGTTATGTTTTTTATTTAAAGTCCATGTAACTCAGTTTAACTCTGGAATACTTTGGTAAGAGAAAAGCAAACTACGGCAAGCTGTGTGAAGACTTTTTTTTCAAAATTGGAGCATTCTTTGAATTTGTCTCGTCATTTTTTTTATATTTACTTGCTGATTATAAAAAAATGTATATCATCACATGTATGTGTTTAATTACGTATATATATATATAAGGTAAGCTTGGGAAGGAATATAAAGGTAAAAAAAATAATTAAAAATGTTTTTTGTGGGGTTTTTTTTTTACTAATTTGCTCGTAACTGATGAAAAGCACAATTTCTTAGTTTAAATCTCATTTTATTCAGAGACTAAATGACAAATGATTTGCACATTGACAGAACTGAAATAATATAGAGCAAACAAACGAAGCTCTTTCCGCAGAGGTGTGACCGAGCATAGTGATGGCAGCGTGTGTTTACCTGGGAGCAGTTTTCCGTGTGCTGTTCCAGTGACTTGTCTAAGACCCTCAGGCATGTGTGCTCATTGTTCAGCTAATCATTGATTCTCACACAGGTTTACTTTGCAGCCACCGAAAAATACACAAGGCTGCCTTTCTACAAATGGTAACATATCAAATGAAATACTTCGGTGGGGTTTGCAGTATGAGTGTGAGGGGGAAAAAGGATTTTCATGTTTTAAAAACAACGAAACTATAAAGCCAACAGTGGCCTGGTAACCCAAAGGTTCCTGATGAAACTGTATCTCATCAAATACCTCAACCTGGCTGACTGTAAGAAAAAAGGCGCTCTGTGAGCCTCTCTGGTCATGCACCACTGGCTCTGGCCAAACTGTGATCACATGACCGATACTGGGGAATGTGAAGGGCAGAAGGTTGCCTGGCACCTGAAGTCAGAAAGAGAAAGCAACCCCCCTCCTCCCTGGAAACAACACAGGCTCACTGTGTCCACTCAGTGGGAACGGAAACTCACCGAGGAGGTTTCTTACCTGCAACGGCCACTAATCTAAATCCAAATCTCAACCGCGGCAAACCCACAAAGGAACGGATTCAACAAGAATGCTTCTCTCTGAATCAAAGTTACAGAAAAACAACTTTCCTCTGTTTGAATGTTTCTCACAGCACAAAGCACGTCCACCAAAACCTACAGAGGAATACTTTCCCTCAAGGTTTACTTCAAGGAAACGGTTAGAGATCCAGGCTCCAAAGAAGTTGGAACGTCAGAATCAGAAAAATCTGAGTCGTTTTTTATTCCTGCCCTCAACTCTGTAGCACTTTTTTGTCAAAAATGTAAAGTGTGTTACAAATAAAATATATTATTGTTATTATTGTGTTTATTACTACTGCGAATATCAGAAGATAAGCGGTAGGTGGCTCTGATTCTCCAGTCGGAAAGCGTTTTGCCATGACAGAAAAAGGAAGTTGCAACAAGATGACATGACTAAAAGAGCACAAGCTCAAAAAGTAAGAAGACAAAGTAGAAATAGATGGAAATAAGATTTCTCTGTTTGTTTCACCCCCCTTGCTGCCCTCTTAATATTTATCAGAGAGCAAATGAGACATTTTTGAGAAGTATCAAGAATTATTTGAAATAACCACATTTCTACTCTGCATATTGAAACTGAATAACAAGAGCTGGATGGAAATGCACGTTATGATTATTATTTCTGTAGGTGCTCTGGTTATTGAAGAGACTTTTATTCAAATATTTTTTATTTATTTTTTTATGTTTTTGAGAGTAATAATAAAAATAAAAGACATATTTCTGGCAAAAACTTTAAAAAATGTGTCAACATGTTAGAGAAAATGTAATCTGCTGTGTATGGTTGTTGGCCTGAGCTGATGTTAGACTCCCAACATGTCCACAGCTCGAGGTAACGAGCCAAGACAAACTGCCATGTGCCAGAAAAAATAAGGAAGAGAGAGTCAACGTGGATGCAACAACTCTGTATTCAAGTTACTTTGAATTACTTTTGCTTTGTTTGTTTTCAAGAAGTCCACCTTTAATGGAATAAAGTAAAGTTAATTTATCATGTATCACATCCTATTTAAAGAATACCTTTTAAAGCTATCAGATTATGAGTTTATGTATTTCTTTTACAAATTGGTATGTTTCCTCAACAGGGTTGAAGACATAACAACTCTCAAAATGTTCGACCATCACTGTTGGAGTAGAAGAAGTTCAGGACCGAGCAGCAGAGTGAGATCACAGGAGGAGACTCCTTAAATCTCAGAGGTGATCATAAATTAATCTACCTAAGAAGTTAAGGGAGGACGGCGTGCAGAAAGGTACGAAATGTGAAGCACGGGATCACTCAGGTCAGGTTGTACTGGCAAAACCCCCTTTGTGTGTGTGTATTTTGGTGGAACATCCACATATTAGCTCACTGGTGAGCAAACGTACCTGCTGATAAAGTTCCCAGTTAGTTGAAAAGAGCAGTTCCCTCCCTTACATTCCTGCAGAGCATTTTCCAGCTAAAAAACTAATCTTTTCAGTTTTGTGGTGGAATGGAGTGACAGCAGCACAATGAGTGGAGGCTGGGTGAACAAAAAACGGCTCACAGTTCAAAAATCAACAAGGCAGCAACGCATTCAGCACATGTGGGTGGAGAAGGAGTGGACGACTCTCCGCTCACTGAGGAGGGTTGAGTAATGTGATGTAAAGGCTGGAACAACTAAGTTAAACAGACTTTTTTTCACATGGAGGTCACGCAGAAAGAAAAATCCTTCTCAGTCAGATTTAATGTTTTTATTTTTTCTATTAAGATAATGTTCTTTCACGTTTAAAAAAAAAGTATTGAAGCCAAAGAAGCGGGTGGGATACAAAGAATCAGTGTAGCAATATAAGAGAGTTTTGCCCAAAGAAGCAATGAGTAAAAAATGTCTTGCTGCCCTCAAGTGGTCAAACCAGAAATGTATGAGAAAGAAAAACACTACAGTGGCTGTTTCAGGTTGGTACACTGTTAATAAGCTGCATATCAATCCTGTGCAATAACTGATATTACTAAATTGGGTTTTTTTTCTTATAAAGAGTTAAAAGATTCACTTGTTCTTGAAAATCTTAGAGGAAAATTATGTTTTTTGGCCTTGGACTGATAAATGTCTTCTTCCTGAACCTGAAACTTTACATTTACACTTCAAGGTTCTAAACACATTTTAATGAGAGAGTGAATATTTGTGAAATTTGACTGTTGATATCATCACCTTCAAAAATAATGGCCTAAGTCATTTTTTGACTATTTATTTCTTGTCTGAATCATCATATATTCAATATTTGATTCAGTTTGTTGTGTTTTCTGAACAACACATAACCCTAACCCTGAAAAAATGACTTATTTTAAGATCAGCTGCCAGGGCTTCTTTTTGAAAGTTCATTTTTAATCCAGTAGGGGGCACCGATGTCTACAAAAACAATATAAACCCAAAACCTGCTCTGCTGACTTGACGTACATAACAAAATGTTGATGTTTTGTGTGAGTTTATGCTCAGCATAATGAAACCAAAACATGTTAACTTTATTTACCCACCATCAGCAGATAAAATGCACTCAAACTTCATCTATTTAACTCTTCTATGTATTTTATTTGCCATCTGCTTCCCTGTGTGTATGTGTAATGCTTATATATATATGAGAGAGCAGTATTTGGACTAAACTGCAGCTTAAGATATTTACAGTAGCTACATTTCAAATCCCAGCTGCTGGGATTTGAAACTGTGAGCCACAGACTGAGAAACTTTGAGCATTACATAACAAAGTCTTTTATTGCACACACATCTTATAGCTTTTAGGTATGCAGACATGTGCAAAGCTTAAATGGATTATAAGGAATGCCAACTTTAGATTACTGTTAGAATTTTGTCACTGCTTGTGTAAGACTCCAATCAAATCATTCACCAGTGCCACATGTCCCCGAGCAATAATCAGAGAGAGACGATAACTTTACTAATTGTATTATCAAACACTTGAAATGTGTCACATGCCGTGGAGGGAGAGCGCTTCCTGTGGTGGCAATCTTTCCTCATAATTGATTTTTTGTCTGTTTATTTCATGCATTCAGAAAATGAGTCATTTCAAATTATTTCACCAAAGACTGAAATAATAAACTTGATTCTGAATGAATACTTAAAATTTTATAGACTTAGGATGAATTGAAATGGATCATTAAAGAGATAACCATTTTTTATAGATAGAACATAAAGTGATGTGAAGTTAATGAAAGAGTTTTAATGAGGAACAGCAAGATCTGATGGGATGAAATGTGATATATAGTTAATTTCATATCTCAATAACGATATATATCATGATATACTGTAGCATGTTTTCTGGTAATTCAAGTGTACAGTCTACGTGACATGATGACGTGGTAAAGCCTATTCTTCCATACTCCTGTTTGAATTAAATACAAACGCAGAGAACTTTATTCTTTAGCTGGAATTATTTATTTTTCCTCCATGGTTCCACAAACTGTTATGTTCATTTTACAATTACTATATTTACAAGCATGCACATCAGATTTTCTGTGAAGTTTTAGTCACTATGTGCGTCTTACTGTCAGTTATACACTGTATTGTGATATTTCCATGTTTATTAGGAGTCTATTGACACTGATATAGGTCAATCAAAATAGCATGAATTAAGTAAGAAAGTGAAAATATTAAAGGATGAGAGGCTAATTAGGCATAAGTACATTATTTTTCCTTTATTTGAAACTATGGCACCCCCTGCTCAGAAAAAAGTCTGGCCCTTGGACAAATATAGTTGAAGACTTCTGCTATCAGTGTAACATTAATATAGTTTAATTGAATCTTATATGTTTATATAATATATCGGCCATTTTATTGATATCAGAGCTTTTTTCTTGGGACAATACAAGTACACAAGTAAGAAAAATAAAGTCTTTAACACTGAACTAATCTGGTTTTTAGACATTTTAAAGCAGAAAAGTGACATATACCTTAAAAACGTTTTAATTCTACTTTTATGATAAGCTGATGGCAAACTTCATTACATTTTATTCACACCTATTAAATATGCAGTTTCTCTTTCACCTGTATAATAGGGCCATATTTCATCTCCATAGCTTTGGCATCATAAAACCTAATCCCCCTTGAATGAGACACAAAAACAATAAATGTAAAACTGCACGAGGAATATAAAAATCTCTCATCTGCTCATCGTCATCTTCTTTTATCACCATCATCTCTATGCCACCTGGA
>CAFUXE010000459.1:181385-234628 GCA_903364295.1 Serranus cabrilla
AGAGAGAGAGAGAGAGAGAGAGAGAGAGAGAGGCTGGATCCAGCAGAGTTCTGGTCTCTGTGAGCTCCGTCTGTCATCCTTCATGCTGCTGGACTCTTGAATGATCGTTTATTGTGACCGCCCTCGGGACACTTCAGAGAATATTTCTTCTCCTGCACAGCTGGAGTTTGTTTGCAGTGAAAAAAACAAAGGTAAGGTTCAATATTTCTACTTTTTCTAACAGCCTTCCCTCTGTTCTGTGACCATTGTCCACTGTTTACAGTGTCCGTATGGCAGTGTTAATTGGAAGTCGTTTATTGTGGTTGTTTATTATAGCATGATAATATGGCTGGTGACCTATGGGGATTATGTAAGCTGGTAATTGTCTGGTTGAGCGAATGGAAGTGACAGAAGAACACAAAGACACAAACAAATGTAAACAAAACTTCGAATGACTTCACAGGTTTTTAAAACATATGAAAATGAATATAATCCAGTGTTGTGTGAAGAGTCACATGTAAGGCTACAGCTTCTGTCCTCCGCTAATTAAAAGTGGGACAGTGAACACAATCTAAGTCATTTTAAGGTCAAGGAGGAGTTAAATCCAGCATTAACTGCATTCATTTTCACTCAGCACTCTCTCACCTCTGTGTTAAGGGATGCAGAGAAAAATAAATGAATGAATACATAAAATAAACTTAAAGCAGCACAGGTGTCCCAATGATCCATCAGACACAAGTCACTGTAAAGAAATACGATTTTAATCACCAGTTAATAATTGGGAGTATTTCAAGACATCACTGTGGACTCTTACAAGTTGAAATAATGAATCATGAAAAAAAAAGAATACTTACAATTATTGAAAGAGGCTGTTGTATATTCGAGTTCACCAAAGGGAAACTGCAGAAGAGATGGAAGAGAAAAAAGGGGAAAAAGGAGAATAAAAGACAAGAAAGAAAGAAATTTAACAGCCGTTACAGAAAAAATCTGTCATCAGAAGAATAACATTAAATTTAATTACTGCTGAGTTATACTACTGCGGTGAAACACGGGCATGGATTAGGTAAGGAAGCTGGTTGCAACACAAAAACAAACACACACACACACACACACACACACACCCTGCTAGCATCGTTACATAGACTGAGGTCCGTTTGCTGCCGTGTCTCAGTACTAAATGTACTACATGTATGAACATCTGTGTGTTTGTCAGAAACATTATCTGTTTTCTTTTAAGAATAGATGTGTTACTAAATAAAGCTCTAAATAAACACTTAAATAAACAAGTGAAGAATAAAAATGTAAAACAAAATAAACTTGACAGTAGATGCATTTCTTTGCTGTGCTTGAATTGTTTTCTTCCTAGTGATATAATACGGACAAGCAGGCCTTAAAAAGCATGCAAAATAATAAATATTTGACATAGAAGTGATATTTCTGTTTTGATTTCTCCTTCATTCGATCAGTTTAATGGCAAATACCAACATGTTTATGTCTCCGTATATCTTTCTTGTTCCTCCTGTAATTTCCCCTCTTTACATTGATGGCTAATGTACAGGGAGTTGTCTCGTTGGAGAGGAAACAGTGAACATTTAAACCTCATTAAACAGGGAAAGAAACTCATTATACTGGATAAATGGAGATAGAGGCACTTAGAGAGACTTGGGTGTGATTATGTGACAAACGTGTGAGAGTCTCTTTAATTAAAAGAATATTCACAGTAGGGAAGCAAGAAAACAACAATATGTTCAGAGTTCAGAACGAATTCAGTCCATGTCTGCTGCTGCTCTTCCTCATATATACTAAATATATTCATAACCTCTCATCAAACTGACATATAAAACTTTTTCCTCTATCCCTCCATGTCTCCCTTATGATTTAACACTGCATATACTTTATAATGAACTTTTACATCATGATAATAACTAACTGTGCAGCACTTGCAAAGGCATGCCAGTATTCATGTAAATCAGAGACATTGAATGATACAACATCAATGTTATACTTTTTCTCTTAATTGACACTTTTAAATGTGTCAAAACACTCATGAAATACTTATGTAAAGATCTAGAGAGTACAACTAAAAAACTGCTAATGCACACTCCATCACAAAACCAAATATAAGTAAGCTGTAACTTTTTGGAAGCAGTAACTGTATAAAGAAATTTCACCAGAGGTTTCAAACACCAGGAAGCTCAAATTTATCTGCGTGGTGCTCCCTCGTGTGTGCTTTATTTCTTACTTCCTGCAGATTATGATAACTTTCCTGTCGTCTAATATCTAACATATTTTAAACATGACGGACCAAACATCCAGGATTTAAGAGCAGTACTGCAGCAGTAACTTACATTTGTGTTTCAAACAAGTCAAAACAAAGATGATGAACATGTAGAGCTTCATACGTGGAGCAGAGGAGAGAAACCATGTCGTGTGTCATCAGACCCAGAATATCTCTCCTTATGCAACTAAAAGTATCAGCTGACAACTAAACTGACAAAGAAACTGATCGCCCTTTAACCAATGAGAATAGACTAAATATTAATATAACACAATAAGATTAAAAAACACCACAAACTCCAGAATAAAAAAAAATGAAAATACAGTTGAATGAATCCAATATTTCAACAGAAGCAGAACACTAAGACCTTTGTGAATTATGTATTGCACGGCTATTTATCTATTCATTCAGCTTTTTATAAGTCAAATGTTAAATTCAAGCTATGGAGAGAAATCCACAGAAATGAGTCTGTGAGGATTCAATAAGACATAATGAGGCTGTACAAAAAAGATGATCACACAAAGAACTAATCATTTCAGATGCAGAGAAAGGAAAGAAGTTTTATGCCAGATCACTGTGATATGCTATCGTTTGTCTTTACAAGCTCTGGGACCCTCTTGTGCCTCTTGTTCCTCACCAGGATGTTGACCAAAACCATCACTACATTATAAGCTGTGATGTTTTAAGGAAAATGTACTGATTTATTATCTTATTTTTTTACCCTAAAACAACAAAGTCAACTCCTGAATTCAATCTGGCATCTTGTATTGATTGTAAAGTGGAATAATCAGCTGTAGATTTTGTATGTTAGTCAAATATTAAGGGCCTTTTACTAATTAGATCCTGTACTAGACCTGTGATGACATCTCACTGACCTGTCGTGGCGTCCTCTAAAGCCCTGAGATGATCTCCCAGCAGCCACCCTGGCACACCTGAGTTATGAAGGCCTCCGACACGTTCTTCCTCCTCCTCCTGTTCCTCCTCCTCCTCCACAGGACTCCAGTATGTGTCTAGAGATACATTTTACAGAGGACACAGCAGTTTATGATGAGCTGTGAATGTCTTACTGTGTAGAGTGTGAAATTGTCCAGCAGTCTAACAGCTGATTTGAAAATGACAGAAATTTCTGCACATCAGTAACTGAGAGATACGCTGTTGTGTGATGCTTATACATGTGCATGCTAGTTTAATAAAAACACCTCGCTAAATAACATGGAAGCTAGTACAAAAGTGCAATTTCCTTCATATAAAATGTTGACTAATATGACCTAAAACAATATTTGTACTTATGTGTGTGTACAGTGTGTGTCGGGGAAGACAGTGAAGGATACAGTGGAGTTATGGACCCGCTACAGAGATGAATGTTTGTTCCGGATTAGTTTAGAACCCAGACCTGAAGGTAACACAAGTAAAAATGCACATTTAAAAAACATTGATTACAGCACATGGAACACATCTAATGTAAACTAAATGTTTTTTGCTGTGTCATCTCTTTCCTCAGGGGTGTTTTGTGGTCGTATGTTTGACATGTACGCCTGCTGGCCAGATGGGAAACCAAACTCCACAGTGGAGGTGCCCTGCCCCTGGTACCTGCCCTGGTACAAGCAAGGTAGGAGTCAAGATGTTCAAATACAAATTTGGTCATTTTGGTACGGTAATATATTTCTTGTTACCATACATGTTTAAGTCAATAGGTTATCTACTTTATTAACCTCCGACGAGGAGGTTATGTTTTCACCAGCGTTTGTCTGTCTGTTTGTTTGTCTGTGTACCAAATAACTCAAAAAGTTCTGCACGGATTTGGATGAAATTGTCAGACAACGTCTGTATTGGGACAAAGAACAGGTGATCAGATTTCGGTGGTGATCGGTGATCCAGAACACCACCTGGAATTTATATTGTGAATTTGTATTATTGCGTCAGTGACCATCTTGCCTTCACTAACTGCTGCCATCTAGTGGATGAAATATTTCAATGCCAGTGTGCTCCCAAAATACATGCTTTCAATATAATCCTTCAAGTGTGCAGTTTGGTATTGTGTAACTGACCCTATTGCCTTGGCGGAGGTCTGCGCTCTCCATGTGTTTTTCTAGTTTCCATAAGAGTTCATTTCAAAATATTAGCAATAGAAGACGTTTACTGCAGCTTTATTTACATTTTGGAAAGTTAAATACATGGCATTAACTGTATGTGTGTCTTATTGTGTGTGTTTTATCCACTGCTGTGTGTTTGTGTAGTGCGTCATGGCTTTCTGTTTAGGAAGTGTGATCCTGACGGTCAGTGGACCACCAGCAACTCCAGCCGCACCTGGATGGACCATTCTCAGTGCAACCATGACAACAGCCAACAGGAGGCACACACACACACACGCACACACACACTCTCCCTCTTTACTAATTTTTATCTACATTATTAACCCACTCTTGTGCTGTGGTTGTATCCTGCACAGGAGAAGCAGATGGTGATCTTAGCCCACTTCAGAGTCATGTACACAGTGGGTTACTGTGTCAGTCTGGCCAGTCTTTCTCTGGCTCTGATTATTCTAGTTTCCTTCAGGTAGGCATCTCTACATCTCTACAGTTTGCTTTTGGTTTTCTCTGTCATAATTTAGCCTATTTTTAGTTCTTTATTTTTCTTACTTACCGAAAATTCTGCTTTTTAGAAATTTAAATAGATGTAGAGTATAAATTATTGTACAACTAATAGCTCCAACCAGGATGTTTATGGACAGTCTTTAAGTATATTATCATGTAGTTGCTGTTAAAAAGTTGAATGTTTATTTCTTAAAATACAGATGAGACATCTTCTCCCATATAAGGAAAGAAAAATATAATTACTGAAAAGCAGTATTAATGTTTTCACCTGAGCCTCAGTCAGACTTCTGTAGGCATTCTGAGGGGGTTAAATACAAGTGACAATTCTTGTTTCTTAGAATTTTTTGTTGTGTTTTTTTGTTGTATGTGCAAAACCATTATGGCAACAAGCAATAACTTAAGACAGGGAAAACTGAAATTTCACTCACTGTGTGTCCCCTGCTTCGTGGCATGTGTGTTGTCTGCAGGAAACTGCACTGCACCAGAAACTACATCCACATGAACCTGTTTGCATCGTTCATTCTGCGAGCTGTTTCCATCCTGACCAGAGATGCTCTGCTGAGCAAAGACACTCCAGAGTTCAGAGACAACAGGGACGTCTCTGAAGTGCTCAGCGATCAGGTTGGGACACACACACAGAAAAACATGAAAGAAAGAGAGAAGGGGAGAGAGAGAGAATGAATGAAAAGCAGTTTTCAAGACGTCACTTTGACCAGATGATTTGACATTGCATCAATACACAAATCAATATTTTACTCGACTCTAAAGACTTGACTTTTTAAAGCCGTACCATTACTGTGCAGGCGATGTCCGGCTGCCGCGTGGCTCAGGTGCTCATGCAGTACTGTGTGGAAGCCAACTACTACTGGCTGCTGGTGGAGGGCCTGTATCTCCACAACCTGCTGGTGCTGATGGTATTCTCAGAAAACCGCCACTTCTGTGGATACCTACTCATTGGCTGGGGTACACACACACACAGATGCATACACGCACAAGCAATCATACAGAAATAGTCATAAAGCTGAAATGGATAAGAAGTGGGAGAAAAAAAAGTCACTATAGAACAGGTTGTATTGTGTGGACATTGACTGAATTCATTTGCTGTGTGTCTGTTTCCTGTCAGGCGCCCCGGTGTTATTTGTGGTGCCCTGGATTATTGTACGTTACCTGTTTGAAAACACACGGTGGGTTATTGTTTTTGCATCTTCAATTCCTGTTTATGCCTACGGTGTGCAAGAACATCACCCGATATTTTAGTTTGTCAGGACACTTTGTTTTGTGCAATAACTTAGATTTGTGTGTGTTTGTGCTTGTAGGTGTTGGGAAATAAATGAGAAGATGGCACACTGGTGGATAATCCGGACTCCCATACTGCTCGCTATTCTGGTAACGTACACACACACACACATAGAAACACTTGGTGTTTCTGAGCCTATTACTGTCAACTCTCCAGTTAACCTGAATGCAAACACACAGACAACAGAAACATCATGTTGTCATCATGTGATCTGTACATGTTTTCCATGTGATGTTTTCCATCCTATTGCTTAAACTGCAGAAAATCAAGAAGTGCATTGAATTACATGCTAATGTTGATTAGCAACATTAAAACAAACATTCAAAGTTGCAACATTGAAATTCTACTTGCTAATTTGTATTCACAGAGAGGATGTGTTTAACTTGAATGATCAACTATTATTTTATCTTTTTAAACATCCAGTTTCCCATGTATGATATCTGCTTTATCTTACATACCCTGTTCACACCATGTGATCCACTTCAGCCTAGACTGTAAATACAGAGTGACAGCTGAGTGGGTGATCTCAAGCTGCGGACTTTCATTTAATGATGAACTGAATTATTCTGACCTGAATCTGTGTCTCATCGTCTCATCTGAAACATGATCACAGTGGATGAAAATGATTTGATCTCTTCAGGTAAACTTCTTCATCTTTATCCGCATCATTCTGATTCTCGTATCCAAACTAAAAGCCCATCAGATGAGATACAGCGACTACACATTCAGGTAAGACACGCAGACAGAGACGGCTGTTGACAAGTTGTGTTCCTCTCCCCTGAGAAAATACTGGAGGAAAAATACAAAAAAAGCATTTCCCGCACTCAAAAAGTAAAGATATTTGCAGCTGTTGTAACTAGCAACAAAAGCTGAAGTGAAAATTAAAAGTTCTCCAAGTATCAGTTGGATAAAATAGAAATAGTCAAGCAAAGTGCATGTACCTCCAAACTGTACCTACTTACAGTACTTGAGTAAATGTACTTAGCTACTTTCCACCTGACTGACTACATCACGCCCCCAAACCATCTTTGAATAAACACACAAACAAACGCTGGTGGCTATCTAGAACAAATTCTCTGATTTACAAGAATAACTTCCATCAAGCAGAGCACCTGTCTTATCTCCCACAATGCTTTGCTGCAGGAAGGTAAGTACTCACTTTTCCAGTGTGTCCCTGGTGAGCCTGTAGCAGCTGGAGTCATGTCATCATGTCAAAACAGGAAAACAGTCACTGTATTTCTACCTCCACAAAGGAAGTTCTGTTATGTGTCTTTCTCCCCAGACTGGCCAAATCCACCCTGGCCCTGATCCCTCTGCTGGGGATCCATGAGGTGGTCTTTGCGTTCCTGACAGAGGAGCACACGGACGGCATCCTGCACTATGTCAACCTCTTTTTCCAACTCTTCCTCAACTCTTTCCAGGTACAGGACCTCCTGCATCCATCCAGGCTGAATATTTCTGCACTCAGAAGACTTTTTTATAGACAAAAGCAACATCAGAAAACACATTTCATGGTATTTGTATGTTGGGTTTGACACTGAGGTCCATTCACTCTCCACAGGGTTTATTTGTAGCCATCCTCTACTGTTTCATCAACAAGGAGGTAAGTCAAATTAATATTTCTTAAAAACTACTCAGAAGCAAACGGATGAGCAAGATTACAGTTGTCTTTTTAGATTTGAGAGAACTGATAAACCTGTTGTAAAAGAAATGTAGGATTTAGATTTCTCTTAGTTTAAAGGTATCTTTATGCTTTTACTTTACATGTTCAGTCTTAAGGGGGGAATCGTGTCTTGCTAAAGGACTTTTTATCTTCTGAATGTATTAATTTAGACTTTTAGTGTTTAGGATTTACTCTTCGTAGCTCAGATGTTATGTGTTTCTGGTCATTTGTAGCTGAATAATGCCATGCCTCTTCCTCCATGATTGCTCTATTAACTTGTCATTATAAATCCACTTCTCTCTCCTTTCTCTCACTGTGACTCATCATCTCTTGCTTGCAGGTGCAGGAAGAGATAAAGAGGAAATGGCAGAGGTGGAAGCTGGGGATGGCCGACCTGGATGACCTGAGAAACACTGGCAGCAACACGCCACAGGTGGGCGCTAACACTGCAGCCTGTCATAAGTAGGCTGCAAGCTGAAGATTAATACAAAAAGTTTATTTTATGAACTGGCTTTGTGTATCTGAGAGAAACACACAAGATGTACGGGTAAACATGGAAACTATGCTTGTGTTACAAATGTGCGTTGAGCTCTGTAAAAACGTATATTTTTATTATCTGTACTGTGGATTCATGTTGTGCAGCTTTTTTTAAATTTAGCTTCACACCCCGCAAGGAATTCATAAATATCTCTGTTACTATTTTCAATTCAGCAGATTTTAAGTAGAGGATTCTTCAATCATTCATTATATTTCGGGGGAGTTGTTTAAGATCATTTCAAATCAAATCGTCTGTCCTCATGCTGCACATGTTGATTAAGTGTCAGTTTGTGCATCACTAATCAGGCAAAAAGTAATAGGAGTTTTAAATATAAATGAGGCAGAAGCCTTGATACTAATGTTAGTGATGGTGATAGCAGGGAAAGTTCAACATTTTTAAAACATTTTTTTTTTAAGTTTTATCTTTCTAAACTAAATGTTAAATAATAATCGTTGTGCAGGTTGGTGCCAGCGTGCCACTGTCCAGACAGGGCTCCCCTCCGTCTGCCTGCCTGCCGCTCTCTCACTGCCAAGAGGACAGCTGCCTCTCCGCTCCGCCTCACCCCTACACCCCCCACCAGGACCAGCTGAAGACCTGCTGCTATATCTCTGCTCATGGACAGGATGGAGGAGGAAATGAAAAGTGCGGCGAAAGCTACTGCTGAAAAAAGTAAATGGCCTTAACAGTCTTTACAGTAAAATACAGGAATATCAGCAAACAGACTCACCCTGAATGAATTACAGTGAACTGGACTTTTTTAGTATTGAGTATTTTATCCTCATTAAAGTGTCTTAAAGCAACAATGTAAATCTGAAGCATTTAGCTGACCCTGACCGCTCGGTCAAAGGGATCAAAATGAAAACTGAAATTCCCATTTATGGGTTATTTGAACTCAAAAGCTCGTCCTTCAGTGTAAAAAACATCAGAACTCCTCCTCTCTGGTTTTGTTCCCATGGTGCAAGAAATTGTTTTGTGTTGAAAGATGGAAACGTGCCAAACATGTTTAATTGAAAAACTGAACAATAAAGTGAATAAACTCCCAGAGATATTCTCTTCCCAAGAAAAGCCAAATCTCTATTCACTCATCCAAAAGCACTTTCATATTTTATTAAATGACTCATATCTGCCTTAAAAAATATCAATCTCCTTACGCTCCTCGTAAACATTTGTTTCCTGTGGTATATTTGTTTCTTTGCTCAATGTGCGTCATCTTTACAGCATTAGATTTTTTAATAACTTGCATAACAATCATTCAACAATATTTGAAATAACAATAAACACAAACAAAGAATAACAGAAACTCTTTTCTGAAATGTCAGTCCACTCAAAAAACCTAAAGAAGTCCAACCTGAATGAGGCTTCACCTTCGTTAAATGATCTCCTGTCACATCTTTGTCATGTTTCCCACTTTAACAGAAGCTTCTCTTTACTTTTAAGCAATTTATTTGTACTCCACCTCCTGACTTGAATGCTACGTTCCATATCCCAAACTTTTTCCTTTTCCTTTTGGTATATACTGCAGCTGCATACTGTTGCATGCAGTATGCATACACTTAGGATGTCATGCCTTGAACTTTGACCTCTCAGGGCAGAGAGAAAAGAATGCTGGCCCACATATACTGCATCTAATGTACTATGTATTAGGACACACAAAGTGTTTTTCTGGCATGGTAAATAGTAGTATGGGTACTGGGACACACCTGGACTTACATTTTTGAAAGTGTTTGCTCAAACAGCCTCTTTTCCTACAGACCAACGGTGAAACTTCTTAACAAAAAGGTGTTTTAATAATTACTGAGCCATAATTTCAAGGCGTAAACCTGTAAACCTGATTAAACCACTGCTTCTACTGCCATCTAGTGGAGAGAGCGGGTGAGAGCGCTATACTTGACCAGGTAAAATCAAGAACTACATCATGAAGGAAAATCCCCTGATCCAGGTTTTACTGGATGAGGGGATTTAAACAGATGACTCAGCTTTGAGTTTGACTGGTATAACATTTCTTCCAGTAAGTTTTTAGTTAGACTTCCTGGATATAAATATCATTTACATGGTGTTCTTTGACAAGTAGTGCTGTTTGAATGAGCTCTGTCACTGTTGAACTAAATCACTATGTAGCAACGTATTAAATGCTCCTCCATGAACCAAACCCACAAGTGACGATGTTTGTGTTTACAGTCACTAAGCAGGGTGTAACCGATGACTGTGTTGATTTATTTCTGTTCTTCCAGCTACTGAAGAAAAGGTCAAAGCTGTCAGTGATGATGATTCAATCAAAATATTTCTAATATGACTTAACTGGTTGTTTAATCTTTGCTTTTTTTACTAACTAAAATGTACAGGAACTGTAGAAATTAAGCACAAGCTTAAGTGGAAGTTATTTTTTTAATTGATATGTACATTATCACAAACAAAAATGCCTTTTAAGTCAAACAAAAAGTGGTTGTAGGAAGAAGGGGAGGGGCAGAGGGAGAAAACTTTAAAAAACACATTCAACATTGTCCCCGTTTTACTCATCCGTATTTGTGCAAAGCTCACAGCAGAATCAACGACAAGCTGCCACGTTTTAAACACGCATCTCATTTTGTTAGGAGAAAATAATTAGGTAGTATTTTGTTTTCAACAGCATTAGTGACGTCACCTTTTGGCACAGTGGGCAGCAGACAGATTCACAGATGGGACAGTCAGTCTCACAGCTTTTCGCCCGCGTTAATTAGTGGAGTATACAAATACGCACCATCGTCCTCTTCATAGATGATGGCTACTGTCTCGCCAGCATCGGACACCGATGCACTGGTCTGTATGTAAGCCTGAGGAGGACACAACAACATGTGAATGCACGGTTTATTCCACCTCCACATATAATCATCTGGCTGAGCGGATTGGTTTTATAAGTTGCAGTTTAATTAAGACTTCAAGAATACACTTACAGCTGAAACACTTGAGGTTAGCAGTAAGTGGCTTTATTTTAAGATCACCCTGGATTTATTTCATGTAAAAAGTTTGAGCTCTTCACCCTCTCGAGCAGCTGCAGCCGCTCTTCGTTCAGCAGGTTGTTCTGCCTCAGCTGGCTGACCGTGTTCTCCAGGCCCAGCAGTTTCTCCAGGTGTCGGCGGTGTCGCTGCTGCAGCACTTTCACCTTCTTCTGCAGCTCGGTCACGATCGCCTCCAGCTGCTCCTTACTCAGGCTGTTCTTATGGTAGCTGCTCACGGAAAGAATGGAAAGACATATTTAGATAAAAGCTGCAATACAGAGAGAATATAGGGAGGAGAAACACAGCTGCCAAAGGGCTCTTTAGTATTCATTTAAATGGCTGACGTTTTCTTGCTATCGGAAAGCAAACTGAAGTTATCTATAGTGTCTTTAAAGCCACCAGACTCCTTTGACAAAAACAGTATTTATAGATACAGAACATGGGAGTTAATGATCTGCCGCTGTCTGGACGTTGCGTTTGTTTGTGTCGTTTGGTGTTTTAAAGAGTTAGTTCAGATTCACAAAGTTACACAATAACATGAACTTACGAACTGATTGAGGCAGCAGTTCAGAACAGCTTCAGATCCTTGTTATAAAGGGCTAACTAACAGCAAAGACAGATGCTACATTAGGACAGTGCCAACTGCCAAAAACTCTAGGTAATACACGGACTAAGTATTTATAGAACCCGACATCAAATATCCAAACTATCCCTTTAACTCTGAACTCTAAACCCTGTGGCAAACTACAGACATGTCCATGAAACTGAGAGCCAGCACTCACCAGTGCTCCTCCAGCTGGTGGTCCTGCAGCTCTACGCTGTCCTCCTCCTCCGACTTGCTGTCATCTCCCTCTCCCTGCTCTGTGTCCAGTCTCTCCACGGTGAGCACCAGGGACGAGGGGGAAGGGGACACGTGTTTGGACACAATGGGCAGAGTAGATGTGATGGGCTTGGAGCTCAGAGCGGACGACAGCACCGTGTCTGGGGAGAAGGTGAACTGCGGAGAGGTTTCACTGGGGAAAACGTTTGGTATCGTCTCGAAGTAGGCGATGACTTGAGTTTCATGGCCTCCCTGGATGTCTGAGAACTCCTCTGTGGTACGAGTCTCGTCTTCAACAGCAAGAGACGCCACAGCTTCGCCCGTACAGCCGATTGTGGAGTCATTCATGACGAGCCCGTGGCCCTGAGTCAAAATGGCAGCAGTGATTCCGTTCAGAAGCTCCTCTTGTTCTCCTGCGTGACATTCAGACATCACCACGACCTCTCCACTGTTACTTAGATCATTAACTGTCTGGAATAAAGTTAGAGGGAAATTTGTCCCCGTTTCGAATCCATCCGCTGATGGCAGCGGGTTCAGGTCAGTCTGTAGAGAGCAGTCAGATTCTGCAACATCGCTGGACTCCACCAGGCTGCTCTCTCCCTGCTGTGAGGGGTCCACAGTGATCTCGTACAGGTGCACCGTGTGCAACGTGCTTTCCATCTCCACTGTGTCAGCAGCCACCGGCCCGTCATCCCACTCTGTGGCGCTTCGATCAGTGTGAGCTCGAAGCCGTTTTGGCTTCTTCTCACTGTGATCCGTGGTTTTACGTTTCTAGAAAGAACAAGGATGGTGTGTTTGTCAAAAGCATCATGGCAGTTTCACTTTTACCTGCCAACATCCAGCCTACATGTGCAAATCTATTAGTTTAAGTTAAGTTCATATTCGAATATGATCATTACAGAAAGCTATTAAGGAGCATCTCCTTTTAGTAACTCATCAGGACAACAAATCTTTTTATAAAAAAAAGCATAATAATCATTTCACAACAGGGAACTCTGACGAACGTTCCTGCTAACATGAAATCACTGTGAATGTTTTTAACTTAAAGAAAAGTTGCTTTGCTGCCTGCTGTTGTCTACAAGCTGCACAATTAACTGAGTAGAAAAAAAGGGGAAATCAATGTATAGACTGAAGTATGTCTACTTCTATGTTGCATAAATCTACAATAGAGAGATGATTACTAAAGACCAAATCATAAACATAGGATTTTAGTAGAAAAAAAGAAGAAGGATAGAGAATAATAGAATAATAATAAGAATAATAAAGAAGGTAATCACTTGGCAATATTGTGCAGTAATAAAGTTTCAGAGTTGCTCTTGGTTTTACCTCAGCCTCCTGGAAGACTGTCGGCACAGCGTCACTCTCGAGGTAACGGATCCCCCATCGCACCTTGAAGCACGAAGGTGCAAAATGTTCGTGGCAAATGTACTGGTGTCGAGAGGGAGTCCAGTTCTCTCGTCTCATGTTGCTCAGCCACTGCTGCAGCCGGACCGGGTCCTGCAGAGGGAACCTACAACACAAAGAAGACTCTGTGAGACGCTGGTCACATAAGTGAAATATTGAGAAATTTTTATAATTAAGGATCAGAGCAGAAAAAACTGATCTGAAGTTACTCTGCGCTTGTTCCAATGTTTTGACAGTAAAGTGTATAAATGATTATAAACTGCCTCCCTCAGCTGTAAATGAGAGCATCAGAACTGACGCTGCGACTCTGTGGACTCAGCTCATTCTGGCTTGTGCCACAACACTCTGTACAGGATAATGCAACCCTACTGCTGTTGTTCTTGAAGCCATAGTTACATTTCTAATGAGAGATGTTTCTAATATTAGAAATGATGCTGTCAAACACATTAAAGCCACAGCTATATCAGCTAATGCAAAGCTTGTAGTTTTTATTGTAGAGACTGAATGATGTGGCAAACATGAGATCATTCGGACTGATTTTTTGTGAGGATCTGTACCGAATAAAGCATCTTTAAATAACAATATGTACGCTGGAAAGTCTCTGCAGCACCACTTTACTGAATTCAGAAAGCTATTTTGACACATTGTTTTGCCTTTCACAAATATTTCTCCTTAATCAGATATTGCACAACTGCAAATTAATATCAATAAAATGTGAACTCTCTGTGCAGCCCTAGTGGAGACAGGCCTTTATTTTTCCAGCCACTGTGAGCACAATTTTCAAGAGGAGTATTAATTGATTTTCACATACTAGCACTTCAGAGATATTGCACATTAGAGGAAAATATGTTTTAGCATTAGTTAAATTGTATAGTTAATATATATATATACTTTTACTTAAGTAAATTATCTGAATACTTCTTCCAGCAGTTGTTCCTGTCTTTCAGGGTTACATCTATCTAAATAGCACATAATAATAATGATTATACAAAACAAGTAAAGTATGTCTTAAGTGTGAATCAATAAAACTCACCAAAGACTTGCTGACAGCCTTTAATCATGATTCAATCAGGACTCAGAGTGTCTCAAAGGTCAAAACAAGGCGACACAATCTCATCGAAATATCGCGAAAAACAGATATTTAATAACTAAAGTGGTGCATTCAGTCAGCAAATATGTTGTATTAAAATGACGCCGTGAAATACTGACATATCACATAGTAACACGTGCCTTAAAGTGAGAGCTGACGCTTCTACAGCACCACAGCTAACACTCCCTGACAGCTAAAACACGGTTTAAAACACGCAGCTTACTTGTAAAAGCTTTTCCTGTCGCTGCCGTTTCCGGAGTCATTCCTGCAGTTCGGGACCGAACAATATTTTGGCATCTCAGGTCAGTGTTGTTCCACGCTGGCTGTCTTCGTGTCCAACTCTCTGGGTTCACAACAAGGTGAAACTCGTGCTGATGTGTGTGTTGTCAACTCACTGCGGCGCATAGATGACGAACGATCAGCTGTTGAGAGTCGAGACGTCATATAAATGCGACGCTCGCACGGAAAAGGAAGCAGCGGTGGGAAAAAATACTCTGACCTTTCACTTAAGTAACAGTAGTAATACTATAGCCTACTTTAATGAGAAATGTCCTTTTATAAGTAAAATAACGTAATCAATCGTCATCATAAAAAACAAATTATATAGATTAAGTTACCAAAGTAAAAGTAGCAATACTTGTTTATTTACACTACTACTTAGTAATTAGTGACACCATGGCGTACATTCATGAGAAATAGTAAGGAATAGTAAAATTCTTCTAATCAAAATTTTACTTCAGTGAAAAAAGCTGAGATAGATTGTAACTAAGTACATATACTCAAGTACTTTACCTAAAGTTACGTACAATTGTTTTATTTTCATTTTATTTATTTATCTTTTTTAATTTTAAGCTACTTTTTACTTTTACTCCACTACAATCCAGAGGGTAATATTGACACCTTTACTCCACTACTTGTTTTTAATAAATCAAGTTACTATTCAGACTTTGATTATTAATAGAAAATATAAATATTAGGCAAAAGCTGTGGTGAGAGTAACTAAGTACATATACTCAAGTACTGCACAGTTTAGAGATACTACTTATTGATTTACATTCTATGCTAATTAAAATTAGCTTCATCATTACCAGCTGCAAAATAAAAGGGATTTAACCACTAATGCATCAATAATTACAACTCACATAGTATACATTATTCTGAAAGGACCATTCTGCATAACACATGCTTCAACTATTGGTATTTTAAGTATATTCTGAGGATAAAATGTTCATATTTAAAACTCACTTAGTTTTAAATACAGTACCTTTACTTTTACTTAAGGATCGCAGCATTTTATGTAAGAAGGAAAATATATTGAAGTACTAACAATGCTCATATAGAAGGCTCATTTTAGAATAATGTATATCATAAACGCATTAACATTTTCATCACTTTAATTCAGCAGCTGGTAAAGATGGGTTTTTTACGCTGCTGGGTTTCCTAATTTTTGTCAATTAAAATACACCATAATGCATTTGTTACTTATGTTTTGTAATTTCAATGAATTTCAATCTGCAAAGTATCAAATAAATGTAGTATAGTAAAAAATACAATGTTTTCCTTTGAAATTTAGTGTGAGTAGAAATATAAAGTTGCAGAAAATGTAAGTTAAAAACAAAACAAACCCCAGCCACGGAGAACACTGTGCTTCAAAACTAAAATAAAGATATCAGCTTGTTTCTAAAATCACTGGACTGGATTTTTTTTATTCAATATTTTTCTCCAAACATTACACGGAATCTTTAAATGATACAGTATATATACATACACATCAGTGTATTCCTTTATCTAAAAAGTTGAGGGCCATTGGACAATGCAGCTGTGCGTTTCAAGACAGGATTGCATTTTGGACGTTTGTGTACTGCAGAAATCCACACATGGGTCACCAGTAATTGAATGTGAGTTGGAGACTAGAGTGCCATCAGTGTTTGCCTTACACCAAAGCTGGTTTGGAGAGTAGACTGTGCGGGAGCTGCCGGGTGAGTGGCACAATGACGGTTGAGGATGAAAACATGGAGAGCAGCAATATCTTCCTCAACAGGAAGCAGTGCAGCAGTGCAAATTAAATGTTATCAGCTACATGACTGAACTAACTAAATACACCACTAATGGCAGACAGCACCTTTGAGAGTGTACCCAGAGTCAATCAATCTAACCTTTTGTTTTGGGACTTGGATCATACATGTATTCATAATTGTATTCCTGTAAAATAAAAAAGAAACAAACATAATGTAGGATAGCTTGAGAAACACTGATAGACATGCTGCTCTTAACCCAGTTTAAAATGCTCCAAGCTGTGTACACAGGCCAACAGTACAATGCTAAGTTTCAGAGTCACAAGACGCTCCTTGTAAATACTGAACAATCATTTTCATTACAGATCTTTGGTACATATCAGCTATCCCATCTGCTGAGTAGATCAGATATTCTAAAAACCAAGCAGCTCCAAGGAGACTCATCTGAAAGGTTGGTTTCGTTACCCAGAGATGGAACACGTGAGCGGGAAAATAAACAATGGAAACGAGACATTTCTCTGATTTTAACTGATAACATGAACGAAAGTGCCCAGCTCTGGAGTGGGCTGGTGTTAAGTGATCTCTTCCCATTTGAACTACACCACGTGTTTTCTGTACACAACTAGCGGAAGTTTGACGCGGAGAGGGATCCCTTAGGCTAAGCATGAGCGAGAGCATGTCCGAGCACTGTAGGGAGTGAGGTGACTGGGATGGTTCAGGTCAGATGGGAGGTCGTCGGTGTCACAGATAGGTAAGCGTGGACTCTACATCATCCCCAACTGCATTAGCGTGTTGGCATACGCCATGGGCTTGACATTCGGATGAGGCTGTGAAGGAAAGTAAGAGGCAGACAAACATTAAATGATGGTTCAACAAACCTTTTTAAAAATCTAAATGAATCATTAATAGCCTGCTGCAAAGTAAAATGCCCTGACAAGTTGCTAAATGTGTTTTTGGTAGTTATTTTTACAATTCTTTTTCTTCATCCTATGTTAACATTTTACATAGCTGATTTAACTTTGAGAATCATTTAACTTCTAAATAAGCAGTTAAGATTATTGGTCTTAACAGAACCGGTTTACACCGAGGCTCCAGTAGATGCCACAGTAACTTTATACATTGGTAAGAGCTCAGTACTAAAGCTGTAAATCATATTTTAGTGTTTTTTTATGTGTGTTATGTGTAATGGATGTATGATATTGTCGTATATTGACTGCAGGCCCCTGAAGTGAAATTGGAATCTTATCGTGGCAAAAACAATTGTGATATCAGCAATATTAGATCCTCCAGAGAATCGATATCTAATCTTGATTGAACTTGCTTTACAATCGTTTGAGTAAAAAAGTAAAAATCATAATCATGATTATTCTGTCAATACGGAGATTATTTAACACAATTATTTACTGAAACATAAAACATCGTCTTTAAAATGAAAACATTGTTGGTTGTAAGGATCAGGGTGCAGACGCTATATAACAAATCTTGCACAGTATTCGTTGAGTCCTCTGCAGCAAAGTGTTTCCAAATGGCTGAAGTACTTTTGTTGTTGACTAAAGGCTCTTTTTCTGTCGTCTTGGCTCAAAGTGAAATAAACATGCCACAGCCTGGCTGAGGGTTGAGGGTGAGTTTTGGATTACAGCAAAAGTGTAACATTGTTGAGGAAAGGGGGCGTTGGCTTTATAATACGAGATAAAACTAAAACATTACTGGTAAACACAATGCATCCCAATGATCCTTTTCATCAAGAAAACCGTGTTTTTATAAGCATAAGGAGCCAAAATCTAATTGAAAATAAAAATTAAATAAATCGCTCAGCCCTAAGCTGACAAATTCAAACCATGAAGCACTTGGTCACATAATTACCTGGACAATCAATATCAATTTGTTATGAATATCAGCATTTTCCAAACTATTCTAATGAATATTACAATGTTTAGTGCAGGATACTGACCACAGCAGTGAACTGGTGAAATTCTGGCTTGAGGTCTGATCCCCTGAGGTGGATATAAGCTCCTTTGTTTCCCATCTGATCACTGAGGGAAAGCAGAATACAAACACACACAAGTTCAAGTGAACCGCCTCAGTAACGGCTGACTCAGCACTGTGAAGTCTTCCAGCATGGTTACGTACCAGTAGTTGGGTGCTGAGAACACGGTGATGCACTTCCCTGAGTGAGTGACCTCGTAGCCCTCAGCTTTGACCTCATGACTACGCACAACAAAGTCCAGCTTGTTCTGTTCCAGGAAGCGCTCCGTCACATCTGGTCCAAACTGACAGCTCACTCCTCGCTTGCTGATTGATCGGCCATTCTGTGTGACAGATGGAGAGAAAGAGGAAGAGAGAGAGAAGTCAGTTCTTAATCAGACATAGAAGTGTGCTGAATGTTTCTCTAACACAAACCACTGGATCCTCTGAGCTGGAAGAGGTGTTGTGTGGGTGTGAACTGACCTGAGGCTGTGGGTCTGACCAGAGGAGGTCACACATGGGACCTGTGAAAGCGCAGAGGAAGGTGTTGAAATGTACCCATATTCCTTTCTAGAGACTGTTTATCAGTGCCAGTTTTATACTGATGAGCCTACCGGAGTCTGGAGGCTGTCTGTTCCTGTCAATCTTCCTGAGGTCATCCAATGTGACACCATCTTCACTGAACAGTCCACCATGCATAACCTGAGGAGGAGAATCTTAATTAGGACTTTGTGCACAGTACAAAATATCCAACCAGTGCAGCTGCAAAAATAGCTGCAGGCTTCAGTAAGATTCAGAAGAACCACACACGTTTTGTGAATGAAGACAGGATGTGTATAAAGCATCTTTTCAGGACAAACAGACATGCAAGTTAAGTCTTGTTAGTGCAGTATCTTTACTACACCAAACCTCTTACCAAGTGTTTGGCCTATATGCTCTTAACAGATCATGTTTTAACAATCTGTGTGTTTTCTCCTGACTGTACATTGCCCTGTCCTATAAACAGCTCAGGTATGCTGAAAGTTTTAATATGTTTGTTTTATTTTGACTGTGTATTTTTATGTATTATTATTGCTCGTTTCTTTCTTTCTTTTTTTGCTATGTAAAGCACTGTATAAATGTGTTTTGAAAGGTGCTATATACATTTAGGATTATTATTATTATTATTATTATTAATACATCCAATTTTATTTAGATAGCCCAATAAAACAAATTAACATATTTTCCTCACAGGGCTTTACAATCTGTAAGACATACGACCCTTACCCTGTGTGCTTTGACCCTCACTTTGGAAAAGGAATTGGATCTAATAGAAATTGTATCGTGGCAGACTTTGTGTTATCAGCAAATATCATAGTGATGTTCCAAAGAATGGATTTCACATCAAAATGTGATGAAACTCAAAAGTTACAGCCCTCGTATTGGAGCGTGTAAAAGCTGCAATGAAAGGAATTAGTGTTATTGCTTACCAGTACTTTGCTGTTGATACACTGTGCGAGAGGCAGCCACTGGAAGACCTCGCTGAACAGCTGGAACATCTGGGCCGTGTACTTGGCTTTGACCTCCCCTTCGAATCCATACATCTGGTTCATGTTGTCCGTCTCGTGGTTCCCTACATGTAAAAATCTTGATTAAACAACCCTGTTTAAATAATTGTATATGTTAATATAAAGTCTGAAATGCAACAGTGGAAACATGACATGTTACAGAAAACATCTGCAAACACTTCACATGCATCCACAGACTTGTGCACAGGCACACTGTAAGTGCTCTCACCCCTAAGCAAGTGGAAGTTGTCGGGGTAGAGCAGCTTGAAGCCAAAGAGGGTGAGAATGACCTCTAAAGAGAAAGAGCCGCGATCAACAAAGTCACCATTGAACAGCTGAATTCTGGTGTTAAGCATTATGACGCACAAGTTTGGAGCTGTTGATGCAGAGAAAGGTACAAACAGGGAGCATGGTTGCACCAAACACAAATTATAAAGCAGGTGGGTGGCTGTCAAGAAGAAAAGGATACATAGGGGTTGGTTTCTCCGGGTAAGCCGTTCAACTTGAAGATGTTGAGGAGATCGTAGTATTGCCCATGGGTGTCACCACAAATTGTTATTTTTTCTGTCTGTGGTAAAGAGAAAAACAACAACTTAAACAGAGTCCAAAAAGATAACAACTGTGTACTAGTCATGATCTGTAAGACTCTCACCTCTTTTAATGCGATTTCCACAAGACTTGGTAGTTTGGATAGTAGATCTTTAACTTGCACCAAAATCTGAAAAAGTAAGAAAAAAAGCTTGTAATTACAGATACATGCTGGTTTCATAGGGAGCACACTCCATATGACCAACCATGTTTACCTGATAAGCACACTTTCTGTGCAGTTTCTTCTGGTCTTGGAACCAATCCATCATCTCCTTCATGAACTTCAACGTGACCTTTCCATCCTCAAGTTTAGGGCCATCATAGTCATCCTCAATCGCTGTAATACAAGAGCCTCTTTAGATGAACAATCAAGTACAGGAAAGAATCAAAAGGTTCAACCATGTTTCAAACACACTTTCCTCAATAAAAGGGAAACTTACTCATGTTTTCGATGTCCAGAGAGTCAACGACAGACTTCTTAATCTCATCGCTGGCGATGGCTCGCTCAAAAGCCTTCTGTTTCACTATCTTGTTACATTCCTGATACTTCATCCTTGCATCCTTGTCATTTGGTCGAACCCTCACTACCTGTCATCACAACGGGGAAATGAAATAAATTAACCACACTAGTTAATCATCAACTGACAGTGAGGCAGAGATAGGGAAATTGACTCAGTGTGGCCAGAATGTCAACAGTTATAAAACTATAATAAGGCTTAACTGCAATTTATACTGGATGGAAAATAATTTAACCATTCAGTCACTCACTGCTCTGCCCTATACATCTATAAATACATATATAAATCTACCTCCAACTTCTCATAGCTTCATGAGGATTAACTCTTGTTTTCAGCTGTCAAGTTTGAGCCATAAATTGCTTCAACTATGGGTGAGCTTCACAGGTCTTTGTTGCCAAAGCCCTGATATATTTATATTTCTTATTATAATAACAGATTGAACAACAATAGACACCAAATTAGCTGTAGTGTGAGTGCCTTCAAACTGGATCTAATTGGCATCATGGCTGGATTAACGGGTAATCCCTATTCCAGGCTGTTGAAGCAACACGGAGAGTCTAACTCATGGTGACGGATCAACAGATGGAACTGGAGAGCTTTATTTGGAGATAATCAGAACAACATTTAGGCTTGAGTGCCCATTTATTGTTTTATTTCATACCATGCACATTGTGAATATCTCATACGTTCAGACGACATGACAGTTCAAAGTGTGCAGCTACTTATAGACAAATATGTTATTTTTCTTACCGTCTCATAGTCCTTAAGTGCAGCCTTGAACTTGCCCAGTGCCATGTTGGAGGTGGCACGGCGATAATATCCCTTGATGTAGTTTTTGTCTATCTCCAGGGCCTTCGTGGCATCAGCCAGGGCATAGCCATAGCACTCTGTGCGTAGGTATGCCAGGCTCCGGTTGCTGTAGTAGATGGCATTGGATGGATTGACCTCCAAGGCCTCCGAGTAGTACTTGATTGCATTTTCATAGTCTTTCTCTGAAAAACAAATGCCACATATTCACTGGAGTGTTTGTGGTTCTACAAACGTCCAATAAAAATGGTTTATTTACCATTTTGACTAGAACTGATGGCAGATATTGACAATAATACATTAATAAAATAAATGCATTGTTAACAAAAAATATGACATAAGCCAAAATTTGGTTGCATTTTAAGCTACAAGTCATATGACTTTTATTTTGCATTCTAGGTTTGAAATGTTATGTACACATTGCTTATTTTATTAATCCAAAGACCATAATACCTTTAAAGCCAATAATGACTTCATTTAATACCACAAGATAAAATATTTATGAATACCTTATTTAATATTCATTATTTGCTTTTATTTCAACATTTAATCCACTGTATGGGTGGGTGATACAGCGTCTAGGAAGAGTTATTAATAATGCAGACCATGTCTATTTCACTAAGCTAGAACAGTCTTAAAATTGGATCACTAAATCCTGGAATAACATTTTAACAAAATCACAATGTTATAATAATAAAAATTCCAGATGACATGTGGGCTTACACTTCCCATGATGCATGCCAGTCTTGTTCCCACTCTGGTGATCTTAATCGCAAAATATAAGAGTATGGATGCTTATCCTTGCCTTTACCAGCAGCCAAACTAAATCAGATGTTGTTCTCCTGTATGTATTATTTGCCAATAAGCAAGCATCACATAACATTTTACAATTTCTATTAGGAAAGTGATTCAAAATGCAATTACCCATTGATTAAGAGAGATAATAAGTAAATATATAATTGAGTCCCCTTGTTTATTTTATGCAGTATACCTCAAACAAAAGGCAGTTCTGCCCATCCCATCACAGGCAAGCTTCCACTCTCATCTGCTCTGACTCATCATGGCACCAGCCCTGGTAATAATATGGTGTCAGGAAGCCTCAGACTTAAACTGACAGCATGCATGTCGAAAAAGAAACCATCTGTACCATCTATTACATAATTAGCAACATTATGCACTACAGTATTTAGCATTTTTGAAATATACTTAAATTGACAACCAAAGGCAGATAACTTGTGTCACTGATGGTTCTCTTTGTCAAATTGACAATGGTGGGATGAAACTAAGCAATTACTTTACTTGCTTACAATTCTGACGTACTTTTTTACCCCAAATTTATGCATCTTTAGACTTTTACTGCACTACATCTCAGAGGCAAATATTGCACTCCTTACTCCACAATTATGTATATACTTTGGTCACTAGTTACTTTGCAGATCATGAATGTGAAATAACAATCAACTCATCATTTTTATATTTCATTAAAATTTTAAAGATGAGTCTTTATTGATACCAATTCAGGTGTTAACTCAGACTTTAAAAAGTACAGATCTGCGGCGAGTACATTACAGTAGAGTACATAAAATAGACATTTTAAATAAATATTGTACATGAGCAAATAGGCTCAATAGTTAAGTTACACGAGTAGTATTTAAAGTAAATAAAAATAATAAAATATGAGATATAACTGAAATGGACCTCTATATAATGAACACTTTATTTTTTATGCTTCTTTTGCTTTTAATGGTATGATTTTGATTGAAGGCCTTTTAATTGTAATTCAGTATTTCAACTTCAACTCGAGTAAAAGATTTCACCACTGACAATCAGTACAGTTTGTTCCTTCTCGCAATGTGACTGTTAGTAGTGAGCATCCTTTCAAAATGAACCGTGGCGTGATTAGAAATGGACACATGTATTATTAAACAGTTAATTTGCGGAAACAATGAAACACTGGATATGATGTGACTCTTGTGGCTCTGCTGCTGCTCACATGCGTCTGCTGGCTCACATAATATTCTGGGAGTTTTAATCTGAGTCTCACTTTACGATACACGATTAACCTAATAACACATACAAATAGGTGAGCAAAACCCTCATTAAAACACCACATTAACTAAAACATCTGAGCACGTTAAGCGTGCACCACACATGGCACGCGTGTCGGCATGTGTTAACATCGCTGCTGATGTTGTCGGCTGATGCTAGCTGCTAAATCAGCTCATTTCAGTTCAGCGCAGTAATCCAATGAATGGGCTTTACAGTTAGCATGCTTTCACAGCGATGCTAGCTTAGCTCAACGTTAGCGACCGGCTCCGTTTGGGAGCATTTAGCGACACATTTAAGTCGCTACTATAACTAGTAGTCACATATTTGTCTGTTATAAGGTGCTGATGTATGCCATCGACTTGACGGGGTTGTCACGTTACCTTTAAAGTACTTATTCGCCTTCTCCTTCAGCAGCTCTGCATCATTACCTCCCTCCGCCATCTTCTTCTCACTGCCGTTTTCCGATACGTGCGCCATTGACTGCGCGGTCGCAAAAGGTCGCAAAGCAATTTTTTTTTTTGCTCGAAACCAAGGAAGTTTTCAGAACTTTGAATCAGTAATACATCTTTACTGCTGGAGAAAAAATACATCTGAACATGGGAAACATAACATGTAATGTCAAATTATATTCAGTCTCAGGAAAATTCAAATTATGTTTAAAAAACAACCACAGAAAGAATGTAGAAACGAGAAACAAAAAAGTAATGCCTAATACGAAGAATGAAATATAGAATGAATAGAGTAAACCAATAAGAGCTCTGAATATATTGTAACAGTTATGAAAAATGCATTTAGATACAATATGAATGATAGGCAATGTAGGCATAGTAGAAAATTTAATTTCAAGGACCTACACACATATATATAAGCATCTTTTTGTGAGGGTTTTTCACGTCGAATACATTCTATTTTTCCTTTCGTTTCGTTTAAATTAAATGTGTATGCAGAACATATCAAATAGGCCATTTGAGGTCGTTTGGTTTATTAACCAGCAGGGGTCAGTATAGATCTTCACTGATATAACCATGAAATTAGGCAGCATGTGCTGCAGGAAACCATACTGCTGATTGAGGGAACTATGTTCAAGTGAGGTTAACCAGAAAAAATGTTCAGTAGGTGAGTAATGTGTTACAACTGAATCATTAGTGAACGATTAGGTAAATGATTCACGCAGGAGCCAATTTCCCCTGGCTTATCTGGAAGTATGACTTTAGTTTTGAGGGATAGCATGTCCTCGTGTCTCTTCCTCTCTGATGGGACTGCAGTGATATTCCAGCTAATTAAAATATGGGCCTATTTAACACAGAAGTACAGCCTCAGTCACAAGTCCTTTTGGCTGTAATCCAGATGCATTAAGGCTCGAGGATGTTGGAGTGGAAGTTTACTGTCATCTGAACGCAGCAATGCCGGACTGCGGGCAAACCACAGATATGGCAATGAGGGGACGAATGTGGCACAGGTGCACATCACCACAGCTTTACTCACTCACACATGGCATCTGACGCACCCCAGCCTATAATGACTGGCTTGCAAAAACATCACGCAACCTAAGCAACTGAAACACCTTTCCTTTGCCTTAAACTCTTTCTGAAGTGAAAAAAGGGACGTGGTCTGTGGAGTCAGGAGAGGAGTATCTGTGTTAACCTCCGGGCCTTTAAAAGAAGAGCGAATGTGGAAGCACCTTAAACTTGTATTCTTCCAAATGACCAGCAGGGGGCGATACCACTGTTTGCATAAAGAAGTCCAATTGTAAAAAAGTCCATGAGAAAATAAACCTGTAAACATTTTCTTAATGAGTTCATGGTCTCAATCATCTCAAGGGCTCTTTAATACAGCATGATGTTCATGTTGTAAATGATTGTCCCCTTTAGACTAAAATAGAAGATAAAGATGGTTTAAGGATTGAGCTCTTTGACACTAAGTACATTTAAATAGCCGTGAATTTTGGGTGTTGTCCGTCTTTTCTTCTTAGATCGTTGACCTTTTCACAGTGTGTTTTCAGCTTAAAAACTGGATTCTAACATTTTGGTCACCGAAAAATGTTTTGTTTAGCATTCAGTTTTACAAAGCGTCGATCAAATTATTTTTTCTAGCAAGAATCCCAAATCATATTTAGCATGTAAAATAGGATGCACCTTGCTCACTAACTTAGCTAGCTATTGCTAACTTAGCTGTTGTCCTGCCAGGCTGATTACGTCTGTAACCTCCCACGTTCCATCCTCTTGTTCAAATATAGATGCTTTTGGCTCAAAAAAAACCCAAGATGGCGACGGCCAAAAGGCCAAATTCAAGGTTTCAAAACAGGAATCCACAAACCAATGGCTGACGTCTCAGCGGCTTCGCCCACGTCTTTTATACGGGCTATGTGTGCAGCAGAAAGGAAAAGTCAACCCTTTGACATATAGGGTTGTGGTTTGGAGTGTTTGGGATAGATGGTTGGGGTTAGAAGTTCAACAGAATGAGAGGCGTTCAAGAGAAGCATGTGACACAGAGGATACAGCCCAGTCCAGTCTACCGCCCTGACTCACAAGCGACATCCCGCAGTGAAGAGTAAGAGGCCAGGCAGTCGGGTGACTCACTGTGACCCCTGTCGAACACTTACTAACATCACAGAGTGAGTTCACTTTCTCTTAGCAGGAGCACCTATGAGTCGTCTTTTTCTCTGAGCAATAACACGTCTAGCTCTGTGATGGTTTTACTAGTAGCGCTTGAGGGAGGGAAAAAAAAATAAAACACCACGATGAGATTGACTGAGAACCAGCTGACGTTACAGCCTCAGCCCCACATGAGAGTAAACGCAGACAGTGAGTGGGAGAGACAGTGTGGGAGGGAGAGAGGTAGAGAAAAGCTGGATTGCCGGGAGGACGGAGAGGGAAATTGCTGTCCTCTTGGGTGTACGATGCATGAGCGTGGGCCTTGGAGGGGTCCTGAGAAAGTTAAAACAAACACGAATGGAGGAGCGCAGAGATATACGAGCAACCGGAGAAAGAGACACATGAAGGTCAGGGGGAATGTGAGTGACATTCCAGGGTCGCGAGCCAATGAATGATGAGGCCTCCGAGCGAGTGGAGTATATGTTACATAGGCCTCATCCAAACCTTCTTACTATTTATTATCCTGTAACATGTAAGACCATTGTGAAGAAACTGTTTTTAACACCCCGGTCGACTCCTTTACTCCACTCATTTAACCATCATGTCAGATCGTGCCAGTATTTTGTAGAAGCTGAAACAGCAACAGTTTCGTTTCCCCTCCTCTGCTCCACTCTGTCTAAATAATTCACTAATGAGAGCTTGACTCCAGGGGGTCTGTGGGGGGTCGCACTTATTTGAACCATATGTTTTTCTAGCGGGCAGGGCAAAGGACTTCAAGCAAAATTGAAGATAAATTGGGGGAAAAAAACTCATCCTCTTGAGCTCCACCCTTCCGCCTTTTTCTTATTTCCCCCTATCTCGCCTGTGCTTGGTTTAGACGATTAGTTCCTCTGTAAGCTGGCATTTTTAGCCGATAGTCTCTTTGACTCACCCACAAATCGCAGCGATTGCTCACATTATACGACTGCATTACACAGTCTCTCCCCCATGTACCAGTGGAACCTCCTGTTGATCAGCGTGTAAATCAACATCCTGAAATGACACATTACATGTTCACTGAAGTTATTTGCGCTACAGGGGAGTGAGGAGTTGGAAATTTTTATGCAATTGGAAAAAGAAACATGATGCATACCTGCTTGAAAACTGTGCTGCCGGCTTTACCTTTCCACATTAAAACCCCCTCTGTTTCCCCTGTGTTTCTTGGACTTGTAACCAGGGTGGTTTAAGGTGCGGCGGGAGGAGGGCATAGCAAGCAATTATGTTTATATTTTCTTGAGCGTCTGTTTATATTTCTCGTTGGGTTGTTTTAAGTATAAAGTAATGTTGTTATCTTAAGTGCCTGCAGTGAAATCAGCTGCAGTGTAAGTCCTGCTTGGAAGATATTTCATAAGAATCTAAATGACTAAATGTGTGTTGTTATTTTTTGTTTCTCAAAATTATTTTAGACATCCATGAAGTTATTAAATAGAGCTTTAGTTTTATAAGTAGAGACCAATGCTCACTGATGAACTTGAAGCTGGGTTTAACAACCCTAAACTAGAGACTCCAGTTTCTGAAGAAATTGCGGTGGGACTTCTGCACGCTGAAAAAAAAGTGTGACTGGGTGGAATTAAGATGAATGTCAGTGAAAAGTTGAATAATACAACAAAACAATGTAGCCTATACAAAATGTGGAATAATTTTCATAGGGAATATTTTAAGGTTTAATTGGAGTTTCTATCTGAAAGCATGAAAAAGTAATTGATGCATTGATCCATTCATTTGATTGGAGAAAAAAAATCTGGAATATGTGGAATATTTAATCAATTCTGGAAGATATAAAAGAGAAAAATAAATTAATGAAGTTTCTGCAATGTCAAATGTGGAAGTAATAATACAGAAAAATAATATGAAATAAACTTTGTAGGAGCAGAATAACAAGATTCCCACTAACAGCTGCATGATTATAATGACTAAATATGACTGATGCAGATACTGTTGTTAAAGCAATGAGTGTTGCGGAGGAGTTTCCGTTGTAAAAATAGAAACACAAATAAAACTTGTTTGTTCGTTCCAGGCATTAAAAACGTTCAAAACAGAAAGAAAAACTACTTTTAAAGTGACTGTCACCGTTTAACTCTTCATCATTAATGTTCCTCTTTATTTCAGCAGTTACAAAAAGTTTAAACGCTTTATATAATTTTTACGAGAAAGAAATGTTTCCAATGGTGCTGGCTGTTCTGGCTCACAAACGTATACAATAAGCAGCATTAGCCACTGAAACCACGTCTCCATACCTGAGTGTCGGCCCACACACAGCCTGAGTGGATTCACTTCTTTATGGTGGGAGCTTGGTTCATTTTTTTAATGGCTCATACCCAGCAGCCACCCCCAGGATCGACTGGCACCACAGCCTTGTTAAAGGAAATTTAGAAAATGACCGACTAAACAGATAATTAGAATGAATAAAAACAAATTGCTATGGGGAGTGAAAGCAGCCCGAATCGGTGAAAATTAGATTAGGATTAGGAGAAACGATCTCGCAGTATAAACTCAGCGTTTGGCCATTTGAGTCTGGCCTTATTTGGCCATATCTGTGGGTATCATGATAATTACCCACTGTGTATCCTTACTCCTTTTTCATTTTCCTTTGTGTCATCAGTCAGAAGTTTTCCTTCCACTGTCCTCGCACCCTGATTATCTCCACACGCACACACACACCCCTCTCCTCACCATCATTCCTTCATTTATATGCCTTTAGTGTATCCTCCTTTTTGTCTCTTTTTCTCATCTGAGCAGCACAAGTGTTTGATGTGTGCTGGGCACGAGAACAAGGGATCGGATACACACCCCAAACAGGAAATGAGAAATTCAAGCAAAGAGACCCATGTCTGTGTGCCTCGGAGAGAAAGACAGAAGCTCGCAGGGAGGAATGTAGATAGATAGAGCGGGGCAGACGAAGGAGGAAGTGAAATAGACACACTGAATCAAGAGGCTGTAAATGTTGGAGGTGAAGAGGTTGTTACTTTATGTGAGCGTGAGGAAGGAGAGAGGAGGAACACCCCGAGTACAATATTTATAGACAGTGACCACCCCAGATGCCGCTCCGCATCGCCCTATGACATCAGCCATCCTACTGAACCCAGCAAGGGTTCAACAACGTCCATCTATCCGTCCATGTGATCCTCCCAGTCACCTTATTTTTCTCAACAACCCATTTTCAGACTGCGGAGGACACCAGCAGCTCACTTGGAGTCAGACAGAGCAGTGTTTGTTTGCTCCCTTCACCCGGAGGTTACACCAGCTTTGTGACAGGTTCTGCATCACACCCACATCCCACAGTGGTACTAATGTGCTAGACGGCAGTGGAGCTCATAAAACAAGAAAGAGCCCTGGGATTGTCTATCAAAGTGACAAGCAGAGTCGTTCTGTGTGACCCGCTGCAGCCCTTTCATCTGGCAGTGTGGTTGTTGTTTTCACGCTAGTTAACGGTAGCGACGACATGTTGTGGCAGCTAGTTTATTTTACATCGCAGGCTGCGCTCCTACTGTTTATGAGCAATGAACGATGGAGCACAGCACACATGGTCAAGCTTTCCCACAGAAGGGAACCCGCATCATAAGTGACTCAGGATGTCTGGGTGCACACACTCTGACCATTGGATGACTGTGGGACTTAAAAGGGAAGGAAGACTTCCATTGGGCTCTGCAAACAAGGTGGAAAGAGAAAGAGAAAACCGACCCAGCCTCTTGAAGCATGGCTAAATTGTCTCAAGTGGCGTGAATAGCTGTGATCTGATGTGGCGAGACAGCAATAACAAACAAGCAAAGCAGCAGACAGACAACCATGTCACAAGTGTTCAAGGCAGAGTTTAAATATCAGTCGGTCGAGCAGCATTACTTCCTAACCACTGCATAATAGTGGGCACTCACAAACTGGAACAGGGATGGTTTTGAAGCAGCTAATGAGACACTTAAACTTTGCCATGTCAATACCAGCTGTGAAGCACAAATACAGACTCAGAAACTGTGCGCAGTGTCTGAAAATATCCAGTCACACATACGCAAGCCATCCAGGATGTGAAGGGGGAGAGTTTCCTCTTCCTGTTGCTCTTTCTGTTGGACTTTCCTGTCAGTTAGCATTAACTACTGACAGACCTTTGGGTGCCTTCCAGACTCATCCCTGAGCCTTTTTATCTCGGGGGAGTACGATTCCTCACTGTAAAGTATTAGTTCACATCCTGTACACTTGGGTGGCCGAGCAGGGGAGGCAGAGTCAGTTTTAGGTACTCTTTGGAGCAGCTTGGCACCTATTTGCAATGCAAAGACCAGCGGGTATATCTAAATAAAACGAGGACCACACTCACAGGCTCAGTCACAGGATTTCACCAGGTGGATTGAAGCAAACACCGACCACAGATAGCATCTTCTACACTCTCACTGGACCCCACTGGAATGCAGTCGACTCTATGACCTCCCTCTTTATCATCCTGTGGTCAAAAAACTGATCACTCTAAATTAATTTTGTCAGATTGCTCAGATGCCACTAGGGAAGGCGTGCAGTTCTCAGCCACTTCAGCGTGTTGAGCCTTTGTGACTCAGCAGAGCCAGAGGGCCGGACTGTAGCGCCGATGCTAAGATACTGTAGGATGGCTTGAATTAGGGCCCTTTTGAAGTCTGGGTCCTGTTATACCTGCCCACCCAGACCCCTTTCTTGTTAGTGTGTTGCGCATATGTGTTTATATGTAGACTGTAGGTGTGTGCAGGGGCGTTGTCAAGTCTAATTCATCTGTTTGAAAAAATAAATGGAGGCAGGAGCGGCAGAAAAAGAAAAACTGAGACATACAGAAAATAAGCATGATCAAAACCAAAAGTATTATAATAATAATATGTATTATTATTTACTCACAGCACATGAAAGTAGCTATATGGCAAAATATACCATGGTAACTACAAGCCCAATGTTCCAAATGTTAAAGTTATATGACACAAGAATCGTCGCTTACCTTCCGGCGTTGTGTCCACTATTTCTGTAGCTTCATTCCCAAAGAGTGACGCCCAGAAACAACCTGAACACTGGAAAATAAGAGAAAATACAGTCAGATTGCAGCTTTATGCAGATACAGACACTACAACACAATTTAAGTGGGTCATAAGTGATGATTGAAGGGGTTAATACCAGGGGAGTCCAGTGTGGCTGCAGGAGCAAGTCTGACTCAATTCATTCAATCACCTGAACTGTCTTCTATATGTTGGTTTGTTGTGAAGGGGGTTGAATGACTTGAGTGTCTTGAGCCTTGCTTGGTTAGAAAAAACAATCTGCAGCCACACGAAACTGGACGGCCCTGGTCTTCACATTTTTAATCAGGATAAATCCTGCATAGCCTTCCTTTAACATAAGTATTAGCAGCGGAAATAAACTTCTCTATCAAAAGTAAGAGTAGTTCTTGTTCAGATTTGATATTGTTCTGTGCTATGTATTTTATATATTGCATTTCATTATTATAACTGGTGCATTCATCAGGAAACAGCATGTTATTGTAGCTATTTAGGATCATTTGAACAACTATCATGTAGTTTAACATGTAAACACGAATCCTATTGTATTAAACAATTGTGTTTTTAATTAAGTAATCTGCAAGTCATAAAAATTCAGTGGACTAAAAATGATTATATAACCATTTGAAATGTAGTAGAGCAGAAGTGTATTAATACATTTAATTTAAATACATGTAGATGTTAAAAGTGCAAAATAACAGTTAAAGAGCTGTCAGATGTAGCTGCAGTGAAGCTTGAATGCCACTGAGTCCATAGGTGTAACTTCGTGTATGAGCGAGAGCATGTGTGCATGCATACATACTGCACATGTGTGCACCAGTGTGTTTGAACATGTTCTCATGGGTGCACATGCATAATGTGATTGCGTGTGAGAGTGCATTGAATGGGAGGAGAAATGAGGAAGGATTGCATAAACCAAACACATAATTTCACCCTGCTGTCCGCTCCCAAAGTGCCCGATCACAGGAAATGGGTGTAAAGGAATGACTCAGCTCGCTTTGACCTCCACCACCCCCCAACTCCCTGACACCCCCACCCTCTCCTCCAGGGCTGCTTTAATTAGAAAAGCAACTCGTTTGTTTTTCTTCGTCTGAACACCCAGTCTGCCCCTCAGTCTCTGCCTCTTAAAAACGAGCGCATCCCAAGTTTGGTGATGACTCATAGCTTTCTCCTCCACCCATCACTCTCATGCACTCTCCCTCTCTCTGTGTAATTCAATTGGCCTAGATTCCAGCACCGATGTATAAAACAGCTGTCACACAGATGTATGCCCTCATCATACCTGCTCAGGTGTGTCCGATCCACAGAACACTCACAACTCGCTCAAAACACACGCTCCAGCTTTGATAGTGTCATGCTGAAACGTTTATGTTTTCACCAAGGCTCAGTTGCTCAAGGCGAACACACAAACACACACACATTCGTGCACCCGTGCTCATGCACGTACACAAACACTCACATGCTGCTTCAAAGGATGGCGTGTCATAAACAGAGGGACTGGGAAGGAGGAATGTGTTGTTCATTGGGGAATTCAGAGCCAGTGGGGAGAGGAAGGAGGGGTGGGGGCACGCTGACCTAATGTCCCTCTGAGTGGAGGCAGTGGAGCAACAGGCTGCCGAGCCTTTCTCTCCGCTGTCATAACCCTTGTACGCCCATCAATACAGCTGAGAGCCCCACTGACCCAGGAGGCCACAGATCACGGCTGACTAATCTAAAACAGACCCTATACCAAGCTAACACCTCCCCGACCTCCCATTTATCCAATAAGAGGAGTCGGGTTACCATGTGATGCAGACAATGTGTGTTTATATGTGTGTGTGCATACATAGTGCGGGTGGATGATATTTCTTCCTGTCCACTCTGTCAGTATAACGTCAGTGTGTGTGATTTGTGACTTTAGTCACACCTCTCTTGATTGGAGTCAGCAGCGGTGCCCCTGCTTTACTATGTGTGTGCGTCTGTGCATGTGTGTGTGAGTGGACGGAGGAGGCAGTGGGATGAGTAATAGAGTGTGATTGAACTGAAGTTTACTCCCACTGGTGAGGGTCAAAGCCTCAGGTCAGCCAAGCTCCCTAAGGGGTTAATGGGTAGCTGAAGCCCCGCCCATCTCCCAGCATGTCGCGTTTCCACTTGCTTCTATAAACACATGGTTGTGTCCAAAATATTTCACTATTCACCATAAAGTGTATTGTAGCATTTAGTTAGTGTTATTATATCCAATACTGAGGATCTCAATGATCCAACTATGTTAAAGATGATATGATTAATGGCAATGAAACAGGATATATCTCAGCTGATCAGCTCATTTTAAATTTACATTTCATATCATAACATAGTCTACTGTGTTTTGTCTTGATAAATATTAATTGTTCAGTCTCTAAAATGTGAGCATCCCAACTTTTCATGAACTCAAACCCCAAGATGATTTGTTCGACCAAACATTAAAACCCAAATATGTTCACTTTACAGCAACATAAAGAAAAGAAAAGCAGCACATTTTCACAAATGAGAAGCTGGAATAGAGTTTAGGCTTTAAACATATTACTTTCAGACAACGGGACAAACACTCCGGGACATCGATCTCCCCTCCTGCTCGCCCAATATGCAACCTAACGTGGCTTTAAACTTCACACTGTCTTGATGGCGGACACAGTTTTTTGACGTACCTACAAATTCAAGTCCATTACTTTTTAAAGGCGAACAGTGAGGGAGCAACAGATAAGCGTACGGCAGAAGCTCTAGAACAAAATCCAATAAATCAGGAAAAGTTTCTGGAGTGGATGCTCAAGATTATAAAAAGAAAGTCACTGTTCAGAGGAAGGAAGAAAGTAAAGAAAAAAGCTCACATAGCTCATCTGCAGGTACATCATAAGCAAGTGCTGACAGTGTTACTCTCACAAACTTTAAACATGCTCCACTGAGCCATGGTGGAGAACAAAACAGAGGCAAAAATGCTTGACTTATAGATGGCTATCAGCTTGTCGGCTTGTTTCGAATTATTCTGCACCCACATGACCAAGATAACAATGCATATTTAATATTGTGTTAAAATTTTACAGGCCAGTACAATAAGCATTTAGTTTTTAATGTAGAGGAAATGGATTTTAGATTATCTGTTGAAAGAAACCCTTTTTTAAAAAGTTACAGATGCTGGCGCAATACAGGCTATCCAGGGGCTACTTATGGGTCTTTATGGGACCCTCAAACGTCACCAGTTCTCCTCTCACAGTCACCATCGTCCATTGAGGATTCTTTCTGTGAAATTAAACTGCTATTTAGAGGTTGTCTCTCCTCTGGGTGTAGAGTCTACATGGCCAATGTTGTCTTTTCAGACCCCAGAGTCGGATCATCTCCTCTGTTTATTATCCTGGGAGATGGTAACTGTTTATAGCGGCCGATATGTCCCTCTGTGTCCTGGGACAGAGAGGGAGAGAGAGAGAGAAGGAGAGAGAGAGAGAGGGAGAGAGAGACTCTGAGAAGGAAGGAAACGGAGGGGCGGTACCGTGAGAAGGAGCCAGTCCAGAGATGTAATTGGTACCTTTCCTTTTTTAGAAAACGTTTCTTACTTACTGAGGTCCAGCAAATGAGTCAGGGCGCAGCATACTTCATAACCACACTGAGACACTCTCACATGGTTTATCATACTTTCCCTTTGTACTTTTCACTTTGAAGAGGTTTGAGAGTTTCTCTGTCTTTGATCCTGCGTGTATTAAGCTATGATGTTAGCTACTGGTTATGTGCGTGACAAAAGAGCGCAACCACCATCTGGTGAAAAGGAAATGGGAAATTCTCATTCGTGAATATGGTGTTTTTTTCCTGTTTAATTATTATTTAAAGGCGTTAGTGCTAAAACATTTGAGCTAAATTGCAAGCGGGCAGAGGTGTGTGGTCTTTTATGCTGCCTGTCCCGTTCATTCATTCACCTACATCTGTTTTCTTCCCCTATCGCTCGCCTTGTTTAGTTCAGGTGATAACTCCAAATGGCAAGGGAGTCTTCAAAGAGCCGGCAGGGGTTAACATAAAGACGAGGGAGGAAGAGAGAGAAAAGAGGAGACGGGGAAAGAGATATGGCCGGCTGACTCAGACTGTGATAAACATCTTTGCTTAAACTGCAGGTGTGAAGTGAGAGGGATGGCGGTACAGGCAAGACAGGTGGAGAGGGGGAAACCTTTTGCAGAATCAGCAGTTCTGCCTTCACACAAAACAACCCAATACTCAGTTAATGTGTAGTCACTGTGGTGAGGAGGGTTAAGTTTATATGTATCACAAACAAAGGATTACAAAACAGATTAAGTGTGTGAGAGTTCCTATTCTTCTGTCTTTGTGGGGACCAGCTTACGAATGGGGACATTTTCTGACGTCCTCAGTTTTTCAAAGGGCTTCTTAAAAAAAGTTCAAATGAAGAAATAATGTAAATTTAATTATCACAAATTCTTTCTTTAAAATTAACCTAGAGACAACAATTGATTTGGTCATTAAAGTAAATACAGATTTGATTGAATAAAATATGGTACACCTAAATAAACACAAGATACCAATGAACCAAAATATGAAGATTCCTAAAATTTAAGTCAGTACTTAGACCGCTTCTATTAATAGATACACTGTCAAATAATTCAAACTTTAAAATGAAAACATAGTATAGCAATGTAAAATAGATGTTTTAAAGAAAATAAATGCATTAATAAAAACACAATATGACACAATTTTGCTTTCAAATGAAATGAAAAGGCAGCCGCAATCAACATTTAAATAAAAATACATGTTAAAAAAGTCGAAACGCAGTTATAACTGGGAGAAGGAAGGCCTGTTTGTTGATGTCTGTGTATTTGTGTGTATATGCACAGATTCAGCACCTGGAGCAACAATGGCTTTGAGCAGCTGTGTGTTTGTGAAGCAGAACTGAGCAGCAGCAGGACACCAGAGTGTGTTATTAAGGTCAAAGTCTGCTCCGTCTGAGTCCACAAGAATTACACCAGGCCGCTTTACTGCTCCACTTTTAATGACCAGTTGAGGCAAAAGATCAGTGGACATATAATTGCAAATGTCATAGATGTTGTAATAAGACAAAACCCAAAATAGCATTTCAGGACCAGCGGCGCGGTGGATCAGCTTACATGTAGCATGATCAGTTTTCATTCTGAACTTGTAAAAGCACCACAAAGAGAAAACGTTTCGGGCAGCGTGACATAAAACAGAGCCTTTCATTTTTTGTAGATTAAAGAAGACGAATCACAGCACATGGATGCAATTAGAGGGCCAATTATGTCAAATTTACTTATTCACCCTGATGAAGTGCAACAACAGAACATTTTTCCGGTTACTCATGCAGTCGTATAAACACGGCACGTGGATTGCGTTAGTGGTGAAAGAACACCTGCTTGACCTTGAAATGCTGCAGGCATCAGTCTTCACTCTTTACTTTTGCGTAACACTTGCACATTGGATTCAAGTCCCCTTTTTTTCTCTTTGGATGCAGCATTTTCTGGGATGTGCTTCAGAATGTGGCAGGAGGTGTCAGCACTTTGTTTCAGTCTCATAAAACGCCCGAGGGCTCCAGAGGAAGCAGCTGCTGAGAAATGAACATTGGTTAGAAGGACAAGCCTGCTTGAGTTTGACTTCCCTCTGGGACTGTTCCATTAACACCGTGATAGATTTACGAGCCTCTTGACATTCATACCCTTTGTTTGGTCATTACAGGGAAAGTAAAGCAGGTGGAAGTGCATGCATTTTTGGAAACTATTTTTTAATGATCTTGTCTCCTCCAACAAAACTCATGTTTTGCTTGTTTGGCTTTGGTAATGATCCTGTTTTGCTGGAGAAAAAAAAGCCTTTCAACGTTCCAATTACATCTGCCCTGCCAAGATAAAACAGCACATCTTGTGCCTCGGCACCATTAAAAATCAAGACCTGGCAACAGATCTGTCCAAATCACTTTGAGAGGTGAGACAAAAGGGGATTCAATTATGTTGATCATGTTTCATTTTACTTTGTTTATCTGCCTTCGGAGAGCACTTTCCAAACAAGCGCTCTCTGTGTTGGCTCGCAGGAGGAAAATTCCTGTGCTTCGCGGAGGAACCCTGGGTAACATGACCAGCTTTAGAACAAGATAGCACAGATCACTGTCACCTTGTTAGCAGCACAAGCATCCCCCACACCACCGTGTAGCACAAAGCTTATGTAAGGTATTTGACGTTGATGTGCTTGAGCCGCGGCTGTGTGTCAGTGGGTTCAGTGTTTTCATGTGCATGTGTACAGTATGTGTGTTTAATTTTCCATGTAGTCACTGCCCTCAAGTCTGGGACTTACCAACGGGTCTGGACCTGCTCTCCTCACTCCCAATTCAGCCTCGTGGGCTGCCAGTAATCCCTTGAGTGCTGAGGGAGAGGGGTGGGGCTGGGAGGGTGGGGGTGGACGAGGTGCTCGGAGATAGTAAAAAAAACGTTGGTATGGCGTGCATCCCTACAGGTACAGCGGTGCCAAGAACAGGGGCTGCGCGTACGGGAATTCTAGTGCTGACTGAGCCGTAGGTGTAGCCCAGCAGGACTCGCTGCTCTTCTTCAGTCAGTTCACAGTCGTCCAGAGTAAACAGGCATCCACTGCTTGCCCAGAAATAGACCACACGCACCTGGCGTTTGCCACGCTTTTCCACGAGTAGATCTCTCTCCTGACATTCTCGATCTGTGCAGTCATTACTATGCAAAACCTGTTTTTTTATAAATTTGTTGAAAGAAACGTGTGTTCTGTGCATGCTGAGCGAGGTATATGGCTACAAAGAAGGGTTACCTGAGAGATGTAGAGTATCCTTACTCTGAAAAAGAGTAAGAGTAATAAGATTTTCCCCAACCAAAACATGCCTCAGATAAAGATAAGATAAAACGTTTGATTCATGTTTTCTTGTGACGAACAAGACAACACTGCATGTCTAAATGATGATGGTATTCAATCAAGGTGTGTTTCAGTTTTTGCTCATTTCGCAAAAGCTCCTCTCCCCTTGCCGTAATTAATACACATACATGCATGCACTGACAAGTGCAATACACAAACACACACACACACACACACCTTAACAACACAGCTCTCTGACAACTGGAAACATTGCATGTGGTTTATATTTTTCTCAGAAAAAACTTGCACTCTGATGTGATAATTTAACATCAATGTTTATTTAAAATTGGTAAAATATTTACAAGTACGAATTCAAATGGTAAGTGCACTATAAAAATATGGTAAACTGAAAAAAAAGTGTTGGTTTCATTCCTAAAACAAATCATATAAGATGAATTAATTCTTAAGTTGTGCAAAAAGCATCACACTTCAGAGTAAAATGTATGTCCTGTCAAAAAAGGCAATAGATTGCCCCTAATTTACTATGGCAATGAAAAACAAACAGCAAATGTGTGTATTGAGTCTGAATGGTTTCCCTAAAACCAACACCACAACCACATCCCCTGACCCTCACCATCTAAAGACAACAAGCAGGCTGTAAATCCTGAGAGGGAGGAAAAACGTGGTGTCATCACTCTAACAACCGGTGATATTACTCATGGCTGTGACAGCACGGGAGGCTTCATAGGAACAAACACACTGACATTCAACTATAAACACAAAAAAGGCATTGTATAAATCACGTGGGTTGAAAAAACACAAACAAAGCAAGTAGAAACTGATGGACGGTTCGTGTGAAACGCTGCTCAGCCGGCTGATGACTTCAGCCTCTCAGTCAGAGGGAGTTTCCCCAGGTCGGACTGTCCCTGCGGTTGTCTGCTGTCCTTTAAAGGTGCCACTCTCTCCAAAAACACCTGTGACATTAAGTCCAGGAAAACCCCAACAACCAGTGTTTTCCATACCTGGGATTTAGCACCTTTAACTTTGACCTCTTTAGGAAGATGATATGGAAATAACAGAAATGTCCCAGACAATCATCTGTGAAAATAAAAAGTTTTCTTCCATCACGGTCATTTTGGTCCTCAAGTCCTTTGGCATCCACCTTTTTTTTTGGTTGTTATAAATCATTTTTATCCTTTTTCATGTCAAACTGACACACATGTATATCACTTCTTTACAGATCTGTCCCTCCAACAAATAAATTAATTCATTTCAAGACAGATATTTTTACTACTCCAAGGAAAAGTATATACACATAGAAAATCTTGAATATCTATATAAAGAAGTCCATGGCTTGGTGTGCGTTCAACATGGTAATTGTAGAGCTCGCAGGAGCAAAGGTGGACCTCAAAGATCCTGATGATTTTAAATATTTTGTTCACCTCGTCCCCTTTTTCTCCGTCACATGCTCCTCTCTGTGGCCTCAAACACATCTCTGTATGTTTGAGGGGAGGCAGAGCCGTGTGCCATGCTGTATTTTTAGCTACACTTGCAGGACTTCACGATCATATTAGACAGCTGCTCCACCTGAAAGGGAAAATCAACACAAGTGTGATACATCAATTGCAAGTGATGCTTTCACATAAAATGTTCTGTAAACATTTCACCTCACAGTGGGGGTTACTTGGCTGTGGCATAGATACCTTGTGTTGCCTGCCCACGTAGTAGAGGATTGGCAGTGGCTCCAGTGTCTGAGGAACGCAGCAGGGCTGGGCAGAGGCTCCCGGGTTGTGATGCTTGTACAGGGCCAAAATCTGGAAACAATTATATGAGGAAAATACATGAAAACAGAGAAGCTCAGAGTTTCATCACCAGCATGACGTGTAAAGCAATGGTAATAGACAATCATACATGAAGTAAAAAGAGCTTCTGTGTAAATGTAGGTATGAACCACAAAGTGTTGCTTCGTGAAAAGTCTTAAAGATATTATCTTTTCCATGCAGAAAGTAGTGATACCCTACATTAATGTGGTGCAGGAATATACAGGTAAGGTTGATGTGAAGCAACAACTTAGAAAGTCAGTGAAAACTTTGGTAAACAACATTTAATTCATACTACACAGAAACATGTTAGATAAAAGAAAAGGTTGTAAATCCCTACAATTATAAGAGCACCTAAACTAAATCAATGTGGGGAGCATCAAAATTAAGTTTTAATTAATGTTCATTGTTGGTTCACAGTTGACTTCTTAAGGCAGTCTTTAAGCCTTTGGGGTGTTTATTTATTATCTGGTCTAGCTTTTCTAAATCTGTGTACACATATATGGTAATAATGGACCAAAATGATCTGAAACTGCATATTTAAACACAATATATATACACAAAAAAAACTTAAAATCAAACTTAAGGAAAACCCTGAATTTAAATGATTGAATGGTTTCTTTGTTGTGGTGTGTGAAACAGTCCTTTAGTGCTCTGCGGTTGAGACGATCAAGTTGTGAGGAAGCTTTCGGTCCGAGCTGTCAAACCTCCGTTCATTATGTGATCCGATGTGGATTGCACACTACAGAGAGGTGTCACACTATACCTGAGAATATTTGTTTTCGGCGTTCCAGATGTAGGTGCAGGACCCCATGCAGTAGTTAGCATTGTAGCCAGTTGGCTTATGTATCCACTTCCAGCCCAGATCTTTCCTGAAGTCAATGTACAAGCTCCGCACGCAGCAGGTCTCCGTCTGGCTGCAGCAGGGAAGACAGGAAAAGTCTTACAGTGAGGTACCTTTTTACAGTCCATCAGGGGACAAACTGCAGCTGCATCTGAGAGTCTTTCTCAAAGATCTACTCTGATTACCAAAATAAAAGTCTGTTGTCAGATATACTGCAGCCACTTCTTTTACAAATCAAGACTTTAGTGCAAAATACAAAAAGTCCCTTCACAGAACTGAGCCACAACTCCAGTGCAAGAGTAGTAGATGCCCCTCGTGTTTACACGCCAAAATATCCTTGACCCTGAGCCACAGCTGGTGCTGATGACCAGGTCCTCTACCTGCCGTAGCACCTTGTGTCAGCGAGTGTGAATAAGAGGCACACTGTGAAGTTTTTCATTCTACTGTGGTTGGAAATTCCTGTGCAAATGCTGTGCTTTTACCAAGCAGCTATAAATTGGGATTAGTTTGAGTGTTTTTCCCTGTCACTGTGTTCTGAAGCTGTGGGTTTGTCAGTCTTAAGTTTTCATAGTGAAGCTTTAAAACAGTCAATAAAGTAAAATGTGCCGAGCAGGATGACTTACGCTGTACAGGTATCCTTTGTGTCCGTGGAGCGTTTTTTGCGTGAGGTGAGGTGGCTGCTGACGTTCTGAGGGATGGACATGGTCAGGATGTAGGGCGGCTGTTGTGTCAGCATTTTCAACGCCGCTGTGTCTCCCCTTCCATTATCGAGCCCAGAGATGGCAAAATTGAAGTCTCTTTCGATAGTCTGGCCACATTCACAGAACAGACGAAGCTGGAAACCCTGCTCGTCCTCTGGTGAGAGAGAAATGCACAAACGTCAAGCGATTGAAACAATGGACAGAGGTCATAGTGTATTCAGATCAATCAATAAAGCTGGTTTATCTCACCGGTCCCTTTGAGCCAGGTCTGCAGGGTCTCAGTGACATCGAAGGTCAGCCATTTGTCTTTCGACTGGTTGGAGATGAAGCGGAAACCGATGTAGCGGGCTGAGGTCCCCAGGCCCCGGTACAGCTCCACCCGCTGCTCCTCAGGTATCCTCGTGTCCTTGATGAGCAGCCGGAGCTCCGCGCTGGTCAGCAGGCGGTAATCCCCCACACTTTCTCGTATCGCTGAGATATTGAAGTACATGCTTTTGGAGGTCTTGCTAGGTACTGTTTCATTTTTTGCTGTGGGATAAAAGAAAAGACTTATGAGGAGATTTCACAAAACACTTAATCTTCACAGATGATGACCTGCTGTTAGCATTTAAGAGGCACAATATGCCAAAGGGAGAGACACAAAAGAAAACTGATCTGTTACTGGGATTCACTTTGCATGGGAATTGTAATTAAGATGTTTTAGATTGAAGAATGCAAGTCTGGAGAAAAAAATTGTTGATAAAAAAGTCAGTAGAAGGGTCAACTATCTCTATCAAGAATTGCATTTTATTTGGTCTGAGTTTTTTAAAAGCTATTTATGATTTCTTTTGGAAATGTTTAACTGAGCACTGACTAGGTCTATAATGTAGGAGAAAATCAATATTTGATCAGGGCTCGTTGTCAGCAGACACATTAACATGAATTAACATTCAGATCTGGAGCAGCACAGACAAGGACACCTGCTGTTTCTCTCCTCACCCTACTTTACATATTTTCCTCCAGGTTGCTGATCAAAGAGCAATATTATGTCGTTTTTTCGCTGCATGGTACAACACAGCTCAACAACTTGCACTTGCTTGGTTTTCGGTTGGTAAAGTAGCTGGTATCAGGTACTTATTTGGGACATATTGCACAAACCTAACATTTTTAAATAGACGAGCTACAGTCAAAATGCCGAAATGTTTGACCCTGATGTTAAAAAGTGGCAGTCTGCAAAACTACACTATTCACTGCACTCTGGGATGCAATCTCCAGGGTAAAGGGTTATAGAGAAAAGGATCTGACACTAAAAGTGAGTGAAATTGAGTCAAATCATGCAATGGAAGAGAACAGGGGCAGAGCTGAAGGATTTTTGACAAGACAAATCCATTCTGTGGTCACTGAAGGCGGTGGAGCTTTGGTTTGTTTATTTTTATTTGGCAGGCCATGTGATCCATACAGTAAATTCACTTATGTGCAGTACCTCTTGGCACAACATGTGATTTTTAACTAACAGAATATGAAAATGGGACAAATGTAGGAAACATATAATGGTATAATTTACTACATAATGTAACCTCAGGATGTTTATTACTCTGTTTTTCATAAACAAACTTCAGAATTCTGAGCACACACTAATAAAACGGGATAGCCAAATTCACAGTGTTACTCAATAATCTTGACTGCAGCCAAACATTCATCTGTTCCAGCTGTTGTAAAGTTGACCATAGAGAAAGTTTTCTTTTCTTACAGTATTACTGCCCATATTTGCAACTTTCCTTCCTTTAGCCTGCCCATATCACGACAGCAGAACATTCCCCCTGCAGAGGCTGATAGAAAACAGAGCCAAGCTACTGAAGGCTTTAACACCATAAATCCATCAGCGTTACATTGCAAAGGATTAAGTTGGACGGAGACGTGCAAAGATAAGCGGAAGATGGAGGGAAGATGATTGAGAGAGAAACACCGTGTAAAAAAAGAGAGAGAGAAAGAGAGAGAGGAGGTGTAGGAGGAGAAGGCTTTAACTGGCAAAGAAAACAGCAAAGTGAAGAATGCACTCATATGAATATAACTCACAGTTGTGAGGGGTGGAATGGTGTGAGTGGGGGAGCAGAGAAATTGGAGATGTGTATCAATGGAGCCCAGGTCTGGCACAGGCCCAAACCTTCTACTCTGCCTCAGCCTGCAAAAGCCTGGATTCTCTGCTCTGCAGTCCAGGAATTACTCTTTGACAGGAGCTACAACGCAGCCGCGCATACTTGTGATCCAGGCCGTACCAGGAGCCTCCATGTGTATCATTTACCAGTATCACCATCTGTGCTGCTGCTTAGGTAGTGTTTCAGCCCTTGTAGTGAAGCCAAACTGAAACTGAAAAGAGCTGGCGCAGAGCGTAAAGGGAAATAGGATGACATTTTACCGGTCCCACCCAGAGCATACTCAAATGTTTGGTTGTAAGCGCTTGAATGGAAACACACAGTGTCACGACAGTGTACAGTATGTGAAGAGGGGCGAACTGGCAGCGTGGTACCAAGCAACACCAAGCACGGAAAGTCATCGTCTCAGGCTAGTTTGAGTAAACTGAGATAAATGTGTTAAGGGTTAGAGAAGTGTTTACGAAACAGGAAATTAAGTCACTTCCCCTAAGAAGCGTATTGGCTTCAGTACTGTAATTACAGTGAAGCTTTATCCTCACTTGTACTTTCCAATTAACACAGCCTGCATGGTCTCCCTATCACTGAACTGCACATCTGATCAAAACACCAGTGTAAGTGTAAAATCTCTTGCATGTTCTGCTAAGGAAAGGCCTCACTCTTCCAGATGGGGGTAAAGATAGCACCCTTGCCTGCATACTAAAATGGGTGTGGGGGGATTTGTGTGTTGAATCAGGGCCTATCTACAGGTAAGCCCGGGACAGCTGTTGTGACAGGTAGGGAAACAGCTCTGTAATTACCAGTGGGAGGCACCAGATTCCAGCAACAGGCTAAATACCTGCCTCCTTCATACGCTCGGCTCCACCCTCCTGCAGCCCACTCATCAATGTTGAGTTTCCCCACTTCACCCTGTATACACAAACTGCCCGACCCCCAGTGTGACTCTTATTCTTCATCGTATGACAGCAGCTTCATTAACAACAGAAGAATAATTACTCAGTGAACTCATTTCAGTCCTGAATGGGGAAAAGTGGCTGGTTTCCAAAAGGGGGAAAAGAGTTTTCTCTGTAAACAAGCTGAATTATATTTGGACCAATACCACGTAGAATGGGAGAGGTGAATTCATGTGGGCTTCAAGGGAGCGAAGTGACTGCTGATTTACTGAAGGAATCCAGCCTAATCCACCACACAATTACCATGATAGAGGCTAAAACTATTAACTTCTAAAATGCACAAAAATATGCATTGCTGCAGGCTGTTTCTTTCGGGTATCAGGAAAGTGTGAGTGGTCCATAAAAAGAACCACAAATTGAAGTGACGAACGGATTACTTAATGAATGGTAAAAGGCTTGTTCGACGTTTGGCATCTACTTTAATTGCTTTGCTCAAACAAAGTCCTTCGTCTTTTACTCGCAGAAGAGCAGGAGCTGGATTGTCTCCCACACCCTCTTGTGTGTGTGCATTTATTAATAATTGCAAAACACTGCTAGCTAGGCCTGCACACGTACTCAGACGCTTGGCTTTCCCAGTATGTCGAGGTCTGTTTTAAGGAGCCGTGCTGAGGGTTAAGACAGTGGATGGGTGTTCTCTGGCATTCCACAGAGGTAGGAAACACATGCTCCCCATGGGCACCGCTTGCACCGGACCTGAGTCACTCAAGATCTCAGTGGCCATCAGCCTGCCTTCCTTCCTGCCAAGCTGCCCTGTCGCAAACACACTGATAATAAGCACAGGAAACCCAGCAGAAGAGAGAAACAGAAAGAGAGCGCAAGGGACGGGTCATCATGGGCAGAGAGATACAGGAATTAAATGGAAAACGGTCAGAGAGAAAGAGATATGATGGAGAACAAGTGACAGGATAAACAAGGGAGAACCCAATGCTCAAGTTACAGGAAACCCCCCATCCCTGAGGGACAGAGAGAAAAAAAGAAAACGAAAGAGAGAGACAGGGTGAGGGTGAAGGAGTGCATTTCATGTCCTCTTCCATTTCATTTTTTCAAAATTAGCCACTGTTCTTTTAGTTTCCATCCAAGCAGAACAAAACCATGCCCCTCCATTTTGAAAGTTCCTTTGTTCTCCCTTTGGTCTGCACACTCCTGAGCACGGTCCATCCACTCAAGTCTCTCTTTTGAAGTGGTGGATAAAAGAGGGATAGTGTGGATGCCTGCCTGATAGGGTGAGGAGTATAGGCATGTAGAGAACAATGGAGCAAAGAAACCAAACAAAAAAAAAATCTGTTTATCATAATAGTTTGGGAGTCATTGCACAATTACAGCCAAAAACCATTTGGCTGAACAAACAGAGTACGCAAGCTAGCCAAACAAACAGCGCTAATAAAGCAGTAAAAATGCCAAAGATACCACGAAAGCAACGAAGAACATGAGACCAGATGCAACACACAGTCCTGCTAACTTGTAACGCCTGTGATCTCTGAACTCCTCAAGCTGCCTGAAGATGTTGGGCGGAGATCACAGGGGGGTACACATGTTGAGGGAATTTATGGACGAGATTGGAATTGACGCCAGCCATCGGGCATGTGCTGATTAATCTGGGCTGTGGCCGACGGTTTGTATGTCCCAGCTTTAAGGCTTGTTTACGCCTAATTGTGGTGGTACGACAAAATGACTGAGTTTATTAACTTAACTTCCATCTTATACATTTGTATACAGAAGTTATTAAGGCACCTGTTGAAGGTTGAATCTGAAGGAAAATAGAAACAACCAACTTCAGGATCTTCGCCTGTTTGCCGTGTGTGTGTGTGTGTGTGTTGAACAGTGTGCCTCAAGAGCCTGTAAATGTAGGACCATAAATCACTATAACTTGACATTCTTAGTGCTGCAGTTAAGCCATCAGCAATTGCCCCCATTCTTAACGATGTGCACATGACTGATGTGTTGCTGCCGAGGTAACTGGTACTCACCGGTCATGTTGAACTTGTGCAGCACCTTGGCAAAGTACTCCTCCTCCTCCTGCTCTGTGGAGATGTCTGTCTGGACCTCGGTCTGCTGCTCCTCCAGCAGCTCCTTGGTGCTGTTGTAGAGGGACAGCAGGGTGGTCGGGATGTCCTTCTCGTCTCCTGCCTGGTCTGGCTCGGGCTCTTTTGGCAAGCGCAGTTTGCTGAGAATCTGGCTCCTGATGGCTTCGATGCGCTTTTTCTTCACCATCTCCAGGTCCAGCGTCTTACACGTAGACATGCCGCTCACATTGCCCACCGTGTACACGACCATGAGCATCAGGAACGCCAGCTTCATGGTGCCAACCTGTCTGTTTGCAATCACTTATGTGTTCTGGTTCTCAGCAAATCCTCCCTCACCTTTCCTTTCACTGCCCGCCTCTGACCGGGGATGCTAAGGCAACAGTGAATCACTCGATGGAGAGGTGTGAGTGACGCAAGGTGTTTACACACACAGAACAATTAAAGCAGTGTGGAGAGTCCTCAAAGTTCAGCTCTACTGGTGCCACTGCTGTCGCTGCTGCTGTAGAAAGCACCTAACACTTGTGTCTTCTTTGCATAAAAGCAGATGGAGAGAATCCCAGTGGGCGGACAGACGTCGAGTGATGAGCCAGCCTCTGACTCAGCCACACAGGTAACACTGTGACGTCCCAGACGCTGAAACGAGTCCAGAGCGGAGCTGTCAAATGCTAACAGAGCCCAGCAAAACATGCACAGCGACCCCAAGACTCAGACGACCCTCAGAGAGTCTAAAACAATCTACGAATGCTCAGATATTCAACAGAGCTGGTTCTGTACTCACACACCAACTTGTGATTCATATGATTTGAAGCCTCCAACCGCAATATTAAACTTAATCCTGTCTCACTCTAGGCAAGTATATAAACCTCCACGTGTCAGCTCAGGGCTGTGTTGCTTACCAGGCAGTCTCTCTTTACATGTCCCCGGAGAGCAGCTGAGCTAAAACTGAAGGTAGTTTCTATAACACTCAGCAAAATTAAAAGTGGTTCTGGCAGAGCCGGACGTACTTAATATCTGAGTCGCAGGCTTTTCAGCTGACACTGTTTCCTGTCTTCCTTGACCCACAAGGTCTCTTTACATGCAGATCTCCCCTGTACCTGGATGTGATGTCAAGTGTGCTCTCTCTAAATGTCACTAAGGAAGAGAAAATAGCAACGAAACGTCCTGTGCCTTAAGTGAAAAAACGTCCTTCCTAGTTCTCTGTTTTTGATCAGATGACCCCAGGGGCTGTAAGTTAACCCGGAGCTAATCAGATAATCCACAGTTCACAGAAAGAACAGACTAATGCCGTATTTAAAAATATAACTTATTCTTCACCATTCACAAACCTTTGCAGTGAAGCCATCAGATATGTCCCCACAGAAACAAAACATCTGATAAACTTGAATCGCTCTCCGGTCTGACTACCTCTTTTTAGCAATAACAGCATGTGATCTGTGTACAGCTGCAGTTCACCAGAAAATGATTTCAGCGCCTCCGACTCATGCCTACTTCACACACAGAGCAGCTGTCTCTGTAACTGTGTCTTCATTCTCCAACACAGTAACATCAGCGTATCAGTGATCTCTGAGGTTAAAACAGCTCAAACAAAGATGCCTTCAGGAGATAAAAACACAGCTTCTGTCTGTCAAACGCTGTCCTCTAGTAACAAAATATTAAATTTGACACACCTTCTCTTTAAATGAGTGCAGCATCCAGAAACAGCAGCAGTAACGACAGCAGTAGCAGGAGTAAAAGTCCCTCTTAGCTCACAGTGTTTTGAGAATCGGATTGTAGTCTCTGTCCTCTGTTCCCTCTATCCATCTGTCCATCAGTATCACCTCATTTATGCCCTCTGTAGCTCCTTCACACCTTCCCTCTTATGTCTCTTCTGACACAACTCCCTATTCGCACCTCTATTTAACTCCCTGTCTCTCTCCCTTTCTCCCTCTCTCCTGCTGCTTGTCAGAGCTTGCTGGTGACAAAGTGATTTGTGGGAGCTGTGAGCTCAGCTAACTTTTCTCTCTCTCTCTCTCTCCCCCTCTAACTCTTCTACTTTTTCTGGTTCCTGTTACTCGTCTAATAGAGCGAGGAGCTCTCCGCCCAGGAAATGAGGGTAACGGCCGCAGTGTAAAACATCTGCTGTTTAACAGAGCTCTGCAGCTTGCCTTCTGTCCACATCAGGAAGCCAGGAGCTGAACACGCTGAATGACTGACTTTAAAGGCACCAGCTCTCTCACACTCTCTGGCCTGTGATGACTGACTTGTCAACAGACCCTGCATGGCACTAGTGTCCTGCCAACAGACCACCACATTTACCTGGTGGCTGTGAAGGTGGATGCCTGCCAGGCTAAAGAACTGAGCCACTTGGGACCGGCATGTCTAAAAGTAGAGCGGTGAATTTCAAGGGATGGAGAGCCAACAGGGCTGAACTGTGTGGTGCACTGACCTACGTCTGGGTGCTTTTTAGAGGTCGGATTGTGTATTTTCAAAAGGAAGGCAAGACCTAAACAAACCGGTGATGGTTTCAATCATTTTGTCTCAGGGATGATTCAACAGGGAAGTAAAGATAGTAAGCTGCCATAGTCAAGTCTTTTGTCTTGGACTCTTTTAGGTTTTGCCCACATGTGTTTCACATGGTTGTTTATTGTCTTCTGTGACAGTAAAGAAGAATGAGCTATTCATCAGACACTGGCAATAAACAGTGACATTTAACATGGGGAAACTCAAGGCAAAAATCCCCTATAATACCAGCAATAATAGCATTAGAAAACAATGATCACTGACACACAGTTTCTATAAATAGTCCCACAGTGTCAACAGCTCTTCATATCTGATCATAATTAATTTTAAGAGGGTGAGAACAACATGAGCACAGCTAACAACAACAACTGTTACTGTAACATGTCCTGTTGTGTTGTTTCTGTAGGAGCTTCGATGGATACATGCCGCCGCCTGGTGGCCAGAGATGGTAAATCACTGATAGGAGCTCCGATGATTTTTGTTTTGGGGAAATCCCTAGAAAGACTTACATTTTAATATGTTGCTTTATTCTGATCCAAACTTATATCCTTTTTCACAAACACATAAACTGCATAGGACAAATAAAAACTAGTTTATATGAAGTAGTGAAGGGCGACAGCAGCAGATACACTCACTGTCTGCTTTATTAGCTAGAAAGGTATACCTAATAAAGTGGCTGCTGAGTGTATAATAAAACCCCTACCAACTGTTTCATGTTGTCTGAGAGATTAAATAACAGCTGGGAGATTACTTCATGCACCCACCAGTTGTGCATTGGATAACTTAGCAGTGATGTATTTATAAACTGAAGATAATGAGCATTTCCTCTTTCACACTCTTAACCAGAGATGCATCCTGTGATAACATGACAGAGGAAGCCACTGAACAGACACATGTGCTCGAGCAACACAAGTGTTCTTGTCAAGCAAATAATCATTAATTATAAACTGGTCTTAACTTATTTTATCTGCTCTCCATCGGTCTTCTAATATACTCCACAGACCTCTGAAACACAAGCCTGACCGACCCGGTTCAGCCAACACATCTTAGCAGCCTGCCATGGGACATTTCATAGCCTCCACCACAAGACCTCGCTGCCAGCACCCCAAGGTGTCTGTGTGTCTCCGGGCACAAGAGTGCAACATGGTCTGCATTCCCATTATTCACTGTGAAGTCCGAAATGATTCCCCGCATGATTCTGCAGAGGAGAGGAGAGTCTCCGAGCCGGGGAGGAGGTGGAGGAGGAGGGGGTTCACAGTCAACAGAGAGAACAGAACAGTCCATAAATCTTCTGCCACATCAGAGTTGGTCCTGCATCCATTACATATCTGTGGCAGAGTGATATGATGCTGCGACTCCTTTCAACAGACTTAGTAACTAACAGGCACTGCAGTGAGGCTTTATCTGCATACTTTATACTGCAAATTAAAGTACCAGTATTTGTACACCTTTAAAACGAGCATCAACACAAATAATCCAAAAATATATATTTAGAATCTATAAAACAATCTGAGGGGGTCCAATCTGCATAACGAGTACTTTTACTTTTGATACTTTAAATACATTTTGGGGTAGGGTTACTGATACTTTTTACTGAATTTACTGAACAGTTTATGAATGCAGAACTTTACTTATAGTGGAGTTTTTTCACTGTGTGATATTAGTACTTTTGCTTAAGTTACACCTCGGCATTTCTAAAGGAAGCATCCAAACCCTCCAATATTTATCATTAACAAACAGATTCCAATATGCAGCTTCTTTGAAATCATAGTTTTATGAACTACCAATTGCTTCACACTAGAAGAAGTTGAACTACAGTAAAGCTACTCTAGGGAGAGATACAGATTGGTTCAATTACAGTGGTTGTAATAATAATAAAACATTGATTTCGTTATATGGCCCAATTTGTAGTTGCAGTAGTTTAACTTCACAAAAAATGGCAAAAAAACAAAAAAATCACTATTTGAATCCCTACACGAATATAAATGCATTTGAATTATGAGCAAGCTGCTGCAAAATGTAGTTAAACTACAAGTTCAAATACATGTAGTTCACTGAGAATTATTAAATCTAACGGGCGCCTACGTCACCTGTCAGCCACCGTCTCCTTGGTAACTACGGCGGTGTATCCAAACAAGTGTGTTTTCAGTTACGCAGCCGGCTTTGTGAATGGACGTCCCGTATGTTTTATTGTTGATCCTTTCTGCGCCGTTTCTAAGGGGCAAGTTAAACGTCGCCATGAGTAATTCGTTATTTCTGTGTTTATGAAAAGACGAGGCAAATAAAACTGGATTAAGAATGAAGACTTTTGCACGTGCGGACTGCGCTGAGGGGGAATAAAAGCCAGTTACCAAGGCGGTGACGACGCACAGGACGAGGAGACAGCAGAGGGAGTGAGGCAGAGACAGAGCAGTGAAACACTCACTTCACAACAACCTTATGAGTTTAAGCCCACAGAGGCTTCATGGACTTAAATCATCCGCAGACTGGCTGCTGACTTGTGGATGAAGACCTTTTCTGATTCTGGACAGGTGAGTGTGCCTCTCAGGCTAGTTGGGACTCTTAAAGCTGTAGGTGTTATTCTTCTGGACTTTGGAGTTCAGTTCAGTTCAATTGGCATTATTGGGGTAAAAGTGTCGAGAACAGTCACGATTTATTGCCCCAGACAATATTGGGATAAACATTATTATTGTAATCAATAAATAAAACAGAGCAAAAATTACAGTGACATATGTCTGGTATTTGAATGCTTTTTTAATTTATTTTTGTTCATTGGGCTTAGGCTCTGTGAAAATATATATAGGTGCTGCAGGTCTTATACTTGTCAGTAAAACTCCGCTGTTTTGGCTTGTTGTTGGCTAAAGTGTTGGTGACAATATCAAGTAAACACAATGGCGATACTGAGGTGAGACAACCCTATCAATACCATTTATCAATAGTATAATTATTGTGACTGACCTACCAAAGCATCAAAATATAGTTTGTCTAAATGTTTCCACATAGTAGACAATAACAACAATATTTGTATTTGTGTGGGTAAAGTACTAACACCACACTGCAGAATTACTCCATTACAAGTAAAAGTCCTGGAATCAAAACTTACTTAAATAAAAGTACAAAAGTATCAGCATCAAAATTTACTTAAATTACTTACAGAAAAAGTTCTCATTATTGGAATAAAAGTTGGAATAAAATGTTTTTTTTAACCTCTTTTCATGAAATGATTGTGACAATGTGATTTATTATTGACAGATAAAGTGTATATCTTCTAAAAACGTTACTAATTAATCTTTTTCACACATTTTCACAATGAAAATGAAACCACAATTAACAGAGGATTTTGTCTGAAACCTAACTTGTTCCAACTTTTTGGGCCAACCATGTATATTATTGGATTATATTGCATTTAATATACTGTTGGTTGCATTTTACCTCTGCTTACACACACACACACACACAGTTCCTCAGCATGTCAGTTTTAATACCATAGATACCAGAGACGTGGATTACTGTTTCATTCTGGGAAACTATGAGTATTAGATTAAAGGTTTGTCTCTTGACAGGTGACAGCTACTAACTGCCCAATGGAGAAATATGAAAAGCTGGCCAAAATTGGCGAGGGCTCCTACGGCGTGGTGTTCAAATGCAGACACAGAGATAATGGCCAGATAGTGGCCATCAAGAAGTT